>OY293303.1:117768390-118147993 GCA_958502075.1 Orchestes rusci
CGGCCTCAGTTAGTACCACAGATCAGGATATTCTAATATTTAGAATAGTGATAATACGAATACAAAAACCGCTTCCATTTTTTATTTGTGGTTGTTATAAGACATACATATCTTAAGTACCCAAGTATTTTTTAAAAATAGTCATATCTCCTGTTAAATTTAAGAATGTAGACGTTACATTTTTCTCCTTTGTATTGTGTTGAATATATTTCAGGTGTTAGATGTTGTTGGAATTCTCCTCCGACTACGCTGTGTCAAGTGCCAATAAAAATCTCGAATATACTATTCTTATCTTTTCACTCAGGGATAACACACCACTGATCTAAACCCATGGATAAGCATAATGCATGTGTCATCTGAAGCAAATGTGGCGAGGCATGGGCGAAAAAATGAGTTTCTGCGTCTGATTCACGGACATTTTCCAGTAGAGTCTGGGAATGTTGATCATGCATAGTGGAATTCAATCTATCGATCCGACCAGATGTTTACTCTCGCGGTCAACTGAACCAGTCCCGTACTACATCGGTTTCCGTTTATTCGTGATCGACGCCCTATTGCTTTATGCTTTGTTGTGTTGGGTTTATAGAACTCAATGTTTTGTAGTGTGGATTATTTTGCTTTGGACGTAATGTTTGTGTGTGACTTTTTGACTATTTATGAACTGACTTTTGAGTGCCTTTTTTGTTTGTGATATTCAGCGACCTGACCATCATGAGTTCGGTCCTGTCCACACTTCGTCATGATGACATTATTTTGCTGCAGTGCGCAATATCCAACTTGCCGGAAAATGTTCGGGTTTATTCACGTTTTTTGATCGTTATTTAGCCATTTCGAGTGCGGCGTTTGCTCATCCAGTTGTTTAGATCAGTGTAACACGCCCGATCAATAATCATCTAATCAACACAAAATCGTGCGCAATAGAAAGAATATTAAGGTTATTTTATTTAAAAAATTAGCTTACGGCTTCAAATCGACTATTTTCAAGGAAAAGATGGATGACCATCAACCCCCAGTGCAGTGCACACTGGTTTGTAGTTATTATGGTGCAGGTCATCAACCTTCGCCTGTACGAATTTTTATAACTATCACACGGTATCGCGAACCGATTGAGCCCGAATACAGCTCATATATATCACATGTTATGATGTCCAACACACATCGTTATCCAGTACATGTAATCGCAAAATTTTCTTTTAGTTCATATTTTACGGTGATACACGTCCACCCACAATACAAATCTAGTCAAAGTTGTCTGTTCTCAATTTTAATTTGTTTTTTATCTACCCGTCATTATCATAGCCATTTTGATAAGTATGTCCCTTTATTTATTGTTCACTTCGATTGAATTCGCTATATCCACGTACAGTGAGTTTTCGAACTCAATTTCAGAACTACATCTTACAGAGTTTCCTGGTAGAAATGGAATTTCTTCTATGCTGAAATATTAAAGTTTCATTCATTCCAAACATTATGTTTTTTTGGTAAATTTGATGTTTTTTTTTTCAAAGGAGATATGAAGCTTTGTATTAGGTCATGTTCACATTGAGTCTTATGGGAAATTAGTCGGCGTGACACTTCTGATGTCACTAAGTAAATTATGGGTGCAGTGCTTAATATACAGGGTGAGGCATTCAACTTGAGACAGTAAATTATCTCAAAAACTATGTAGGTACTGAAGAAAAAAAAATTTTGAACAAAAGCTGTTCAGTATCAAGGGGGACCCAACGAACACATTTTTTCAAACCTTGACCATGATTTCAAGGTCAAATCATGTTTTACATGCAGAATCTTATTCTTCATAATGAAGAAGTAGCTTTTATTTGAATTTTTTTTCATCCTTCTTCAAAATATTGAACTAAATTTTATTTTATCGGTTGGAAAAAAAATTAAAATTGAAGCCATTTGCTTCCATGGCAACACTAACAATACGCCGGTAAGTGAACCGGGGCTATGATTGAACCATAGACGTATATTGGTTATACGTCTATGGATTGAACGGATACGTTAACTTAACATAACCATTTCACCATGGTAACGCTGTTAGTTAATGGAACATTTGCATTAGTAAACAATCTCAACCTATACGTTAACTTAACTCGAATTTTTTATGATGATAACTGTAGCTTAAGGTATAAGGAAAAGTTCATGTTTATACTGGAATAAAAAACTATTGCTTATTTTCTATTTCCTAGAAAATGAGAAAATAGTCACGCTTTTTCTGTTCCCGACAAAATTAATAAAACCAAAAGAAATAACCAAGTACCAAGTACTTAGATTGGACAATAGCTATCATAACTTATCTAAAAGAAAAGATAACTTGAGCTTTGTTGGCAAAATAACAATACAACAATCAACAATTATTACAGTTACTCATACCAGTGACTTTTTTTTCACTACTCAATTGTTTTTAACCAATGAAATGATCTAGTGTCATTACTCCACTGTTTTAGAGCCAATCAGAACATTCGACAAAATGTCAACCTTCAAATACATCATTTTGAAACAGCCCATTTGACCGTCCATACTTGTTTCATAGTCATTGTCACATTGTGCTAACAACCTAACCTCACTTTAAGTAAACTAGTTCTCAAAAAGTGCCGTCCAAATGAAATTGGATATATCAAAGTTCGCTTCAATAATTATTGAATAATCATACAAAAAGTATAGTACCTATTCTACTCGCGGTAAATGAATATTACTCACTCAGATGATTACGCTACTCGCCTCTACGGCTCGCAAACTTCATCCTCGTGAGTAATACTAATATCCACCATTTCCCGCTCGTTGAATAATATACTATACTATACAGTGCTTTTCTTTAATGTCCCCCCCTTTTATTTTTTGAACGGCTCAACTTGGAGACTTCAAATTCTAGGTGCTGAAATACAAACATATTTACTATGTTTTGACATAAAATTGACAAATGAAAAATTCAAGATTGCGGCTGGGCGCCATCTTGGAATGTTTTTTCAAATAGGAATAGGGGTCATGTGACACCTCATTTTGAAAGTCCTACTGAGTACTTTATAACCCTAGCCTAGAATATTGAGTCGATATCTTTAAGTACTACATTCAATTACTACATTAATACATACAATTTGAAAAAAATTCGTCAAATTCAATTCAAAAGAATTCCTGGAAATATTCTTGACATAAAGTTTGGGTTAGGAGTAGATGACAAAAATGTAAAAAAGGATCTTTTGAATTGAACTTCACGAATTTTCTGTATGTATCAATGTAGTAATTAAATGTACCGCCATTTTGTAGTACTTGAAAATATCGACTCAATATTCTAGGGTTATAAAGTACTCATCAGGATCTTCAAAATGAGGTGTCACATGACCCCCATTCCTATTCAAAAAAACATTCCAAGATGGCGCTCAGCCGCCATCTTGAATTTTTCATATGTCAACTTTATGTCAGGTCATAGTAAACATGCTTGTACTTCATCACCTAGAATTTGAAGTCTTTAAGTTGAGCCGTTCAAAAAATAAAAGGGGGGAAAAGCACTGTATAACTTCCAGCAGGTTACCTTCGCCATAATTTGAAAATCCCATGTAATAATTATTTCAAGTCCAAATATCTCGAGAATGGTGCACGTAGCGACTTTTAACATTGACATTACATTTTCTGCGTAAAAATGATAAAGAAATCTGGTTTTTAACTGAAAAATATAATACGTCTATGATGGGTTTGTCCAAAAAAGTTATGGCTGTTCATAACAGGTGAAATACGTAAGGTAGCGCCCTCTACAAGTTAGTGCCATACTAAGGTCAAATTCAAATTTCTCATGTAAAGAAACTGCCAATCACCAATTTTCATCGAAAGACCGACATTGGTTCAAATGGGTACCTATTATTTAGAAAAAACAAGAATGAAAATAAAATTTCAACACCCTCTGTAGCTCTGTAACGAAGCATTTTCGGATACATGTTCATAGAAATAGTTTTGTTCTTATCTTGAAGCGGGGAAACACATCTCGAACTTTTTCGTAATATTAATGAAACACCCCCAGAAAACTGCAAGTTGAAGCCGAACCTGCCGTCCTGCCAAACTGATGGTCTTGAGAGTGATTCTGTACGTATCGGCCCAACCCACCCAACCGTGTTTGTGAAAAAAAAGTTTGCCGCCCTCATAGGTTCAGTTATATGAAATTCTAAAATAAGTAGGTGAAGTTTATTCATAGAGGCAAAAAAATAACTTTCAAAAACCAAAAAGTGTTTAAAGAAGAGAGAACTTACCCTGTAAATATATGTAAACTAGTAAACCATCCACCTGTACATTCGCGGCCAAGTTTATATATTTGAGTAACAAGAAGAAGGTGACTAAAGGAAAATCAAATGCAATAGAAATAACGACGATACCATCGATAAATATAACCAGCGAATCACCGAAAATAAAACATTGTATTGTATCAGTTTACTGTGATAAAACATATAACTTGGGTTGTCTCTGATATAACTGTGTGTGTAAGTGTGTATAACGAATCAAGAAAATGCTTTTAAAAGGCGCTTTAGAAAACCATTATTTCTGTATTAGAAAACATTGATCTGATTAACTCGATCATCAGCTGTTATGTTTTGCCTCTTTTTATCCTACGTTAATAAGAGACAAAACATACAGCGAAATGTTATTCAGATCACTGATCACTGTTTCCGAAAGCGCCTAAAGTGAAATTACAAGCAATGGGATTCCCGTGATGGGAAAAACGTTGACGTTGACATTACGGTCTAAATGGAGGGACAAGGCGTCAACGGGTTCCTAAATGGGAGAGTGGGGCAAGTAAGCATTTACGTAATAATAAGTATATTATGCAAGTCAAGTAAGCCATAGGGGGAAGTGCGTGTTTTGAAAGAATTCATACAATCGATCAATCGAAAGCACAGCCGGAAACAAACAGTGCAGTTCTATGGTGCAGTTCACAACCGTATTATCAAGTGCATAGTACCTATGTCTTTAGAAAACTCAATACAAAATATGTTAAATATTATAGGTATCTTTTGTTGTTGGCAAATTGTGTTGTGATGTAATATCTATTGTGAATTACATATATGTAATATTTTTCAAAGTTCTGAACACCACATAATTTTATATTTTGGTGATACCCCGTTAAATCAGTAAAAAAAAAAAATTGAGAAAGCATGGTCCTGTTGAAAAAAAACAAACGTAAGTACGCTCAGATTGCCTTAGAAATAGAACCAACAAAATCACAACACATCAACAGACAACATAACCTCATAATTTTGATTGAGATCGCACCAAATCCGGACCAAATTTAGTTCGGTATACCTGCTGGCGAAATCCGCGGACCAAGTACTAAATCCGAACTATATCAGAACCAAATATTTGGTTCGAATGTTGTAAACAGTTGCGGACTAAGCTGGTCCATTCTTGGTTCAGTATCCGCCAGCAGGTGTACCGAACTAGATTTGGTTCGATCTGGATCAAAATTATGATGAGGTTATGTTGATTGTTATTATTGTGAATTGTGTTGGTTCTGAGTTTCTAAGGCAATCTGAGCGTACTTACTCATGTTTTTTTTGGTTACGAATTGTGTTGATAAATATTTCCGACTTGTTTTTGACATTTGACGAATTGCGCGCGTACTCATTTAGTTCACGCGTTGCAAGACGGTGTAACTAGGCTAGTAATCCTTGAATGGTTTTAAGACAAAAAGTTCATATGGACATAGGTCCGCAAGAGCCTAATTTTCAAGATACAGGGTGTTGAAATTTTCAAAAAAATAAATGATCTTTTTATGATTACTTTGATCTCTGATACTATTTCAGATATGTTCATGAAATTTGATACACGTCTTCTATGCACCAATATGCATTTTGTGATGTACAAACAATATTATTATTTTTACCAGTGGCGTTCGTACGGGTTTTGCACTCAATATTTTTGGGAAAAACTTGATTAATGATTTTTGAAATCTCTATTTATTTTTGAGCCAATTTGTTCTCCTGATTTTTTTTTCGTCCAGCACATGGTTTTCGCTTGAAAAAATAAAATCCACTTAATTATAGGTGCTAGCTATGACGTCACATTCACATAACCTCAAATTTTGATTGGGGGATCAACAAAGGGTGTTTTAAAAACGGTTTTTTGCCCTTTAAGTATCAAAAGCAGTTTTGCCTATATAGACAGACACATTCCAGTGCCTTTAAAAAGTACAAACCCACGTGCGTAGATGGAAAAAACGGCTATTTGAACTGAAAAAAAACAATTTTTGGATATAAAATGTACAATACCTACTTTCAATACACTTGGCAATACGGCAATGACAGTGACACGGTGTTGACACATTTGCCATAATATGAAGTTATTTTTTAAAACGTTCACGCGACTTTATGAGTTATGAGTCCAAATCTCACAAATGATGAAAAAAAGTCCAAATACACCAAAAAACACGAAAAACTGCACAGAACAAGAGCATTAGCTACAACGTGAGAACGCCGTATTGTTGTTCCCCCAATCAAATTTGAGATTATGTGTGTGACGTCACGTGCCTAATTGCATTGATACCCTGTGACTTCCAATATTTTTAAATCAGTGGCGCCCTCTTAAACATTCCCATGCTTATTGATGCATAGAAGACGTGTACCAAATTGGAATATTATCAAAGTAATGATAAAAAATAGATTTTTCTTTTTATTTCATCACCCTGTATTTCAAACTCCAGGCTCTTGCGGACCTATGTCCATATGAACTTTTTGTCTTGAAATCATCCAAGGATTATCACCCTTAAGTATCGGCATTCAATTACTAAACACCCTGTATCCTACCTAGTATATGAGGAGCAGCTTTCTAAATGCATAATATTGGCCATTTCTTGGTTATTTTGACAAATATAGACAAACTGCCACGCGTTTAGAAAAGATAAATCAAAAAATTGATAAAGGTACTCAAAAAAAGTGGATGAGAAATCATGCACGTTATTACCTACAATCTTACATACAAGAATTCTTGTATTAATTTATCCTCAGATAGGTACTTGAAAACACTGTTGAACAAAATAATTTAATGCGTCTGTATTCTCACCCTAGGACGAAATGCATATAATGGGGGCTATGATTGAACGTTCACGTTAACTTAACGTATCTGTTGAGATTGTTTACTAATGCAATGGACAATTTGCACATTTTTTGAAAATATGAAAAATATAAGGATTAGTAAGTACTGATGCCATTGATGTTTAAAAAATCAAGCTACGACCTCTAATAACGTAGTAATCACCGATTAAAGAGCGCCAATCAGCATCCACTACGTCACAGAATACACTATCTATCGCCGTCTGACGTATTAACTGAGATGACTCTCTCTCTCGGAAGGGTAATATGGCCCCACCTCTTTTGCGATCATGCAGTGAAATTCGCGTTTTCTTTTTCATTTATTTAGTATATTTTTGGGTATTTCGGAGAAATTTTTTCGCTAGTGACTTTCAAATAATGTCTAGAAAACGTATATAAAATTTCAACTCATTTGAAAATGTATGCAAATTGTCCATTGTTCCATTTGATAACAGCGTTACCATGGTGATATGGACATGTTAAGATAACGTGAACGTTCAATCATAGCACCCAATAGCTGCTCTTCATAGACATTTAGTCGATTACTGTACATGCGTTAGAAAGAGAAAGCTCCGACAATCTGCCAACAATCTATTTATCTCTCTCGTCTCACTTTTGTATCATTACGTAGTCATTCCTGTTTTTGAGAGTCTAGTTCAATGTCCATCAACGACGGAGTTGAAGTTATATACGTCAAAATTGTTTTTATAGGATAAGAATGAAAAGTTTAGTCTCTCTATAATTTGCCGATATTGTGAGATAAATCATTTGTACTTTTTTCATCGCGGTTTTAGTTTATATTGGAGTGATTTCTAGCGAGAAAGTGGTATTTGTCTTTTCAGATTCAGTGAAATGATGTTGGGCAAATCTATTTAACCTAACATTGTGTTTATGAAAAAATCTTGAATTTATTCTTAGTCTGTGATTTTTGTACGGTTACTGTTTCATTTTCATCGATACAATATGGCTAGTGTGTCTTATCAGATAGCGAACTTATTAGAAAAAGTAAGTATTTAAATATAGTTGCACAAAGACACTAGGTTAAGAAATAAGCCCGGTTAGAATGCTAAGTGCACAATTTTCTGTGTCTGATGACTTCTTCGATACATTCATTCATGACATCTTAATTCATTTTTCATCAGTCTGGAATTTTACCTATCCATGTTCTGTTTATTTCGAGATTCGTTGGTAAATAGCATGAGGTTTCTTATTTTAACATTCAACTCCATCACAAAGAGTCATCAACAAAGAAATGACGAATCGAAAATCGAAACGCTCTACACCTATTTTGCTGCATTATTATCATTAGCTTTATATAATATGCAACCGATGTCTTATTTGAAACATTTATCGAGTTTAAAAAGACTAGCCAAACCTATAACCTACTGATCATTGGGATTATATATATTATTATATTGGGGTACCTTTATGTGTTTTAGTAGATTAGATACATTTTCATCGCGGAAATGGGAAAGATCAAAGGCAAAACAACATTATCGCACTTCAGAACATCTCAAAAACTCCTTCAGAGAACTAGCCGACCCACTAGAAACATGGAGAGAAATTTTGAAATGAATAAAAATGAATCACATGAAGGAAACATTTAACGAGATAAACAAATCGATTGAGACACGCGATAAAAAACGAAGTTTTTATAGGTACGAGAAATCTGCATAGGTAGGTACTTATACAGAAAATAAAAATGAAAATATTATGTAATTCGAAAGTCAGTTGTTTTTTGTGACAGCCTTTTTCATTGTTTTAGTTTTCTGCAGATGTCATCATGCGATTGAATTGCGAAAGTCAGGGAAATGAAATCATGCGATAACGGTCCTCGTCTCAATCACGTCTACTGATTGCAAATGGCTAGGTTGCAAAATTTGTGGAGAAAAGCATAACAGTACTTTGCACAAAGATAACAGAAGATCTCAAACAGCGCTCGGTATTTCTCAACAAAATGACGAAAATTAATTTTTGTTAAATTCAAATTCAGTATCTAATGCTACCTAGTTGTAATTTAGTAAGTGTTGTTAGAAACGCAATTTTACCTACAGCAAAGGTTCAGATGAGTAACATGTCAGACAATTTTATTGTAGTTCGTGCACTTTTAGATTAAATAATTTTTGCCCCTCTTTCGATTTTTTTTATCAAAAATTAAACAGAAAAAAAAGTTTAATTTTTAAGTCTTTTTTTAAATGTGACAAAAGGGCTCTAAACAAATTTTTGAAAAAAATCGCCAGGATTCTTAGACTGACAAATGGATTAAGCGAGGGATTAAGGTTCTCAAATGCAACATTACTTTCATGATCACAGTTCCATCAAATAAGTAGGCATGTGCTATTCAGTTTCTGACCATGAGTGTAGGATAGATTTATGTCAAATTGTGAACAAACTATCAAATTACGTACATCAACAGCCTTATTCGTTTATGAAATCAATGATAGTTTTAATCGGATCATCAAAATGGCTCAGTGGGACTCTCGGTGGGAGTCGTATCTTATAGAATATTCAACTTTGAAGTCAAAATGTGAAGACCGGAAATTATAGGTCGAAACGTCGGCAATTTTGGAAAAATAAAAAGTTTGATTCACTTGTTCTCATACCCACAGACTTTCGCCTTTGACTATAGTCTAAGAGCCAGTGACATTTCCCAGTGATGATTTAGTTAAGCCCTATTTTTTTTTAGAGAATGTTATACGGAGCCTAATCGGGTGCCATCCGAGAGGGTTCGCCCTGATCGCGGTTCCTAAGTGTTGGCGGAACGCCCCAAACATGCAACAAAAATTGCGAACCTTAGGCTCCGTACAACAACAACAACTTTTTGAGTTGACCCTATATACTAATTCCGAAGGCAGAATTGAGTTCTACGGAAAAAGTTCTACAAGAAACAGTTTTCACAAGTTATCTGTTAGTTTAGATACAAGGGTACCGTAAATGGCATTTTCAACTTCAACTGACAAAATACAGAAATCTGTGAAATACATTGACATCAGCTGTGGCCTAGATGTCAACTCGAATATTAAGATGGCATCACTTGTGCAAATCTTGGAAAATAATATGAATCTTGAAACATTTGAAAAATTTTGTGTTGTGGGACCGTGCTAGTGAATTTGTCGTCCTTTTGAGTGTTTTTTTACGCTTTTGTTGAGGTAAGTTGGAACGTTTTCTTGACAAAAAAAATATGAAATGAGTTCTCAGTGTATCTTAGAGTAGCTTGTCCAATAAATTGATTGTTCAATTGTTTTCCGTGAACTTTACCGCGTTTTTTTCACATGACTCCATTTGGCGTCAATGGGCTACAAAGGTAAATCTTGAAATCCTGATATTTTCACAGATGTCCAGAAAGGGTTTGACTGAGGATGAGGAAAAGAGATTGCTACTCTTACTGGAGGGTGAAGAGTCGGACGTCGACTTCATATATGAAAAGGACGACTTCGAAGATACTGAGAAGAGAGAGAGAGAAGAGATTCATGAGATTCTCCAGCTACAACAAATTCTTCACCTCGATTTGGAAGAGTTACAAGTAATGCAGAGGACAGAAAATGTTGATCACTTTGGAGTAGAGATGATACTAGGAGTCTCTGGGCAAGAGTCATTCGACCAAGATGAAGACGTGGCGCTGAGTACTTTATTTTTCATCAATAAGAAAAAAATTGGACCGAAACAAAAGTCAAAGCCAATGTGGGAAAAAACTACAAAAATTGTTACATCGACTTTCGCACAAAGTAAAATTTTGTTTTTTGTATTTTTGTTTAAATTTTTATGATTTTTAAGGTTTAAATTGTTTTTTTTTCTTAAATAAAATCAGTAAAAAAAAAATGATGGTGCTTCATTTTTACCCAGTGATGATGTTCATAACAGGTCAAGTACGTGTAGTTAAAGCCATACTAATATCAAATTCTAATTCCGCATGATAAGAAACCCCCAAACACAAGTTTTCATCAAAAGATAAACATTAGTTCAAATATTATTTAGAAAAAACAGTTTTTGTGTTTTTGAACATTAGAATTATATTGTAGTTCTATCAACAAAATCCGAAAAATAAGGTATTTCTAGGACAACCAAAAGTTATTATATCTATACTCAGAAGGCAGAAAGAGATTCTGGGTGAAGGATCTCCCCAGCTCTTTATTTATATTTTGTAGTGTGGTTTTGTGCATTAAGTACTCCGAAATTAGATCAGAGATGAAGGTGTCTGTTTATAATATATTTTTTTTTATGTTGAATAGAAATGTATGTATGTATTTTAGAGGAAAGTTGTGGGCAAAGTAGATTTCAAATGAAAATGCTCAGTCTTGTCTTTTCAGATGCAATCATCTGATAAAGATTTTCGATTCATGGCAACGAATGACTTGATGACGGAATTACAAAAGGATAGCATCAAGTTAGATGATGATTCTGAAAGAAAAGTGGTTAGAATGTTGCTTAAGCTGCTTGAAGACAAAAATGGTGAAGTTCAAAATTTAGCTGTCAAATGGTGAGGCCACGAGTTTTGATGTTTCCAACTGTCTTTACTCCAACTAAATATGTGCATTTCATTTACAGTTTGGGCCCTCTAGTCAACAAAGTTAAAGAACATCAAGTAGATACAATTGTAGAAGCTCTCTGTGCTAATATGGTATCTGACAAAGAACAACTTCGTGATATCTCTAGTATCGGTTTAAAAACTGTAATCGCAGAATTACCACAGTCTTTAGTGGGAACTGGAAGTATTTGCAAAAGAATCACAGGCAAACTCACCACAGCTATCGAAAGAGTGAGTTGGCCGTTTTTAACACACTATTATTTGTATTCTTCAAAATGACTGCACTATTTCCATTTGACAAAAATGTTATTTTATATCTGAGTAATACATACTATATCAATACAGCAGGAAGACGTATCAGTTCAACTAGAAGCATTGGATATCGTAGCAGATCTTTTACTCCGTTTTGGACCGTTGTTGCAAACCTTTCACCAAGCAATATTGTCGGCTTTACTTCCTCAACTAGAATCGCAGAGGCAGGCAGTGAGAAAGCGTACCATAGGTGCTTTGAGTAATCTAGTACTGTCTTGCAACAATACTTTATACACAAAGTTGATCGACCATTTAGATTCGGGTCTTCAGGCAAATTATCAAATTGAACAGAGTTCTCAGAGTCGTACTTATATACAGTGTATATCTGCAGTTTGGTAAGTATTATATCAAATTTTGATTTGTAGATATCTCTTTTCTAATTGATCGATATATCCAAGGATATATCTATAGAATAGTTCCCCATCAATAATAAATAGATGGTCAAGATTGACTATGAACTTAACTCTTAGAAAATTCACTATAATACAGGGTGTAGATCTCGACTGGAATAAATTCGCTGAATAATTTTCCGAAAATTTCCCAAGAAACGTCAACAATTTATTGTAGTTACCTACATTTTCCAAGCAATATGGAAAATATAGCCGTTCAGGATGAGCTAAAGCCCACCTCTAACTTTTTTTTTTCAAATGCAACCCTGTGGAATGTGTTCCCTCATTGAAAAGCTGGTGGAAAAAGAAATCCAGCGTACTCATTTAATTTTTCTTTGCAGTACGTTTGAAGGTTGAATGAAATCAAAATATAATTTTGAAGTTTAATTACTTTTCAACGTAATAATTGCTCAAAATGTGTACCATTTCAGCATCCCAGTCAGTGTTAGGTTTCTTTCCTTACATTTTGAAACATTTCCGGTGTGATTTTCCTGATTTCTATGTTGTCTTCTATGTCTTCTATGTTGTTGCAAAACCTAACAACATAGAAGACTGGGTGAGACAGGTTTAAGTCTACCCGTATTTTTAATAGTCACTTTTTCTGCCAAAGGTACCTAACTTGCTAAAAGATTTTTTCAAATATTTTACGCGTTCCGCTATAGATATTTCACATCCGAAGACCGTGATGACGCATTGATATTTATTGTTTTTTTCGTAAATTCAGCAATCATAGCAACGGAACGAGTACATTTTTCTACAGGGTGGGCGCGTTCAGTTTTAAGATGCAGATGGATATCAAAGAGTATTTCATATCCAACAAGAGGACAAGGTCTGTCAAATTCGCTGAACATATATCCGTCTTCGTCTCTTCCGCTGAGGGACGTGTATCGAATCGACAAATGGAGCTCGCTCAAATTGCATGCGGCAGTCGATAGTCTCGGATCGATGCTAAGCATTGCGTATTTTATCTCGGTGTACATACAAATCGCAAAATTTTACTTATTCTCAGTATACCATCGAGCGAAGTATCGACAGTTTCTGTTGAAGGTCACGAAAACTGAACCCGTTCCATGCATACTAGCCCTGTTCAGCTCCGCGAGGCAGACAGTGGAAGAATATTATTTTGCCAGCTGGATCAGTTTGTTAGTTCAAATGAGCTTGAAGTGCATTTCTCTATTATTGTTCGAATATGAATACTCTATGTGGATATTATGGAAATTAGATAACTGCTACAATATATTTAGCTATTCTAAGGGCACTATTACAACCGATATTTTCAATTTACCGTGGGGATTTAGCTAGACAAAATAAATAGTAGAAGTCGTGCTAGATCCTAGGGAGGCACGTGCTCATGTGCTCTTACATATTAGCCGCCACTTACTAAAAGCTAAAAGCAGCGATGAGGTTCGAGATAAGCGACAAAGCTAGCGACAAGATCAACCGTATGCAACGTTTTTTGAATAGAAGAATGTACAGGGTGTTCACAGATAAATGGACCCGCCCATTAACTTCTTAATTTGATGTTTGGGAAAAATGTTTCAAATGAAAGTTTAATGGTTCAAAATGAATTTTGTGAAAACAATGTTTTCACACATACAAAGTGTGAAAGAAAGTTGGACTACGCTCAGAAGTTCTGAAGCACCCTGTATGTGTGAAAACATTGTTTTCAGAAAATTCATTTTGAACCATTAAACTTTCATTTGAAACATTTTTTTCCCAGACATGAAATTTAAAGTTAATGGGGGGCTCATTGATCTGTGAACACCCTGTACATGGTGCTCCATTTAAAATTAGCGATATAATTGATGTTTCATATCATATCTTTTTTATCCGATGCTCAATTGTTTTTCTGATAATTGTCGATTATTCCTCACAACTTTTGTAGTTACCGTTTTGCAATTATCTTAAAATAGAGAAACTACAATGGTGTTCATCCTTCGTTGGACAACCCTGTACAGACACCCCTTAGGAACGACGAGCGTTGATCTCAAATTTAATTTGTTTGTCGCGTGACATATACGGGAAAAATTGTCAAAAATTTGATTTTTTTTCCCACTTTCAAAACGATTTTATGTTTTTACCCCAAGACTGTCTTAGATCGATGGGTGAAATGTTAAAGAAATCACTGCTTTTTAATTTTATTGGCATGATTGGTAGCATATACAGTGTGTCTAGAATAAAATGATGTACATGGGAATATTGGAAACGGTAAGAGATACGGCGTCGCTTGAATGGAAGAAAAGTTGCGTATTTGTATGCCCAAAAATAATCTACTTTTGTTTTATTTTGAATCGATACCGTGATGTAGATACAGGGTGAAAAAGAAAATGTCCATATTCGAAAAACTACAAAATTTTGCTTATTATAAAAGCCAATATTTTCAAATTTACAGGATATGGGTAAGAGGAAATGACGATTCTAAAAACGGCATCAAAAAATGTTGTAGGCCCACGATGTTGCGTCCGGCCGAGGCCAACTTTGGTTTTTCTTATGGAGGCCATATTGAACTTCTCCATTTTCATGGTCCGTATTGAAAATAATTTCCAAAAATATGACTTCCATAAAAAAAACAGACTTGACTTTGTCTGGACGCAACATAGTAGGTCTAGAATTTTTTTGACGCCGTTTTAGAATCGTCGTATCCTCTTACCTATATCCTGGAAATTTGAAAGTGTTGGGTTTTATAACAAGCAAAATATTGTGTTTTTTTCAAAATGAACCTTTTCTTTTTTCACCCTGTATGAACATAACGATATCGATTCAAAATGAAACAAAGGTAGAATATTTTTGAGCATACAAATACGCAACTTTTCTTCCATTTAAGCAACGTCGTATCTTTTACCGTTTCCAATATCCTCGTATAGTCCCATGTACATCATTTTATTCTGGACACACTGTATAGGAGTGTCTTATATTTTTATCATATTTCTTTCGTTCATGAATAAATTCAGCTCCGTTTGTATGAATCTTTAATTCATCTATTTTTTGTAATTTCTTCGGTTACATATAGTTTGCTCTACTGCCGTGTGTCCTACCGCTGTAATGCAACGAAATTTCATATTGGTCACCTTTGAGATTTTGTTCGTAATCTATAATGCACCAGTAAAAGATAAACAAGGAGGAGGAAGTAAGTAGTTTATCTTCTACACAATTATCTCTTGAGGCTATCGCGCATGAGTGGTATTTCTCTTTTATGATGGTGAATAATTGTTGAAAAAGCATGAGGAACAGTTCAAATTATAAAGAAATAAGAGTACAAGGATGCAGTTTCCATGTAAATATTGCATTTGTATGCAAAAAATCAGCACAATATAACCTGTGATATGAAATTATGCTTTAGTATATACTTGAAAATAGATATAATAATTGTATTGTGTTTGTTTGAAATGAATTACAGTCGACAGTCTGGACACAAATTTGGAGAACATATCAACAAATTTCTCTCTACTATCATCGACTATTGTAATTATGACGATGAAGAACGTCGTGAGATCTGCTTACAAGCATTTGAAAGCTTCATCTATCGGTGCCCTAAGGAAGTCACCTCACATCTAGCCGTGGTAATGTATTTGGCATTTTAACTCAGTATTGTAAATATGAACAAGGTACACATGTTTATAGATAATTAGTCTCTGTCTCCTTTATCTTCAATACGACCCCAATTACAACTACGACGAAGAAGAAGGAAGTGGTGGAAATGAAGCAGATGATGATGAAGAAGAAAGTGACAATGATGAATATAGTGATGATGATGATATGAGTTGGAAGGTTCGTAGGACCGCAGCAAAGTGCCTTGAAGCGCTCATCACCACTCGACATGAACTTCTTAGTGATTTTTACGACGTACTTTCCCCACCTCTAATCAGCAGATTCAAAGAACGGGAGGAGAATGTGAAGTCAGATATATTTCATGCCTATATTGCATTGTTGAAGCAAACGAAAGCAACTGTCAATGTTACCAACATTGATCCGAATGCTATGGTAATGGATGATGAAGTGGAAACTCCGATGACTCTTTTACAGAATCAAGTTCCTGCTCTTGTTAAAGGAATTACACCTCAAATGAAAGAGAAGAGTATGAAAACGCGACAAGATTGTTTCCTTTTGCTTAAAGAACTTTGCTTGGTTCTCCCCGGAGCCCTTGGACCGCATGTTGGTGAATTGATTCCGGGAATTTTATATTCTTTGAGTGAAAAAAATGCTGGTAGTAACATGAAGATTGAGGCATTGTCATTTATTTATTGTCTGTTGACAACGCATTCACCACAGGTCTTCCATCCTTTCATTAACACTCTTTTGCATCCTGTCATTTTGGCGGTTGGAGATTCATTTTACAAAATTACTGCGGAAGCGCTGGGTGTTTTGCTGGAAATGGTTAAAGTTATCAGACCTATGCAGGTAATATCTATTGACTTATATTTAGAATGATTTGATAACCTTCTTTTTCGATTTTATAATAATATTCTTAAAATTTTCGGAATGTAGGCAGCATTTATAGAAATTAGTAGATAATTCAATAACACAGCTTCCACAAGAGACAAACAAGAAATGAACAACTCCATGACTTATACAAGGCTTCCCGAAATTAGGTTCAAATATTTGAACATTATATTCTGCACTGAATGGTTATATATAACCATTTTTGCGAAAACGCTTTGTTTTCGAGATACAGAGTGTCAAAGTTTAATTTCTTTTTTTGTTTTATCTAAATAAATCCCAGGATAATTATTCTGATAAATCAACAAAAATCGGTATTCAGGGTATTTTTGACATAAGAATTTCAAATTTGTTATTATTGCGACTCTTTCTTATTTGTGGCGCCATCTACAAGTATTTTTACTGTTTCAAATAGTCATAACTTTTTTGTCGAATCCTGTATCTTTGTTTTGAGTTAAAAAAAAGATTTCAACATTATTTCCACATAAAAATAATACTCTTGTTGGAAGTCCCTAGGAGCAACCGTTTTCCAGATATTTGCACTTAAATTAATCCCAATGTTGGTTTCAATGGCAAACTTTCAAAATAAATATACGTGGCTATGAAAACGGCGTTATCATAGTGATTTCGACAATTGTTGCAATGTTCGCTGTTTTTTTACAAAAAAAAATATACAGGATTTAAATTAAGTACTTGTGGAAATTTTAAGGTGTGAATCTTTGACAGTTCATTATGAACATGGGTTCACAACGGTTTCTGAGATACAAGGCGTCAAGAAAAACTATTTTATTTGGTTTGCTTATATTTTTGTTAATTAACATGGAAATTGAACGAATTTTGCGATCCTAGGGATCACTCAAATCATCACTTAGTTTTTTGTTTAATGTTAGAGGGCGCCGCATACAGGGTTGTTCCCGAATCTAATCAACCATAACTTTTTTGTGTCGCATTGTGTGTCATTCTTGACTAGATAAACCTATTCTCCATTCCATTCTTGATAAAAAAAAGTACTCATAGTATTTGTCACTGAAAACAGCCGTTTTGAATAAAAACGGGTTTGAAGTTGAACCTGCCTTGGATTTTTTTGAGTCGGATCATTTCCGAGTCAAAAAAGAACTTTTTTAACGTCATGTGCTACCAATGATCTAATAACTATAGATTAAACATTTCATTCATAAACTGTGAAAAATTGTGTGGCCAACATCGAACATAGAAGAGACTTGAGGAGGAATTGAGCGGGGCACTGAGTGGGTACTACACGCGAGGCTGCCAGTGGCTTTACTATTTTACAGAATTCTCAAATTCTCATTTACTGCAAGCTTGACACTTGTGAGTCATTTCAATAAACCATATAAGTGAATAATGAAGCACTACAAACTAAATCAGAATAAAAACACAATAAACATTCACAAAATCAACACCAAACCGCACTCAAAAAACAAGAGACGCCAATGAGACGAAATATGAATGAAACGTGTAGACAAAATCCGATCGATAGGTGCGTTGCCGTACTTCAGCTTTCTTAATTTTCAGAAGAAAATACTGGTTTTTCTAAATCCAAAATACTTAAACAAATCTTGAACAGATGTTTCAATTTAAACAAAAAAATTACCATCAACTTATTTGATTGAATTCATACATAGAATGGTGATTCCAAACAATGTTTTGATATCTTTGCTGCGTAGTAATACTTTTAATAGAGTAAGTTTAGCGAACAACGTGGTGGGAGAAACTCTGCACCCGAGTGCACAGTTCGATGTTGTCCTCATGTTTATTTCGCTATGTTTCATCTATTGTTATTAGATCATTGTGTGCTACACTATCACATTACACCTCGCTGTCACCAAATTAGTGAAAATTTGATAAAAATCTATGTTAAAGCGAACTAACGCATGCGTTGAAGTAGATGGTGGTCATTTTTAGCAACCATTGTAAATGTTATTAGCTAGTTTGGTCTTGGTCTTGTAAATCAATAAGTTTCTGACAATCAATCAAGACAAGATAGGTACATTTTTTCGTAGTAGAAGAAGAAGTAGAAAAATAAGATTTTTATAGAATTTTGCTCATTGAACGTATATCGACGATATCATTTTCATATTAACTAACTATTTACCTACACTTTTTGTAAAAAAAATGTTTTTTTTTCTATTTTATCAAAACTAAGCGCTGGGGGAAGTTTAATTGTTTTTTTTCAAAACAAACGGAAATTACTCTGGTTTTGCTTAACCGATTTTAACGAACTTGGACTCATATGAAAGAGCATAATCTGCACTCAAAATGCAAATTTTATTTAAATTTATTTGCTTTTGAATTGGTGACCTTCGACGTTGCCGCTAGATGGCGCTAACTGAAACGGTAGCATATTTTTGATTTTTTTTTTATTCAAAAAATGTGATGGTGTATTCATTTTTAAATATTTTAAAAGAGGATACATTTTTCTATTTAAAAAATGAAAAAATAAATAAATAAATAAAAAAAGTTCATTTAATTTTTTGTTTTTTTTTTAGTTTTTTAATAGAAAAAGGGATTACCTTTTTAAATATATAAAAAATAATATACTGTTTGATTTTTTTGGAAAAAAACTCCAAAAATATGCTACTATTTCAGTTATCGCCATCTAGCGCCGACGGCGAAGGTAAAAAATGCAAAATCAAATAACCAAATAACAATTGAACTTCCCCTACCACTTTATTTTGATAAAAAAAAAACGTTTTACTCAAACGTAATCCAGTAACCATGTCGTCTGAAAAGGGGGGTACCTTGCGTTAGATCCGGTAGTTCTGATTTTTTGCTGACTTGTTTATGATGTTGGCGCAGTGATTTATCCAAGTTTTCGACCTCGAGCGCCGAACGCAACATTGTCAAATTTAAAAACAATTCCAAATGTCTACCTTTTATTCATTTTTTGTCAATTTTGACTCCGAACGACCAGGTTTTCGATTATAACTATGGAACACTTTTTTAAAGCAGACTGAATTTGCTACAACTTGGGATCAGAACCATTCCTGTAGACTGAATAGTTTTTGAGTTTCAGCTTTCCAAAATTTAGCGTTATATTTTCAAACTTGAAAATGTTTGGATAACTGACTATATAAACTTATATTCTGCGGTAATGAAACAACATTATATCTACAATCTACCTGGAAAGAGTCTGCGGCCATTTTTACTCTATCGTTTTGCACATCTAAGGGTTAAGTTAAGCCGAGAGACTGACGAGACTCAACCGGGTCTTTCAAAGAGGGCAAAATCTACTTTCAGTTCGAAAAGAATAGGTCTAGAGGGTCGAACACACCCACAGAACAATAAATGTGTCTAGTAACGAATATTTTTTAGGTCTCACTGACGAATGAAGCAGATTCGTTTCCGAAACGTTTGATATTGAAAGGTTTTATTATTTACCAATAGATTTTTTTTTCAGGTAATAAAGAGGATCGGGTCTATAAACACTAGTTTGATTGTTATTTGATAGGATGTGGCGAAATACCCAAAAAAATCTTGTAAATTGTAAGATACCTCACCAAGTTTTTTTGTCATAGAAAAAAAAACAAAAATGTTCGTCTTGTTTAAGGTATGTTCCAACACGAGTTCGGCTTTTTCAAATGGTACACCCTGTGTATTGATAGAGCGTTAGTCTAGCCTCGTTTTTTTGTTTTAAAGCGCTTTGCCGTTAAATAATTAAATAAAAATAATTTGCGTAGTATAAAAGATGTTTTTTTTTGTTAGAGAACGGGACCAAAAAAAAAAAAAAAAAATCACAACAGGGTCAGTGGCGTTCATTTATTTGACAACAATATTCAGTAAGATACCCATCGGCACTGGTGTTTATATTTTTCACTGAGCTAGGGATAAAGTTGGCTTTTATCAGTAAAAATAAATCTGTCAAATATCAGAAAGCTCGGTTCAAGGATTTTTGTAAGATTCTTGAAAAAACGATTTTTTTTGTGAGTTCAAAACCCTTGAAAACCATGCTTTCTTTTCCGGGCCCATGTATGAACTTTTTTTCTTGAAATTAGCCCAGGAATACGCCCTTGAATTTGATGTACGCAATTCGGAAATACCCTGTATAGCAAACTTATATTTTTTTTCAGTGTAGAATTTTCTGTTCAAATATTTCAACCTAATTTCGGGACAGCCTGTATAAATCCCAACCTTACATGATTTTTTTATTATGATGTTTGTTGTACATTGTGATTTTGCAATTAACCGTGCCCTATTTTTTTTTCATTTGACTTTGAACATCACAAATTTGAAAAAAAAAGTGAATCGAGTATCAAATAAGTTAACTGTTATAGTCAGAAAATATCAACTTCAAGAAGAGAAGTGAGACATTATTTCGTACAAAGTCCAATATAAAACTCACAGAATTTTTTTACAAATGCTTCTTGTATGCCAAATAAGAGTCTAGGATATTTAACATACAGTCCTAATCATAGGATAGGTTGCCCCATCTGTTTTCATTGTCAGTAGTCCTACGCTATAGGAAATACATTATTCTTTGTATACTTGCTTGACTGTTCTTGCTTTATTTGGTTTTCTAAAATATCTTTTCATTTTTTAGGTCCATACGGGCTTCGACTTTACTCCATACACAAAAGATATCTACTCATGCACTTTAATTCGTCTTAAAGCGTCTGACATCGACCAGGAAGTTAAAGAAAAGGCCATTTCCACAATGGGCCAAATCATTTGCAACTTGGGTGATCAGCTCAAGGGAGAGTTGCCGTACTGTTTGCCGCTTTTCTTGGAGAGACTCAAAAACGAGATCACTCGTCTCACTACGGTGAAAGCCCTAAAAAAAATTGCCGGTTCTCCTTTGGGCATTGACCTGCCAATATTGGCAGATGCAATGCCTATTTTGGGATTGTTTTTACGAAAAAACCAGAGAGCGTTGAAGTTGAGCACGTTACAGTTGATTGATTGTTTAATCAAGAATTATCATAAAAAATTGAATGTCCATTTGTTGCATCCGATTATTGTGGAAATACCGCCATTGTTGGATGAAGCTGACTTGCATATTGCCCAATGGACGTTGATAATTTTAAAATCAATTGCTGACCATCATCCTAAGGCGTTACAGGATATTAGTGCCAATATTTTGCCACAAGTCATGAACTTAGTGAAGAGTCCGTTATTGCAAGGTATGTTATCAAATAATACAAATTAGTTATAGCTCCGTGAAGTTAGCGAAACGAGTTTCAAATTTGTGTTCTTCTAAACGACAAATAATTAATAAGTGATAAGTAAGTATTTGTAAGTCATAAATCAGAATTTGTAAATCAATAGGTAATTTGTTATCAACGAAACAATATTCTCTGCCAACTTTCCGGAAGCAGCGCGATGTTCGAAAATGTCAGATTTTTTTATTTTAATAATTAGTAATTAAAATTAATAGTAATAATAATTAGTTACTCGTTAACAACAAATCAATACGTTCTGTCAACGTCCCGGAAGCCGAGCGGTGTTTGAAAATCTTATTTTCTTTATTGTGAAAATAAGTAAGTGATTAGTAAGTATTTGTCAGTCATAAATCAGAATTTAATTTGTAAGTCAATGGTTGATTTGTTGAAGAAAACACGAAATTTTCTGCCAACTTCCCGGAATTAAGTTATAAGTGAGTTTTTTCAAGCCATGAATTAGAATTTGTAAGGTTGTTTTATAAACTTGCCGTCCGCTGTTGCTGTTAACGTTCGCCGATGCCGCTGACGTTGCCGTTGCCCAATGCATTTTTAATCTTTACCGTCGTTTGCCGTCGAAGATTTTCAAATTCTTTGTTTACTCACTTTGAAGTTATTTTGTTCTAGTTTAGAGAGATTTGGTGACTGACTCGCGAACATTTTGGTACAAATCTCAATTTTATGATATAAAAATATGAATTATTGGAACAAAACTAAATTCGAAACTCGTTCTGCCAATTTCGCGGAGCTATTAGTTATCAAACTTTAACTTTTTCCAGGTACTGCCCTACAAGCAATGCTAGATTTTTTCAAAGCTCTCGTCTCGAGTAATTTGCCAAATTTATCATTCGATAACTTGCTGCGCATGCTTTTAACACCAGTGACATCATTGACTACGAACACCACTGCAACCCTACATAAACAAGCGTTTTATTCTTTGGCCAAATGTATTGCTGTTACTATAGTGCATCAAAATCAAGCACATGCTCTGATACCACAATTTATTCAGAACATGATTGAAAATTCTAATCCTACGCAAGATTCGCAAGTTATTTTCGCTCTTCTGCTTATCGGCGAGATTGGAAGAGAGATGTAAGTGAACAATGAATATCAACAATAACATTTTCGTTGAACAATTATTTTTCAGTGATTTGAGTTCAATGGCTGAAGTGAAACAAATTATCTTGAAATGTTTTTCTTCTGTGTCGGAAGAAGTGAAATCAGCAGCGAGTTATGCGCTGGGCAGTGTATGCATTGGCAATTTGCAACACTATTTACCATTTATTCTTAAGGAAAGTCAGGAGCAACCTCGAAGACAATATTTGCTGTTACATTCATTGAAGGAGGTCATAACTTGTCTTTCTCAATCTAACGAAGGTGTTCAACAACTATTGCCATTCGTACCTGATATATGGGCGCAATTGTACTGCCATTGTGAATGCCAAGAAGAAGGCACCCGAAATGTTGTTGCGGAATGTCTTGGCAAACTCACACTGATCGATCCAGCAAATCTTTTACCTAAGTTAAAACGATCTCTGAACTCGCCATCGCCTTTAATGAGAACTACGGTAGTAACTGCAGTGAAATTTACGATTTCTGATCAGCCTTCACCAATTGATCCTCTTCTAAGACAATCTATTGGGGAGTTTTTAAATACTTTAACAGATATTGACTTGAATGTGAGGAGAGTTGCGTTAGTGGCATTCAATTCAGCTGCCCATAACAAGCCTTCATTGATAAGAGATTTATTGGATACTGTTTTACCACAATTGTATAATGAAACCAACATCAAGGTACATTTTGTTGATTTATTGAAGAATCAGTTAGTAACAGCTATTTATCTTTAGCGTGATTTGATACGTGAAGTCGAAATGGGTCCGTTTAAACACACTGTAGACGATGGTCTAGACATAAGAAAAGCTGCTTTTGAATGCATGTACACCCTTTTAGACTCATCTCTGGATAAAATCGATATCTTTGATTTCATCAATCACGTGGAATCTGGCCTGCGAGATCACTACGATATTAAAATGTTAACTTATTTGATGGTTGCCAGATTAGCTCAGATTTGTCCTGGATTTGTTTTACAAAGTAAGGAACTAATTATTCTGCCATACTTTTAGGAATCATTATACAATATAATTTTATGCATTTCCTCAGGATTGGATAAACTAATTGAACCACTTCGCGCAACTTTAACTTTGAAAGTTAAAGCAAATTCTGTGAAACAAGAGTATGAGAAACAAGACGAGCTTAAACGATCAGCTATGAGAGCTGTCTCTGCACTTTTGGCAATTCCTGATGCCGGTAATATTTCTTACAGAATTAAAGTGTTTATTTGAACAACGAAACAAAAAATAACGCATTACAATATTCAGTGGTTGAAAAAATTGATGAATATTTTACTTTCAAGGTTTTTATCTACGAGAATGCAACAACAATACTTCTATTTTTGTGACCATTTGAAAGCGGTTCAACGTCATAACATTTTTATTTATGAAGCGATTTTTATGCGATTTATTTTGAATTGTAGTCAAAAAATGTGTATTTTGGGGCCGGGTGGCGTCCAGTTTTCTTTTTAACCAAGGCTCTCTATATTACATTTAGAGTCTGAGAAAATCAGAAACCATATTAGCTATTTTTTCTGAAAAAATCTGCCATCATCCCCTTGAATGGATCTACACCAAATTTCATGAAAAAATATTCAACATTGACGATTCTTCTAAAAAATATATAAAATTAACAATAAAATTTCCAAATCTGACTGCGTGAGAGTGTGGATACATGAACATTTTCCCCATCGGTGGATATAGGGCGAAATAGTAGGTGAATGGAATTTCCTCTCAGGATCCACGACTTGACTTCCCTAGATTTTTTTCTAGTGGAATTCATGAGAAAAAAAAACTGCGCGATAGAACGAGAAAAAAATCTTCTGAATATATAATTACCAACTTGACAGCAATAGCCGTAGAATTGTTAATGTTGAATATTGTCACGATAAGCGTAGGATTGGGCCTTCGTCTGGACCCTCACCTATCGTGCTCCAGGGACGTAGCCGTCAGTCGGGAGTGAAACTAGGGCAGCACATAACAAAATCTTTTGTTTCCTCCATATACAGCCTACAGCACACACAGTGGGATGTGCATGTTGGACCTTGGCCAGCCCGGGTCCCAACAGTAGACTCGCTGCGGGGGCAGAAGTGTACAGTGAATACGAGAGGACTTGTTGTCTTGCGACTGGCACTGCTCGTGGGAAGGAAGATCGGAGTAGATCACGTTTCTTCCAACCATTTGATTAGCGTATCGGGCTTCTATTTATACCAGAAAAGTGCCGAGTAAGCATGGCCTGGTTGTGCGTCGTCCGTTTGGGTGGGTTGATTTACTCCATGTTCCTTTGATCCGTTCGTATTTACATGACAATATTTTTTCATGAAATTATGGTAAGACTAATATGGATTCTGGATTTTTGAGTATCTAAAAATAATCTAGCAGACCTTGGTTTAATAGAAAACTGGACGCCCCCTGGCCCCAAAATGCACTTTTTCTCCTTCTACAATTCAAAACAAATCGCGGCAAAATCGACCCATAAATAAAAATCTTATGAGGGTGGCCCGCTTCAAAATGGGTCACTCTGTACAGAATTTTTCTTTATAAATTGACACCCCGCTTATCTTTTTTATTTGACGTTTCTGAAAACTGCGTCTCGAATAAAAGTTTGATGGTTTCAAGTAAATTTTTCAAAAAACTTTTTCGTGTATACAGAGTGCCTCAGAAAGTCTGGGCGTGGTCCAACTTCCTTATTTCTAATGGGAACCCTAATTTTTTATTCGATTTTTATATTCACTTAAAATTCTAAATAATTTCTATATAGCATACCCTTTACCTAAATTTGACGTTTAAAAAGATATTGACCTCAAAAAAGTTGCAATGTAAACAAACTGGCATCAACCTGTATGCATTTTTGTTATTTTGATAGTATATTCGAAGAACATCACATATTTTCTCAACTGTGTGAGGAATTTTTAACGACGCGGCCAAAAAATCTATCAGACATTAAAACAATCACGGTAACCAGGCACTTTTTTGAGGTCAATATCTTTTTATACGTCAACTTTAGGTAAAGGGTATGATACATAGCAAATATTTAGAATTTTTAGGTGGATATAAAAATCGAATAGAAAAAAAGGGTTCTCATTTGAAATAAGGAAGTTGGACCACGCTCAGACTCTCTTAGGCACCCTGTATATGCGAAATGGAGTTTTTGAAAATTTTATAAAGATGGGAAGAAGGTGTCAATATATAAAAAAAAAACCTGTACATACATGAGAATACATTGTTCTCATCTGGACAACTGAACAATTCTGGAAACTTTTGTTATAATCGCTTCTGCGTCAAAATGAAAAATAAAAGTTACAAAATTATGAATTAGGAAAGGTAGTTAAATTCAGTGGAGTTTGAAACTTTTTACGAATTCATATTTCCCTTATTTTTCATTTTTTTATTGGGAAATTTCATAAACAAAAAGTGCAAAATTGCAGAAAAAAAGGAAAAAAGAAGGGTATTATATTTATCACAAAAAAATGTATCAAAAGCCAGAACGAAATTTTGCTAAGAATGCTGATGACATTTTTTTAATCGTTGAAAATATAGTACTGAAACTCGAATTATAAAAACTTCTAGAACTCAATTTTTAAAATGTTTAGTCATATTATGATCAAGTAGTGATCCTAACAACTATGCAGGATAAATTTGCTAACAATAAGTTATTTGATTTCGAAGTGGAACTGTCAAATTTCCGCTTGGCATAGTGGAATCATATGCTAACATCTACATTAAATTTGTGTTCGAAGTCACGCTTACACCAGATTCAATGTGGATGGTAGCGTATGATTCCAGTTTGCCAAGCGGAAATTTGATAGTTCCATGCACTTCGAGAGGAAATTGAATATAACTCAGGCATTATGAAAGTGGAAGACAGTGAATATTACATAGAAAAAAAATAATTTCGAGTAAACTTCTGCTGACATGTTTTTCATAACAACAAACCTCATCGACGTGATTTTTTTCCCAATTTTCATCCCATTGTTTATACTGAAATGAATATTCTAGTAAAATGAGTAACATAGTTTTTCAAATAAACGCTTCTCTTCCTATCTGCAAAATATAAAGTATTTTTATTTTCAGATAAAAATCCTCATCTGAACGAATTTGTAAATCAGATAAGAAATTCGTCAGATCTACAACCTATCTTTGAAGCCACTCAAAAGGATGCGTCAGCCACGCATACCGATTTTCTTATGGATCAAAGCTAAATGCAGATGATGATGATGGTTATTTATTTAATTCTTATTTGAAAATTTCAACTACTTGAATTGAGATCTAATTTTTTGCGTAACGTCAAGAACGCCCTCTTGGTTATAATGTCTTAGAATAAAATAGTTATGTAATTAAAATATAGCATTTTTATTTCGAAATATTCCACCATCGATATTTTTTGGAGATACATAACTTATATGAATAAATGAATTCAATAAGACTATTTTTGTTTTTGATTATATTCTAGGTACGATTTAATATTATCAATCACTATTGATATATTGTTCACGCATAATGATAAAAAATCTACATATTTCAAGTCTCACTGAATCGTTTTTTTAATGCAAATAGCAAATGACCGAAGCTAACAATATTGAGAAATTTAACTATGTCCGTTTTACAAAGACTCATCTCATAGCTTCGACACTAAATTTCTGAAAATCAAATAGCTCAACGAACCGCAAACTTCGGAGAGATTTCTCGGTTCATTGGTTAAAGCCATCTGGGACCCTTGATAAGCTAAATTGGAATTTTCGTTCCCAGTACACCATGGATAAGGCTGCAGAGCAGTTCAGAGAAATTTTCAATAAGTTTGAAAATTCTTCAATTTCAGTAACAAAAATCCAAAATTTGAAATTATTCAATCAAAATTTATCCAGGTGGAAATTGAAATTGACAGTTTTTGTGCTGCTTGGTGTGATCCTGTATGGTGTACAGATCGCAATTTCCAATTCTATAGTAAGTAGTAACAGGGGCGGAAATGTTTTTATAAGCGAAATCATTTCAGTGCTTAATTGATATGCCTTTTGAAGCCTCTAAACTCTTCAGAGAGCCAGAACATTGTGATATTTGTGAACATTTCAACCAAGTGGATAAGATATCAAACGTTTCGTCTAGAAGATTTTTTGAAAAATACGCAAAACCTTCACATCCTGTAGTAATAACTGATGGTGCTTCAAATTGGCCTGCCAAAGATCTTTTCACATTTGATTTCTTCAAAAACCTCTTCGAGTCCATAGAGATCCACAGAAGCAAAGATAAAAATTGTCAATTTTTCCCTTATAAAACTGAATTTCATTCATTGAATGATGTATTCAAAATGAACGAAGATAGAGCCATGTTGAAACCAGGCGAAAAGCCATGGTATGTGGGTTGGAACAACTGTAACGATGATATAGGAAGATATTTGAAGCAGTTTTATAGTAAGCCATACTTTTTGTCCAATATGACGGAAAATATAGCTCTTTCTTGGATTTTCATGGGAGGTCCAGGAAGTGGGGCCCATATGCATGTAAGTACACTATAATTTAATGGTATTGGTCATTGTAATATGTTACATGATCCGCGCATCAATTATGTATTATAAAATTTATTCCTCACCGACTGTACAGGGTGTTTCAGTAAGGGAAGCCACCGGCCATATCCCGGAAAATATTCTTCGTAGAGGCTTGCGAAAAAAAATTATTACTAAAACGGCCAATAGGGAAAAACCTGGAAAATATTTTCTAGTTTCTGATATGGTCGCTACGGGGCGTAGCAATCAACATCAAGTGGAAAAATAGGATTTTTATTGAATTTTGCTCAATGAAAATATATCAATGATATCATTTTCATATTTTTTGACTATTTACTTATATTTTTTTTTTAAACGTTTTCTTCCACCTATCAAAATAGAGCGGTGGATGTGACCTTCGCTGTCGCCGCTAGATGGGCTTTAGATGAAACGGATCACATTTTCGAGTTTAAAAAAAAACAAATGTAATGGTATATTCATTTTTTATATACAGCCCTGCTCGGATAGAATTTTAGTTTCAAAAAATCAAGCATGTCTTGGAAATTCACCTAGTAGCTATTTTTCTCACCAGTTAAGTGCTTCTTCTATCAGAGATACGACAAAAAGTTGTTTAGAATGAAAAACTGAATGAGAATGCAAAATTTCAAAACCCTCCGCCTACTTCGATATTTTGTATTTTTTCCATTCCAAGTGTTCAACATAGCATGAAAATGAATTTAATCTTGATATTTTAAGTTTGTTTGTGTTTTTTCAATTTTAAAATCCGTTTTTGATTTGCAAAATTGCGTAATTTTTTTGGTGATAACATCTTCTAATATTTTCAAAAAATCAAAGTAGGCAGAGGGTTTTGAAGTTTTGCATTCTCACTCGGTTTTTTATTCCATAACATTTTGTCATATCTCCTACAGAAGCAGCAATTTACTTGTAAGAAAAATTGATTCTAGGTTAATTTCCAAGACATGCTTGATTTTTTTAAAACTAAAACTATTAAACAAATTAGTTTCTATCCAACCCCAGAAGATGAAATTTCAATTCAAAAATGTCTTGTATTTTTCACCTATTCATGCGTCGATCCAGGGACACACTGTATAAGGGGATACATTTTTCTATTGAAAAATAAAAAAAAAAACAAGAAAAAATTAAAAAAAAAATCTAATTTTTTGTTTGTTTTTCAATTTTTTGATAGAAAAATGTATCCTCTTTTAAAATATATTAAAATGAATACGGGGGAAGTGGACGTATTTTGTCACATTGCTCTCTCCTGAGGGCATTTCGTCCCGAAATGTCTCCATGGCGGTATCGGCAACTGTCCCCGAACCTGCAGTATGATACTGTGGAAATAGCAATCCACTGACCTTTGGTTCGTCCTCCAGAAAGAATAGCAGGACACCAGGATGTCGATGCCACTCCCCTTGAAGAACACTTCCAGCATGCTTCTCACCAATCGCCAATCCACTCGGTCATTGGTCATCTCTGGGATTGCCAACTGAGTCAGGTCCTGTGACATCATTAAGGGCTCTCCAGACATCATCATAGGTGGTCAGATGTTGAGGAAGCTTCTTCGTCACAATGTAGAACAGGTGTCGTGTCCCTTCTGTGATTTTGAGCGCCTTCCCCACCTCGGGGTTTTGTCGTCGCAGATGGTCCAGTTATTGTCCAAATTTCCGTTTGAAAGCAGCAGCCAGCAGCAAGTCGACTCTTCATCCTGAGGTCTTTAGTGACCTAGTGACTCAACGTGTACTTGTCCGATGCTTTAAACAAATCCAAATGTTTTTCTTGGATAACGCCATTCTGGACTTTCTGGCCATTGGAGTTTAGAGACATGAAATCTACCAGTGACATGTCTTTCTCGGATGTCCTGATCAGCCTCACTACAGCGTCCTGATCGTCATGGTTCCCAGCATACCGAGCTGAACGATTGAAATGAACAACCCTCAGTTTTCCTTGTGGTGGCTTCCGAAGCCTGTAGACGACGTCATTGATTCACTCCTGAATCACATACGGGCCCTTTCAAGAACTTTGCAGTTTTGGGGAGAAGCCACGTCGCCTGTGAGTAATGCAGCCAGACCAAATCTCCAACTTGGTTTTTGACAATAAAGCTGATTTGATTTGAACCTGGAAACCGCTTTTCTTAGCAATCACGTCATAAGCCTCCTTCATCCTGTCGCTGGCACTCTGGATGTTGAAACGGACTCGCTGATTTATATCGTCCATCTTTCTTCGAAGATTGCTTGCGTAATCTTCCCCAGCAACATCCTCACCAGGTGGACATCCAAACTCTAGATCGCAGGGCAGCCGGAGTTCACGACCCATGATGATCCAAGCTGGGCCTTTCAAACGTAGCAGGGGCGTCGCATATTCCAAATGGCATTACAGTAAACTGCCAAAGCCCAGTTCCAACGCTAAAAGCAGTTTTCCCCTGATTTTCTGGAGTCATATCCACCTGCCAATTTCCGCTCTTCAGGTCAAAGGTTGAGAAGATCCTTGATTCAGCCAAGATGTCCAAAGTGCCGTCGATCCGTGGTAGCGGGTAGCTGTAGTTCTTTGTCACGTTGTTCAGCAGACGATAGTCCACAGAGAACCGTCCTTCTTTTTGATAAGCACCACTGGCGATAACCACGGACTACTTGAAGGCTCGATGATACCGCCGTTCTCCTTTCGCCAAGCTTACTGAGTGATAGTTGACGTTCATCGCTTTGACAGGGCACAGTCCTCTTCACTTGTTGCAGGCTCTTTCCACAAGCAATTCCTCGTCCTATTTCGGAGACGTGTAGTCTAGGCTCAAACATAACGGTGCTTCCTTCTTTCACTCTTCCATCTAGACGACCCCACAGGATCATCTCGCTCCTCTCTGGAATCGAAGCATCCCCAACCAGCAGTATACGAACTATCTCCTCCCTTCCCCTTTAGAATCACCTTTTCGATGTTGACTCTCAATGTGCGATGTTCTCTATCGATCAAGTCATCTACAAACACGCTGTTCTGTCATGGGTCCTAAAGAGGCAACTATGGCGGTTTTGCTTGGGGAATACTGGTTACAGGTCGACGATTCTTCGCATCGCCCCTCCCTAGTTTTCCGACGTCGAAGAAGGTGCCCGTCTCTCCTTCTTGCATCGGCTACGAATGTGGCCAAGCCCTCCACAATTCCAGCATCGCAATTCCCTTCGCTTGGACGCCTCCATTTCCTTGACGACTTTCCTCACACTTGCGTCAAAGAAGTCTTCCTCCGCGAGATCTTGTTTCTCCATCCTTCGCATGCGCGCAGGAACCTTTACAGACTACTTCGCAGCTTCAAATTCCACGGCCTTGGCCAGTGCTTCGACCAGTCTATCAGGACGATGAAGTATCAGGGACTGCCTTATCTCCTCGTGGTTGAGTAAGCAATTCGTGCAAGGCGAGCTACATTCGCTTGAAACTCCTGCAGGCTCTCGTTGATTTTGATCTTCTGAGAGCGGTTCTTCATCTGAGAGTGGTAGACGTGCTCCAAGTGAGTTTGCCCATATCGCAGCTTCAAATGCTTGACTAGAACATCGTAGCCTTCCTGCTCTTGGGTGTTTAGCGTCTGTAGGATTTCTGTTGCCTTCCCACGAAATGCCAAAACACTACTACTGTTTCCTTATTGGCGACTTTATATTTATACCCCTTCGCCAAAACCGCACGAATACCGTAGAATGGTCAAGAAAAAATCGATAGATGGCGAAGCTTCTAGTATGTCTTTGTGCCAAGAGGGACTAGATCCGATGTGTTTGAGCGGAGCATAGTGGTTGGAACGTCGTCTCCGCTCTCCGATGCCTTGGATTGTTGAACCGCTGGACGTATCCCATCACCATATTTTTTAATCACGTTATAAGTAAATTTTGCCCAAACGAGCGATTCGTAGTTGAGAATTCGTGATGAAGTATATTAGGATTAGGTAAACCATTTGGCCCAATTATTACATTACCCGTATAATACCGGCCGGCCCATGGTTTTATTGGAAATTGGTATCGTGAATTAACAAATCTTAGAAAATTTGAATTTCAGTCAGTGTGTATAGAAACATTTTAAAATTCTTTGGTGGAAAGCGACAATTCTTGAAATCTTGTCAAGTATTGAGTATCAATATTGTAAAATCCTTGATGAACAAAGACGTCTGTGTTCCTGGAGACTATCCAAATTCAAAATAAGTTTTCCAAGCGGTACATTTTCGAAGATAAATTCGTGTTGCTTCATCTCCATCTTGTTTCGCTCAACCATAAACTAAGATTAGAACGTATCGGTTAACAGGTTTCTTGTTTTCGGACTTCTTGGCCTTGATTTCATATACGGTGCGGCTCTAAAAGGTCCCCCTCCTTTTTTATTTAATGTGTGCACCAAAAATTTTGAAACTAGGCATACTTTAATTGCTGTCGAAATACTACTTTTTGATGTTATTGACGTACTTTTAGCATTCAAGATGGCGGCTGGGCGCCATTTTGAAAAAAAAAATTATATGGAAAGGGGGGTCGTGTGACACCTCATTTTGAAGATCCTGATGAGTACTTTATAACCCTTGAATATTGAGTCGATATCTTTGTAGTAATTAAATGTACCGCCATTTTGTAGTACTTGAAGATATCGACTCAATATTCTAGGGTTATAAAGTACTCATCAGGATCTTCAAAATGAGGTGTCACACGACCCCCTTTCCATTTAAAAAAATGTTTCAAAATGGCGCCCAGCTGCAGTAACATCAAAAAGTAGTATTTCGATAGCAATTGAAGTATTTCAAAATTTTTGGCGCACACATAAAAAAAAAAAGGGGGGGGGGACCTTTCAGAGCCGCACTGTATGTATCGGTTAATTCATGTGAAGAACCATAACTTGTCAGTACAATGTGAAAGACTTTTTAGTTGGATACACATTTTCAGTTCCGTTTTTGACGAACACTGCTAATATGGTGGTTGTTCTTATTATTGATGCCTTTGAACTTTTAATACTGACAAAAAAATGATATTGTGAATTTTAGGTAGACAATGTATATTATCCATCATGGCAAGCCCAACTAAGAGGAAAGAAGGTATGGAAATTAGCTCCTCCTCCTGAATGTTATTATAAATGTAAACTGGTCGAAGTAACAGTAGAACCTGGCGAAATAAGTAAGACTCGTTCTCGTTTAAAACTCCTGAATGATTTGCCACATCTTATAGTTGTCTTGGATACAAACCGATGGTATCATCAAACAACAGTACTTCCAGGAGATATAAGCATCACCGTTGGCTCTGAATTTGATTAGTTTTGAGTGTATAATAGAATTGGTATTTGCAATAAACGCGTAGTTTCCCAATAAGTTCTTTAATTCGAAAACAGGCTTAGTATCCACTGATATTCTATTTGGAAAGCGAACTTCCAAAAGGAATTGATCGAAACACTAGGAATGTTAACCAAGTTATGAGGCGATAATGCGCATGCGTAACCTTCTATACATACAGCGTTCCAGACAATCAAAACACAAATGGCTACCTGAGTCCTAAATTGAAATCATTTTAAACACAGAAAAATGAAAGTATGTGCAGTCACAGCAGGTTTCAACTAAAAAGAAAGTTCAAACCGTTTCCGTTTGAATGATTTTATATTTAACAGAATTTTAGCCATCTTATATTTAGATCTCACTAAATCAAACAACATATAAGTATAAAAATCTTGAAATGGCGAGAAAGTTATCCTATGATAGATGTGCCCTTGTTGCATCGAAGGTGCGAGATGCTTTTACCATATTACCTCAGAATTTCAAAAATCATAAAATTAGTGACTCCTTCGCGTATCCTTGACGATCTGTTACATATTTCGCACATACCAATATTTGTATGTTCTGTGTTACTATCGATTCTAACCGCCAGACAAGCGTGCGGAAAATATTTAAAATCCACTCTCGGTCCATAGCGTGTATCACTAACGTACCCTTTTCAATTTCCATATTATTTGATGCGACTTATAACTACTGCAATTTACATAACGCAAAATAAAATGGTTACGTTTATCAGGAACGAAATCAGCTGTAGTCAGTTAACGGTAACTCTATACTTTGCTTTGACATCGATCCTTTATCCTCACTACATACCTATCTTTCAAAGTGTTTACTGTTCATTCCTTTGCAATAAGAAAAACCATACCCACTACTGAAAGCTGAAAAATAGCCAAAAGCGAGGCCAACAGAGTTAAATTTTTAGCTTGTTTTCTTTGTCCTATTGTTGATTCATTCAAACTTATCAAATTTAGAATATATATATATATATATTATGTATATACCTATTACCATAATAATGTCAAAATATTCACTTGACTTTATCATCATATTACGTATTAACATAGTTATAAAATAAAAAAATACTGCTGTTCGAAACTTACTTTATAAAAAGATACAATGAAACAAAAGAGTCAAAATACATAATTATTGTTTCTCGTCCACTAGCGACTTGAGGCGATTGGGTGATTGGGACTACTTTATGGTTGTCGGTGTTACCAAACTAACCACAGGAAGAGTCCATTTATACTTCGAGCATAGGGTTTTGTACATGGATGATGCTTCTGAATGTAGTTCCGTGAAAAATGCTATCTCCTCGTCTGTTAACTGTGGTCTTTCTCCTGAAAAATACAAAACAAGAGAATTGAAGAGAGATGTATCAAGTCTCATGTTTTTTTTAGAGGCAAAACGTAATAACCTGACAAGGAATATACAGGGTGATTTTTAAATTTTTCTTTCCTTCAAACACTGTATAGAAATAAAACTGTCTGAAAATGCTACGTTTCCGAGATACAGGGTGTTGAAGTTCAAAGAAAAAAATGCCTTTTCACCATAACTTTTCACAAAAAAATGTTGGGGTGAACAAAAATCGTCATGAAGATTAAGTAATAGCTCATTTCAAAGATCTTCTGTACCTCATCATATCCTCTTAGTAAGGAGAAGTCAACTCTTGCGGGTAAGTATTAATGACGCAACAAAAGAACAAGCTTTTTTTGACACGCTGACACATCAACAGGAATAATAGCAGGCTTGAAACTCGGCAGTTGTAATCAGGGTCAAAGGGCCTTCAAAATAAACAGGCCCGTGGCCTGACAATGCGATGAATCGCATTCGTAACTAAGCTGGATATGCTATGCTACCCGTTAACTTTTTGATTTGGGGCCGGACTCCTTGTACTGTGGAATTCCATAGCGACACGTCGCTCTCTGCATAAAATGATGAGAAAGCGACTTGTCTTTTGGATTCCACAGGTATGAACAGGGTCTTTCCGTATATCTCGTTGCAGACTAACTCGCTTATTATGCAAGATAGATAGGGACTTCAAATACAAAGTTGTTAGATATTAACATGAACCGCCAGAAAAAAATATTTTTTCGTATAACGGGTGCACTAGAAAAGTGTGGCAGACACAACTTGCATTTTTTCAAATGGAACACCCTATATATCATTTTATAATCAAATAGACATTATTTTTCTGATCTCAAAAATATACAACACGTAGGCATTCCTTTCAGCCGTTTTCAAAATATTTAAGTTTTAAAGTTGGTTTTTTGGTATTGCCAAATTTAATATCTATGACTACAATAATTGTTTGAACATTATTTATTGATTTGTATCCTTCCAATAATCTAAAACAACGACTATAACAAGTGAATACATTGTATTATAAATAAATTGATATCATAAAATGCATTTAGGAAAATGTGTTGTGAATAATGGCGGGCATATTCAATGAAACATACCTTTCCTTTTATAAATGTATAGATGTAAATAAATGACATAACCGAACTATGCTCCTTTAACGAAAATTGCAAAATTGTGAATTATGCTGACGATACAAGTATCCTCCTATGGAATCATATTGCCGAAGCACTGCAAGAGAAAACAGAAGAATTCATCTGTGAAGCAAAGAAGTGGTTCACAAAAAACAAACTGGTGCTGAACTGCAACAAAACCAATGTCAAACGGAAAGGTTGTTAAAACAATGTCTATTTAAAACCAATGTCGTCACTTTCAAGACCAACTAAAAAAATCAAAAACGACAATGACCAAATTATGTTCACAAATCACACAAAATTCTTAGGAATTGTTATCGATGATAAATCGAGCTGGGCGCAACCCATCGATTATGTGGTTAGGAGGCTGAACAGAGTGTCCTATTCCATGCGTGTGATAACTAAATATGGTAAACGCTAAACAATTTTCAATCTACGTCATCGATGGCACCAAGCACGTTGTTATGTGTTTCGCTGGTGACCAAGTGTGGCCACCAGCAAACTTCATAACAACGCGCATGGTGGCAACGATGACGTAGATTCCAACTTTGAGAGTTTCATAAGATATGGAATTAGGTTCTTCGGCTGTTCAAAGGACATTGACAGGGTCTTTCTCTGTCAAAAACGAATATTGAGGGTCATGTTGTCTGTTAACAGAAAGATGTCTTGCAAAGGTCTCTTCAAACAAAACAACCTACTAACCACCTCAGGCATATACAGTGTGTCCCAGATTTGCTTCTCTTTACAAGGATCTTGGCTCCTATTATACCTACAGCAAAGGTTAAATGGGGAAAGTTTTGGAGGAATCTTAGTGCATCCGATATCTGGCTTCAGACTCACTATCGGTCAATTGGTTTTGGAAATATTGGTGAAAAACCGAAAATGGCGGATTTAATTTTTTGCCAGTAAATTCGAAACGACTAATTTGACGGCTATAAAATGTGACATTATCTGGAAACCTTTTTGAAGTCTCAATCGTCTTCAGTTTTCCCGCAACCCGCCTCAACTTTAATTTTTTTTATGGCCGCCATATTGGATTTTGCGATTTTTAGAAAGAGTGTAGAATTTCCAGTCTAGTGATATCTCACAAGTGTATAAAAGATTCAAGTATCATCGAAATATCACATTTCGTAGTTATGTCATGGCCTTCTTTTCCAAGAAGGCCATGATTCATTTGTCTGAAAACTGGTTCATACGCAATTTTTTTTTTTTTTGCATCTTAGAAGGCTCTGATCTGTCGTTCATCAATTCAGTATGACAGTTGTGTTTTGAAAACGAGTACCTACGCTTTTCAAATTAAAATAATAAACCTGTAAAACAAATTGTCGAAACCTGTGAAAAACGCTTGCTATTCTCTATTTCTCTGTTCAAATAAAGAAAAGCTAGTCATGTTAACGCTGTACTTGCGGGCACATAGAAATGCCGGCATTACCTCAGCAAGGTCAAGGTATTTGGAAATGTATCCCGAACGACGGCATCCTCATAAAACACAATTTAGAAAATCCGTGATTAATTTGGTCAACTATAACAGAAATGCACTTGTAAGGGTTGTACGAAAAACAGTCGCTAGTTGTCAAAAATGTCACGATGCATGTCCATGTTCTATTGAAAATTCAATGCGTTCAACACATTTGCTGCACACTTAATGCGTTGACCTTGAGTTGATACAGTACTTATTCATATTTTGCGACAAATGAATCATGACCTCCTTAGAAAAGATTGAGTCCCAACTATGATACTCAAATCTTGTATGCACTTGACCAGACCAATTATCCAACTCGAACCTTAAATCTGAAATCTACGGAAGCTCTGAGGGGCTACATAGCGTGATTTATTAAGACGTGTTATAACGCGACTGTTAATCGTGTTGTTCGAAAAATCCAAAAAATGTATAATATACTGAGTGTTATGTATTCAAATTAAGAAAGTGGTTACCAGACACTGCTACACACACCCTGTATAAAATGTTTTTGCTGGAAAAAACGTACAACCAAAAATATCAATCGACGTGTCCGAGCGTTTTTTTTGAAAATGTGCCCATTCATTATACTTATCGAACTTATGCCATTTGGCTGTTCCATACTGTTTACTTTATTTTATTTTGTGAAAACATATTTAATTGTCATTGTTATCACTGTTATCATTTGGAATGTGAATTCTGTGACGTAACCATTAGAAATAAATGATTAAAACGTAAAAACTAAGATCAAGCGGTGTTCTACTAAATTGAAAAAAAAACAAAAATATCCTCACACTCTTTCTGGAATGTCTCTTTATTCTCTCTGGAAGTTGAACATCCTGAATCATCTAAATCTTAGGCAAGTATATCATGAATTAACATCAACAACAAAAAGAGTAATGATAAAACAGACAGTCGCGTTACAACACGACTAACAATCGCCTTAATAAATCACGCTATGTAGCCCTTCAGACTCCTCAGAGCTTCCGTTGAAATATCCTAAGCACATACTAAAACTGACTCAAAAAGTAGTATATTACCGTTAAACAGTGTTAAACTGTACAACCATCTACAAGATGAGATCCAGAAAATTCGAAGTCAAGGGGAATTTAGGAAAAAATTGTATGGTTTCTTACTGGATATTGAGCTCTATACAATTGGCGAGTATTTATCATATGGTAAACGCCAAACAACTTTGAATCTACGTCATAGATGGCGCCAAGCGCTTTGTTATGTGATTTGCTGGTGACCAAATGTGGATGTGATGTCTGATGTACATACAGGGTTTTTCGCTTAAAACTAAACGCACGCCAATATCTCGAAAACGAATATAGATATTGAATTTCTGTGAAAAGTGTTCAATGTATGAGGTCATGTAGATATTTTTTACAGTTAAAAAAAATCGACGCCTATCGAGAGCTAAGCGCCGCGACGCGTTGAAAATATAAATCGATTGCAGGGACTTTGAAATTGGGCGCATGTGAAAGTGCATGTTATTTATAAACTTTTTTTTGATTTACTCGAACCCATTTATCTAACTCATTTCTGAGTTATACCGGTTTGAAGTTAACATGTCTCGATTGACAAAAATTGCGATCACGGATGATTTTTACAAGAATACTAGTCTCAATTTCTGTAAAAAGTAGTCAGTGTATTGGGTCAAGTGAATAGTTTTCAAAGTTTGAAAAAATCGACGGCCACATGAGCTGAGCGTCGCGACGCGTCGGAAATATGAATCGATTTCGGGGACTTCGAAATTACTCGCATGCGAAAGTCCATGTTATCAGTAAATTTCATTGGTATTTACTCGAACTTATTTATTCTACTCCTTTCTGAGTGATACCGGTTCAGAGTGAACATTTCTTGAATGACAAACAATGCGATTACGGATGATCTTTCAACCAAGAAATTTTGATTAAACCAGTTCAACTCAGGAATTATCGTGATGAATGGGTTCTAGTAAATAACAAAAAAGTTTATGAATAACTTGCACTTCAACATGCGCGTAATTTCAAAGTCCCTGCAATCGATTGATATTTTTGACGCGTCGCGACGCTCAAAATCAAAATCATCCGTAATCGCATTTTTTGTCAATCATTAATGCATGTTCACTATGAACTACACGAGTTCATAGTGAACAGAAATGTGTGAGATGAATGAGTTCGAGTAAATGACAAAAAAAATTATAAATAACATGTACTTCTGTAATCGCGTAGTTTTAAAGTCCCTGCAATCGATTTGTTTCCGACGCGTCGCGACGGCGACGCTTAGCTCTAAGTAGGCGTCGAATTTTTTCAACTTTAAATATATTTAAATATCTACTTGACTCGATACATTGACTTCTTTTTACAGAAATTAAGACTAGCGTTTGTGTAAAAATCATCTGTTATGGCATCTGTAGTCAAACATGAAATTTTCACAATAAACCGTAATAACTATCAGAACTGAGTGAGATAAATGGGTTTGACTAGATAACAAAAATGTTTATAAATAACACGTACTTTTCCATGCCTGCAATCGATTGATATTTTCGAAGCGTGGAAAATAACTTGTCAACTCCATACATTGGCTACTTTTCACAGAAATCAAATATTTCTATCCATTTCCGAGATATTGGCGTGCGGAGTTTTAAGTGAAAAACCCTGTATATTAATGAGTTTTCTTTTCGAAACTATTTCATCTTTTGTTTATGTATGTAAACATTCTATTGAAATAAAGAATATTCATTATTCTTATTATTATTATTATTTGACCACACAAACAAATGAGTAGTCAAAATTAGCTAAAGGGTTTTTGAGTAATTAATATAAGACCGTTTTTGTCTATAAACTTTGACACCCGGTATAAAAGAAAAAAAAACTTAATTTTGAGCTAGTTAATATATCCATTAGATCTTCGTACTCAATTTTGTAACACCCTGTATATGTCTAGATATACCAATTCTAGTAAAGTGAATCAATCTGAGAGTGTCAAAAAGATTTTTTATACCGATAATATCAACAACTGGTGTCTCGTGTAGTATTTTATTGTAATATTGCAATAATGTGTAAAACGAAAACCACCACAGAAACCAATGATTTCTCTCGTTTCGTTGGACTGAGTCAGAGCCGTCTATCTTGTAATACAAGCCATGCAGTATGAGGTAATGGTTTTGACAACACCGCGTGTGGTTTCAATTGAGGTTATGTTCACTTCTAGTTCCAACTATGAAACTCTAGACGGCTCTGCAACTATTCAACAAGTTTCAACCTGCTTTCATTCAACTTCAAATTGTATTTTGAAAAACTGAGAAACACGGTGAAAAATGAAGTGATTTTTGCGTTAAGATTGAGGTAAGTGGGTAGGTAATAGTACGTACCAAAGATATCGCGATCTAACAGTCAATATTTGCATAATTTCATATTATGGTATGTGTGTCTATGCCTTTCGGGGAATACTGGATGAGAAAAATACATATTCAAATAGGAAAACTTGAGTAAATAATATGCCTCATCCTGGATTTCTCACACATATAAGCACCAGCTTCTATGTCATGCGAAAAAACTAGAATAAACGAGTTTTGTTTCGTTTACTTTGGAAAAACACTATGGTGACGTAGTAGTGCTTTTTTTATCAGTTATTATCATTATTATCAACTCCAGTCCTCCAGAAACTGCTCCAATCACATCCCAAAATCTGTAACCATCTACTTATCTATTTTCCAGTTTTGATGTTTTATTGTTTAGAATTAATATTTTTCCCAACAAATCATAAAACTCTTGTTAGGTTTGGATATGTTTCATGTAAATTTTTACGTCATGAGGTGATGAACATCATACCTGTTGCGACAATATGTTATTCTTCCAAATTACAGTTTCATTTAACAATTTTCGTATCTCGTAATCGTAATACCTTAATTTTCAAAGAAAGCCCTTGAATCAATGCAAAATTTTGACCATCGTTGACGTTAGATGCGACGTTGCAATTGTTACTTCATGGCTTGTATTACAATTTAGACGGCTCTGAGTCCAAAAGCATCCCCCTCATTCATTACCGAAACGGAAATCTCGACATCATCTCCGAACATTAAACCTTGTGAGTGCTGGAACATCTCAAAGACATCGTTAACGAATAAAAGAAATAGCAAAAGAGCACAGTCAGTACAGTCACACACCCATTAATTCTCACCAAGATTCTCACACACTCTAGGACCTACCAACAATAAACCTTTCCAAAAGCATTCTCTGAAACGAGACAAACCCAAGCCCGACAGCTTAACCAGAAGCTGCCCAAAAACCTTGGAAGAGTCGGTTTAGTACTTTAGCCCGAAATTAAAAATTAAATACTCACCCAAATGTAGAGAAACAACTGCAAATAGAGTTGGAGGAAGATGGGGCTTCAAAACTTCCAAAGCAGCATTAATATTGTCAATGTTGGATGCGTGTGAACTGATACTTGTATTGGAAATGTCGGTGTTCGTCGAGAGATTAGCGTTGATAGCACTTGTACCAGGAATAGGATTACTCTGCTTGATCATTTTTGAAATATGTGAAATCTTTTGGGAAAAGAGCCTTTTCATATTGGCGATTTCACGACTGTGTTTTTTAATCTGTCTTAGATAGACTTTGGAAACTGCTCCTTTGCCTACATTATGGCCATTGGCTACTCGTGAAAAAACTGTCTTTTTGTCATCAACGCCAGGGCCTGTCTCCTCTTCAGGCACTAATTCTTCAACTGCATCGAATTCTGCTTTTTGCGGTGCAGATAATGTGGATTTGGTTTTCAACAATACTGCAGGAGCAATACCTGGAGAGGTGTTTATGTTGGCTATTTCGATATCGGCACCTTCAACAAAACTAGTAGAAGTAGACGAGAACGGATTTATAAAACTATTTGCATTGAGTTGTTTGACAACGCGTCCTTTCGTTTTTGTTTGAGGATTATTTTTGGAAACTGGCACAAGAACTCCATTTTTGATAATATAAGATTCAATTTTCGCAGATCTTGTATACATGTTTTCTGCTTCAAGCACAAAAGCCGAACCGTCTTCACTGTTTGGGATCAATTTAACATTGGAGTATTGATTGGAACGAAACTCGCCGTCTGGTTTATCTTTCGAATTTCCGTCTAATGTAGGTACGGCCCCAAATGTAAGTCGTTTTCGACTGTTGTTATAAAACCATTTTTTCTCGAAGTGACTCTCGCATATTGTCTTGTTTTTCAGTTGATCCACATCCAGGTCGTAATATTGCGGCTTGTTCGAATTTTCTATCCAATGTACACAAATATCTTTTTGTTTCACAGGAAAATGAAAAAAATGCAAGTTCTCCGCTGATTTTGTTGTATTTGGGCAATTTTTGAAGGAGCATCTACAACCGCCCATTTTGCAGGTTACTTACATGTAAAACAGTAGATTAATTTACAGGAGGTTTTCGAAAATAGACAAGTGGTTGAATTCTAGTCCTGTGGCCTCTCTACGTTTGGATTTGATGATAATATATTATAATGTTTTATTTCGTTTATTATTGTTTGGTTAATCACAGGTTACAGGATATGTCTGTCTGTGTCTAATGGTAGACTGGATCTAGATAACTATGACACATGTCATGTCTCCGATCCGTTCCTCAACGTTGCCGGGGTGCGTTCACGACACACGCCCGGGCGCGTTCAGCACACTGATCTAATCGGTGGTTCAGCCTCCTTCTCAGAACTACGTCGGGTCGCCAGCGACACTACGGCAGCCAATGGGAATCGAACATTTTTCTCCTAGTTCACCCCACTCATTTATCGCTGGCGACTCGTTCAATAGTTGAATTATTTCAACTTTTCAGAGCGACGCTCACAACAGTTGTTGTCATATTTGTTTATGTTGAAGATTTGTGTATTTCTAGTGTTTGCTTGTGTGTTTTTTGTGACTTTTGGAGTATTTTTGACAAATAGCCTAGTTTACATCGATAACTCGTTTAGTTCGGTCCGATAGGACCAAGCTGGTGGGGATAGTACGGTAGGACCAATGCTTGCTTCCTGCCCGTTTACACCGTCTTGCAACGCGTGAACTAAATGTGTACGCCCGCAATTCGTCAAATGTCAAAAACAAGTCGAAATTATTCATCAACACAATTCGTAACCAAAAAAAACATGAGTTAGTACGCTCAAATTGCCTTAGAAACTCAGAACCAACACAATTCACAATAATAACAATCAACATGACCCACGTACGTCTTAAATATATCTGTACTGCTAAAGTGTATTATATCGGCTTCTAAAAATGGTTGCAGTATGGGGGCCGCCATCTTGGCTGGACGTTGACCAAAACGTATGTCTGAGCTTGATTCGGCTATCAGTATCACTCTTAACATGACCACTGAACACACTTGACCCAAACTTTTTGTCTATTTATATTGACCTTCACTCATGGGTGATTTTAAGTTTGTTTTTGTAAAATAGTTATTATCTGAAAGATATAATGTAGTTAGGCAGACAAGAAAGTAACTAGGAGTAGTTAGGTAATGTGGGCTGAGCAACAAAACACCTCTAAAGAGAATAAACTGTAACATTTTTGATGTAAACTCACATATTTGTATCCAAAATATTCCAAAATCATTGTAAGTAGAAACGAACGCTCGTACCATTCATTTCCATCAAGTCTCGAATGCGAATGTAATCTTAAATGTATTTTTGCCATGTTAAGTTAAAGAGTATTCATGAATGAGTTCAAATTACCTTCAAAATTATACAAATCAATGTGGCATGACATTTCTATTCTTATTTTACTCAAGACAAAATATCTAATAGGGCCTATCTACCTTCCTATCTATTTTCAAATGGTTTAAGTCTATCTAGCAAAAATGGTACCTAGTACGGATCTTTACCAATACAAAAATATCACAAAAAGGTTAATAAAACATTTCATTAAAAACACTCGGCTCGAGAAAAGGCAATCCCAATTCTCACAAAATTCGCAAATCAATAATAATTATCCAATAGTCATTAGATTCTCAAGTTCAAATGACACGACAAGCGAACGAACGCTTGGCTATGCTTATGTTACCATCTAACGTAAAATGCCAAGTTTTGCCATAGTAACACATCACTTTTTCCAAAATGACAAGTAATTTATGAACAACAAAGCTGTTTTTTGGTTTTGTGATTGCGATGATTATTTCAGCTTAGTTCAAATAATCTTAATACAACAAGATGCATATGGTTTCTCAAATATATTATCCAGTGATGCGAAAGGCGAAGGGCAATTGAATTATTGGCTATATATATTTATAGTATGCAAGATATTTATGTAGAAAAGAAAATATGAGAAGATAATAAAAAAAACATTAATTCCATGTCTTTTATATCAGATTTCTAAATATATATCACCTTAAATGAATAAGTCCCAGCGCAGATACTACACAATCGCAGTTTATATAATCCCTGTGTTGGCATCTTTTATATCAGATTTCTGTCGACATATATATATAGCAGATAATAAAAAAAAACATTAATTCCATGTCTTTTATATCAGATTTCTAAATATATATCACCTCAAATTAATAAGTCCCAGCGCAGATACTACACAATCACAGTTTATATAATCCCTGCGTCGGCATCTTGCATGTTTTACGAGGGAGACAATTTGGAAAAAGGCTATATACCGATTTCCAAGCGGTGTACAAAACTCCAACGAAAAATCTTAGCCGGAATTGCCGATCGGTGACACCTGTTTTGACGATATGCTGTTGGGACGAGCGCGCAACTGGGAATGCGGCGAGAATTTGTCTCGATGTTTTCGGCTACCGCTTGATGGTGGGTAGCCATCATGTGCGTATTTCAAGGACGGCGTTTTCGCGTTTTTCGATATGATTGGTTGGTGATATTCCCGCCGTCATAATTCAAAATTATACAACGAATCAGAACGGGTATGTCAATACGCTCAAAATGTCAAAACGCGTCCACTACGCCCATGGGGACGCACCATGGAAGTCGTGTTTATTTCCCCGGAGCGTGTATCCTCTACCCGACGAATTATCTGAACGTACCCATGATTTACAAAATTCCATTTTGAAGTGGACTTGTAAAATCAAAACTTGGTGAACGGAAATCATCTGCCACCATCAACATTGCATTCGGCGTAAGCATGACTTCGAACACAAATATATTGTGGTTGGTAGCATATGGTTCCCGTTTGCTAAGCGGAAATTTGACAGCTCCAATTCGAAAATCAATTGAATGTAAACCTTAACCCTACATTACATTTAAGTTTCAAAGTTTGTTTACCTTCCGAGAAGAACCGATATTTGTTTGGTTTTTCTCGGATACCTTGTTAAACAACAATAACAGAGAATTTGAAAGACTATTTTTGTACCTTAAACTTTTTTTGAAAACACTAGTAAAAAATGCAATCAAGCAATATAACTCAAGAACAAGGGCCAGAAAATATACAGTCGTCTAACATAATCGTCATTCATCCAGGATCATTGTATCTACGAATTGGAAGAGCTTCAGATTTAACTCCAATTACAACTTTGCATGCGGTTGCTAGAAAGGTGAAACCTGGAGGAGAGGTAAGCTATTTTCTTTCAGTGGATGAGTGACAATAATTGAATTATATTCTTCTTTGTAGAGATACAGCGATCCTTTCCTTCCTGAATTAGTTGATCTACAATCCCAAGTGAAAGAATTAGAAGAAGCTAGACTTGTCATTTCTCATACTTTGCAGCAATGTCTTCAATCAGATGGTATCAGAAGATATGCTACTCCCCCTCAACAAATTGCAGCATTTAACAGAAGAGTTGAACCGGAAATGGGTAAGATCTAATATCTGCTATTGTTTCTCAAATTGTGCAGGTAAAAAGTAAAAACTGTCGTGTGTTTGATTAGCGGGTTACGGTGGAGAATGGTACCCTTACCCTTACGATGAAGTAGTTGGCAATGACATATTCAAACTAGACCCTGAAGAGGACTACAATATACATTTTCCATACAAAAGAGGAGAATTCAATATTCATTCTGGTCCGGGAGGTTCAATGACTGCAGTTCTCGCTGATTTAGAGACAATCTGGGGTGAAACTCTTGAATCGCAAATGCATATCAGTGTGAAAGAGTTGAAGGACTACCGGGCTGTACTGATAATTCCTGATGTTTACAATAGGGTTCATTTAAGGGAGTTGATGTATTTACTGCTAAGAGATTTGGGCTTCGGAAGCTGTTTTTTAGGTATGTTTAGTTTCAATACCTATATCATTGTTTTATTTTATTTTGATCAATTTAGTCCAAGATCATGTGGCTGCCACTTTTGGATCTGGATTGAGTTATGCTTGTGTAGTGGACGTTGGTGACCAAAAAACATCAGTTTCTTGTGTGGAAGATGGAATTTGCCATCCTAACACGCGAGTTAGGCTGGATTATGGAGGCGGTGATATAACGCAAATTTTTTTTTGGCTTTTGCAAAAATGCGCTTTTCCTTACAAGGAGTGCACAGTTTCGGTGAGTGCATTCATTGCATTTCATGGTTGTAACGACTGTTTCATCCAGGAATCATGATAAAATCAACTCTCATCTAATCTCATCAGTTAAAGATACAACAAGAACGATATTTTCGGCATCCAACTATGTATTTTTCAATCTGGCACGATTTATTTAACCATAACTTATCATCTTCTTCAAAAATGCTTCGAAAATGTGGCAACAATATCAGGTTTCTTGTACCTGCGATCTACCAGTCGCTTACACTACGTATCGATTTCACGTCCAAGCGTAAAAAAAATCTTTCTATGTTTAGAAAAATATATTTTAAATGAAAATTAAAACAAAAATTAAAGTAATAACAAACTTTGCTGATATACATAAAGAACATTCCTGGCTCCATAACACTATCTAACTACAAATTTTGAAAATTTTCAAATCTCACTGGAAAGTAGGTACATTCCCTTTTTTATTAGTAATTTTCGAAAAAAAAGTGTGAGGGAACCAATAGTTTTTGAAAAAACACCAGGAAGAACACTTTCTGAATAAAACATGCTTCCATAACATTAGTGAGTATAATTATTATACAGGGAGTCTCCTTATTGCTTACAATAAACTCAAGACGTATTCCTGAGCTAATTTCATTAAAAAAAAGTTCATAGGTAAAAACATATGAGTCCGGAAGTGCATTGTTTTTAAGGTACAGGATGTTAAACTTATTTTTTTTTTAATCGATTCTTCACAAATGTTCAAATCCTTGAACCTATTTTTTCGAAATTTGGCAGATTTATGTTTAGTACCTTATAAACGCCAATTTTAGTCCCACCTCAGTAAAAATCATATTACTAAGAATTTTATGTAGAATCCAAAATAAAATACTTATGTTCCTAAACCAACGAGGTATCGCACTAATTAAAAAAGAGGTGGTTGTTTTTAATCCTATTAAAAATGTATTTTTTGTCTCTCTCTAACACATGAGCTCTTATGGAAAAATCCATCAACATAATTTTTTTGAATGATTGCGATACATTTTTGGTTTAGGAACATAAGAGGCCCTCATAATCCGTCATAAAAAATCCAGGACCGTATTTAAAAAAACAAAGTTGATGATGGCTGCTCATAGACGAAACGTCGGTTCTTCAATTTAATAACGCTATCTTGTAAAGGGCAAAAAGTGGCAGTGAAGAAGTTCCATTCATTTCAAAATATCTCTTAAAATGTCGTCAGAAAAAAATGAAAACAATTTTGAAAAATTCCGGTTTTTTTCGGAGTATTTCGGACTTAGTCGGAATTTCTTGGCTTTTAAAACGACATTTTGTTAAGCATCAAATTACGCAACTTTGCCTCCATTTAACCGACCTTGTATTTCTCACGGTTTTCAAGATCCCCGTGATAGACATCCTTATCTTGGACACACTGTATATCTCAAAACTGTGTAGAATAAATGAGTTCGACTGAATAACAGAAAAGTTTATAAATAACATGTACTTTAGCATGCGCGTAATTTCAAAGTCCCTGCAATCGATTAATATTTTCGATGCGTCGCGACGCTTTACTCTTGGTAGGCGTCGAATTTTTTTAACTGTGAAAAATAACTACTCGACCCCATACATTGACTACTTTTTACAGAAATCAAATATTCCCATTCGTTTCCGAGATATTGACGTGCGGAGTTTTAAGTGAAAAGCCCTGTACACTCATCTTAGACAAATAAGAAGGTCAACTGCGGAATGAGAGATAATAAGCTGTAAACTTGTATAAACCATTATTTTGGTATTTATAAAGGTTGTCTCAAAAGTCTCATAAAATCAAAAATCAGTTTTTCTTCAATATCTTGCTTAACATGGTTTCAATCCTTTTTGCATCTATTATAGAAATTGTAAAGCGTAAAATTCTCTTGAAATTTGGTTCGAAACTTTTTTCTATATGGCTAACCGTTTTAGGGATAGAGCGCGGAGAGAGCGCAGCGTTCGCCCATGCATACAGGGTGGGACTCGAAAAACTTCCCACCCAGGTTTTCTTAGGTCTTAGGTGATTTATCAAAAATCGCTTGGACATATCAATTTTGGTTTTTTGGGGGAGACATTTTTTGGTATTTTCACCCCCCACCTGTCAACCCCTAAGCGGGGGTGTTAGCTACCTCCAGATTTTCAAATGGAAAGGAGGGATACATAATTTCGAAGGCCCTCCGATCCTCACTACAACTGCCGAGATTCAAGTCTCTGCTGTCATTCCTGTTAATATGACAGCTTGTCAAAAAAAAAATGAAACTATTTTTATTCAATAATTAATTACCCGCAAGAGATAACTTCTCAAGACTAAGGGGATATGGTAAGGGACAAAAGATCTTCAAAATAAGCTATTACTCAATTCTTTCGACGAGGATTTATTTCACTCATTTTTTTTTTATTTAAACTCCGAGTTCTATCTCAAAAACGGTTGGCCGTATAGAGAAAAGTTTCGAACAAAATTTCCAAAGAATTGTGTGCTTTACAATTTTTATAATGGATACAAACAGGATTAAAACCTTAGCAGGCCAGATATTGACGAAAAACTGATTTTTGTGACCTTTGACCTTGAATATCTCAAGACGCCGACCCGACACGAGGTTTGATGAGACTTTTGAGACAACCTTGAGAATGTCAAAATAATGGTTAATACAAGTTTATAGCTCATTATGTCTCACTCTGCAGTGAACTCCTTCTATGACTATTACAAGTTACACCCAATTGTATATTATATGAATAGTGACAAGTTCACTGGAAATTTGAAAAATCACATTTTAATGTTATTTGAAATATATTCACGGATATCGAGCAAAAAATAGTCAAGAAAAAATCAATTCTTCATTCCTCTGTCATTCTTAAAAAATTTATTTTGCTATCTATAATTATCTGCACCTGACTTTCCTTCAATGTGACAACCCAAAATTAGATATTCAGCAAACAAACCATTTTTGACCCCTTCGCATAATAATATACTCATCATTTGATATTTTGAAAAAAAATAATTTCAATCCATTTTTCTATACCACTATGATACCCCACAAGTAAGTATACGTTTGTATTTTCAGATAAATCATTTTAATCCTTCATCACAACTCCTGTAATTATAATTTTTTATAAATTGCAATATGGTATTATAATCTACAGTAGGTGCCCAAATTCCTCCAATTTGATATTGAACAAACCATGTCATTGTCATTCTCAAAGATATTCAATGTTTTTTGTCAATGTATACAATATTATAGGTAGCAACTTACCTACTTACTTACATTCTTAGTTGTCTTATGCATTCTCTAACAAATATCGCAATAACCAATTACTTCATATTTACTTATAACCAAAAACTTGTGTGGGATGTTGTACATTTTTTTCAATCAAAATGCACCCTGTAACTCTCATTAAAGATAAAAACAATGAATAAAAAGAAAATCAAATGATTTGAAACATTCCAAACTCCTCGACCTCCGCCCATGAACATCCTTTATCGATTCGCCTGGTTCCGCCTATTCTATCCAAGCGCTGTTGCTTTGACCATGTATGTAAAAAGAGATGGAATGTCCCCCAGTGAGCTCTTTTCAATGATCTAATAACTATAGATGAAACATAGCGAGATAAACATGAGTACATGAGGACAACATCGAACTGTGCACTCGGGTGCAGAGTATCTCCCACCACGTGGTTTGCCAAACCTACTCTATTAAAAGTATTACCACGCCAACCACGCAGCAAAAGATTAAAACATTGTTTGGAATCATTTTTGAAACCATTTTATGTAAGAATTTATATAGTTATTAGATCATTGGCTCTTTTAAATGTGTTTTGGATCGCAAAACATAGGAATTTATGAATGAACCGGCTGCTTATGCTGGGTCTATTTTTTTTTATAGTCAATATATGAATATGATATTGCAGAATAAGTTGGACACGATGCTTTTGCGAAAATTGAAAGAAGAACTGTGTCATATAAACCTAGACGTTTGTGGCTCATACGAAAAAACGTTCATTTTGAAACAGCCTGGGGAACCAGTGTGTCATTACACAATGCAGGTTGGAGATGAATGTATAATTGCTCCTCTGAGCCTGTTTCATCCGGAACTTTTCGCAATAACTGGACCCAAACAAATTCATACTCAGAAAATGAGCTGTGGAGATCCGGAAGATCCACATGATGAGCTTTATCTTCGTGATATCAGAAGAAAAGGTGAGACAATATAATTGTTAGCATTTTTTTAATCAACTGCTTCAGGAATGAAAGAGGAATCGTCTGCAAATGATATGAACGAAACATATCTGGAAACGCAACAAGTCGGAAATGAGGATGACATAATAGTTGATGCTATAGATCCTGTTATAAATCAGTCAGTTAAAGAATTTGTTATAAATCCAGGATTAATCATGGGAGTGGATCAAGCAGTTTTACAAAGCATCGATAGATGTCCTAGTGAAGATCTTAAGAGAAAAATGTATGGATGTGTCCTTATTGTTGGTGGTGGAATGAAGTTTATGGGAATAGGTAAGTGCAATGACTTTTGTTTCAATCCATCAAATAGTTTTTCTAGGTACATGGCTCCAACATAGAATTTCTCTACAGATTCCCTATTTATACCGATCAGAACAAATGGATATAGTTACTAATCCGAGAGATATGGATCCTTCTATCGTAGCTTGGAAAGGTGCCTGTATTATGTCCTGTCTAGAAACCGCTCAGGAATTATGGATCGAGGATGTCGAATGGGAAAAATATGGAGTGAGAATTTTGAGAGAAAGAGCTCCATTCACTTGGTGATCCACAATTTAGTTCAAAGATTAAAAACATTATTGATTCAATTATATTTCCAACTTATGAACTGATACATTTCGTTTTCCGTCTGTCAGAATATTAAAAAAACTCGAAAACCGTTTAGTAGTTGAATGTTTAAGCTCTGGATATGAGAATTCAAGTACAAATTATTATTGTAACAAATTCTTTTGTGACCATGAAATAGGGCTGTCTGTTTTATACCTGATACCTGACAATTAAATAAATATACATTTTAACTCAATAGTTTTTGATTTATGTTGATGTAATGAAACCATTGAGTTCTAATAAAACCCAACCATTTATCTTAAAATCTTTTAAGACTTGAAGATGAATTTGACATTTCTGTCAAGAGCGATGTCTACGATTACATTGTGATTCTGTGTATGCTGGTAAGACAGAGAGAAATTTCAGAACCAGAAATAGATTGAAATGTTCTGCCAACTTCTTTTCGCTTACGTCTAAAACAACAAAATCATTCTTTGAGCTTCATGTTAATTTCAAGATGATACATAATATTTCTTAATGCAGGAAATATGCTAGAGAATATTATTGAAAAAATCAAAATCGCACTAGATTCAACAACCCCATCTTTAAACGACCCTATGGAAAATCATTTTATGATTCTGTTGTGAGATTGTTTCGATAACGTTTATTCATCTATCATGATTTTGTGTCAGTATACTGTGACGTTACAGCTCGCTTTATGCCATTAGGCATATCTTTTCAGTCGGGCCACCAAACAATAAAAACAGAATAAAAATCTACATAATTTTAAGTAATTTCTAATTCAGGTGAGTGGTAAAATCGAGGGTAAAATATTGCCAACAAGTTAATATTTCAAGATATTTCAATTCAATTATTTAATTCAAACATCCGGGCAATTACGAGAAATGCAGCAGTAAGGGGTTCATTCAAGTTCAAAAGCACTAGAATGAACCCCAAACTTGTCGACTCGGCGCCTTATTGCCAGCCTACCTCTCTGACACCAGCCACGCGCTCCTCTCCCTGCTCTGAGTAATTATGTCTTGTATTGTGTTGAATAAAAGTGAACTTGGTACCAGTCGTCGAGCTCTTTGATTCCGGCTACGGCCCCCAGTCAGAGGGTGGATCCCTTGGTGGAGCAGGACACCCCCACGTTGTTACAATATATTTACGCTGGAAGGTTGAAATTCTATGAGCTAAAGATAAACTTTGGTTTCCATAGAAATATTCATTTTGATTGATTTTGGTACATATTTAATAAAATAATAGTTGAACATAAAAACACGGAAGCGCAAAAATTATTATGAGTCGAATGACGATGATGATGATGATGATGATACATCACCATTAACGTTGATGATCCAGGGCTCTATTCGGGTTTCCATCATAGCATTCATAGTCCACATACTTGCTTCCACTTTTAGCAGATGACCAACAGCATTCTTCCTATTTTCTGGACCAACATTGTGGCTGCCTCATTGAACGAGTTGTAGTATCTACAATTTTGAAAGTTGTATTTTTTCGGGTCACTTCTTCTTTGATTTGTGCCAATATCAATTCAGAAGGATTTAATTCGCAGTGTTACTGTTCGACGATTCTATTGCAACTATTGGCAATAACGTATTGGTTCTTGTGACCACTCTCGTAAATTAGCGTTAATAGCCATATCCTCTTCAAAGCCTATATTTTTCCTTGTTAACCAAAATTGTGTATTGCGATGTCGGTTTCCTCAATTTTTTTTAGAATGGTAAGATAGATGCATCATCATTATGACAAAATTCTCCTCCAACCTGGGTAAAACATTTTTGAACCATTGCTCGAAGACTTGGGCATTCATTTCTTCGTGGTAGTCTACAGTTTTCTTGGATTGAAAGAGGAGCAAGTCGTCCTCAACAAATCCATCGTCTGAACCAATATGTAAAACTATCAGCCTTTTGTCCTATTCCTGTAAATAATTTGTTTCCCACTTCCCCTTACTGCTCCGATGTTCCGTAGATAGCGTCGGCTCCTCATAATTTCATTTTTTTCATTCAGCATGCTATTGTGGCTTCTTTTAGTGTGACGAAAATCAAGTACACGGAGCAACTTTTTGAATGTGATTTTCTTGAAGTCAGGGTGTCATCCTATTTGTCTTTAATAGCTGCTAATATTGCCTTCACGGTAGGAAGCTCATTTATTTATAAAAAATGAATGAATTATTCTTCGAAATGAATTTTTAGTTTCCTTATCTATGTTGTCCAAAAAAGTTTTTTTCTTTTATAAACCTTGGATGGCTTCGACTCATGCTCGTTTTTGTATTCCGGAGTATTTTGTATAAGCTAGCTACTCCAATACCCATCGCCTAAGCTGTTAGATTATTGACTTTCTCAATTTTTGTTGAATCTGCATGATTTCGGTCATAAGTTTTGTGGGTGTTCAGAATAGTCTCCTTTTCAGACACTGAGAAATGTCTGCTCACTCGCTTTTTTGGTGGAGATAATTGTTCAGCGTTATTACCCATGAAATTAAAAAATAAATTCAAAAATAACGCAACACGAATTACAGCTGCTCATACACAGACCAACAACTTCAGTTAGTTGCACTCAACCATAGATAAAAAATATATATACGGGAACACTCAACTATGAAAATGTCTGCTTTGCCTAGGTTATTTATGGGGGTTAATTACTAGGTGATCGTTTTATTAGTATTTCTGTTCGGTGGCCCTACTATACTTAATTTTTGAGAGACAATTTTGTAGATTTTGAATGTTTTCTTTCGTTTGTCCATCATCTATTGTGGTAATCTTTTTACAAGTTCTAATATTATGAAACCTCTCTCCCACTTTCCTAGAAGATAATGTAAGTACTTTGAGAACTATTTTTTTCTTTTATTATTTCTTAAAGGGTTTGTCCCCTACTGAACCGGAACGCGTTAGCTTTTTAATAAATAGTTTTGTGTGGACAATTGTACTCACTATACTTACTACTTTTACATAATATAATGAAACTTCTTCCTAGATAGAAACTTGTTGGAAAAATAATAATAACCAACGGCCCGGCCACACCTTTGTTTCTATACTGATGGTTATTCACTCAAAATCCTAATAGGGTTAGAAAGTAATATGGAACACAAATTCTATTTGGAATACTTTGGGGACTCCTTCTATATAAAAAACGACAAACTGTGTTTTGCTGAAAAATGTTCAACATTATTGATTTCTTCTTATTGCTCCATTGCTCGAATCGTATGATTTTTTTTATCAAAAAATATTGACTGTCACAACGCAACCTACTTGAGCAGTGACAAAAAAAAAGATATTTAGAAATGTGTTAAAAAAAGTAATACTTTTTTATAATAATATTATCAAATGGTAATACTGATTCTTCACTCCGCCACTGCTAAAAAAAGTTAGGTTATGGATATAAGTAGAGATCTCAGATCACAACAAACAACACCACCACAGCCATAGACAAAATAAAATATATTTCTCTATGGTCATAGAGAAATATAAAAAAAAAACACAGCTGAGACACCACCACAGATATATATCCACCGACCAATGTTGACTGTATACTGTATTTGTTCGGTGACCGAATCACAGCATATATAGAAGAACTGAACAATATCGTATGTTCGGTGAAAACTTGAAAACGATGTGAGCATATAAACAAAGGTTTCATAGCAATAAAATTCATCAAATAATAATTAAAAATGCATTTATTGAGCCGCAGCATTAAACCTCAAAACTTACCTCTGTATAAAATGTCGAAACGTAAATTTAATGACTACCTTGGATTTCAAAAAGTACTGGATAGCTCAAAAAATATTGTAGTTTTAACGGGAGCAGGAATTTCAGCTGAAAGTGGTATACCTGTTTTTAGAGGAGGTGGTGGTTTGTGGCGAAAGTATGATTCTACAAGCTTAGCCACTCCTCTGGCGTTTAAAACAAATCCTGCTTTGGTTTGGGAATTTTATCATCATAGAAGATCTGTAGCTTTCGCAGCTAAACCCAATAAGGTAAGCCCATACATAAATAAATATAGGAATACTGCCTGGAATAGAAACCGAAACTCCAGGTAAAAATTCATTTCGGTGATATTTTGTTCAAAATTTAAAGTCATTATTTGACGATAAGGTGTTGGATATGAATACTCCTTGGTTTTGATGGTTCATATATAGCTTTTTTCGCGGGTTTATCACGAACCAGTTCCGAACTAATTTGCATACGCAGATCACAATATCTTGATTCTGACTGAATTGGTTCCTAACCGATCCGCGAACAAAGCTATTAGGTATTGTATTTGTTGGTGAGACGACATAAATGTTGATACCTTCATTCTCCGCTAGTTGATGAATTGAGTTAACTCAAGGATTTTATAGGCCCACACAAGTTTGGCAGTATTTGAAGATAAATGCAGTAAAAACAATAAAAACTTCCACATAATAACTCAAAACGTAGACGGTCTCCATCAAAAAGCGGGTTCCAAAAACGTACTCGAACTTCACGGAGCCCTCAGGAAAGTACGGTGTACAAAATGTAATACCATAGAAGAAAATGATGATAATCCCATTTGTGAAGCATTAAGAAATAGAGGTGATCCTCTAGCTGACGAAAATAAATTGAAACATATAGATGTAGCGGATCTTCCAAAATGTAAATCATGTGGCAAATTGTCCAGACCTCATATAGTTTGGTTTGGAGAAAATTTGGAGGCTGCAGTTTTGGATGCAGCGAGTAATTGATTTGATTATCAAAATTTCTCCATTAAAAAATGTATTTTTATTTTAGGAAATTTAGTGGAAAATTGTGATTTATGTCTGATAATCGGAACTTCTTCCGTGGTGTATCCTGCAGCAATGTTTGCTCCTTTGGTGGCCGAAAGAGGATATCCTGTAGCAGAATTCAACATAAATGATGAGCCGGCACGCGATAACTTCCATTTCCACTTTCCTGGAACATGTGCTACTACTATTCCTTTAGCATTGGGGATTGATGTGGGAATTTCGGTGTCTAAATAAAACTCATAGATATCATATTCCGTTTTTATCATGATAATCATGATCAAACATCGATAAAATTTCGATAGTGACAAACAAAAGAAGTACAATAATAATTTAAATTATATACACAACACATTTATTGATAATTAGAAAAATAATTATTCTCTGTGGTATATTTGCCTTATTTATAAGAAAACGCAAGGCAAATTATAAATGGATAGATTCTACATTGAAAAAATAGTTCTTCGGGATATCCATTCAGAAAATAAATTATGAGAAAAAATATTGGAAGAAGCAAACAGAGTGGTGATATGTGGTTATTTTGTGAAGTGAATGTTAGATATCCCAACTAAACAAATGATGTTTCACCAACATATCTCTTACTCCGTCCTTTAAGGGCTGATTATTGGATTCCTTTTTTACTGGCAATTCCCAATTGGGATTCAAATTGAATGATAATTGTGACATAATTCTTATTTCGCATTTTATTTGGACCCAGCCTGGACTGTATATAAAAGACCATGGATGATACCTGGAACAATGTTCTTCGAAACACTTTTATAAAATGACGGTTACTTACCATTTTTGAACAACATCACTACATGAGCATAGAACTTCAAGCCACAAATGCAACACTTGCTCATTTAACCCAATACATATCAGAGATCTTAGTTTAACATCCATTTGAGCATGCGCGTTATCATGAGACAAATTCACAGATTGGACGCATCGATACAACAGCTGAAAACACTTTTAAGTACTATTTTGCTTGTACTTTTATGACTACTCACTTCTTCAGGTGTTAAAACTTTTCCGTCTTCATCGAGACGATAAGTTTTACAGAGTACCAATCTACTATAAACAGAATTAAAGTCTTTTTCTACTTCTTTGGTGGCGGCTTCTTCTATGAAAAGCCAGGGATGACAAGGACTACCTAAAATCAAGATCGATTCAGAAATATGCTTTTTTGCTGAATTGGAAATTTTACCCAAAAAGTTTGGACGTTTCATTCCATGCTCAAATACTTGTTTAATAACAGGACACAATACACCTCTTACTAAGTCGGTTATTGTTTCTGATATACTATCATCTCCCGCACTGCTATACTGTTTGCTTCTTTCGTCCAAAAGTTGTACAAATTTTGCAGGAAACCATCCTGAATGATATAAAATGAGTGAACAATGTTGACTTATAACATTTTTCAATTCAATACGAATTACCTCTCAGTCCATTCAACTCGCCAACCCAACAATGTTCATCCTTTTGACTGACTATTGTAATAATGTCATTCTTTCTAAAACCAAGCTCATCGTCATCATGTCTCTCAAAATCTAACAAGGCTTTGGCTCTTCTTTTTCTATTTTTAGACACATTTATATAATTTGCATGGTCTTGAGCATGACTTTCCATTGAATAGTCAGCTGTAAGGGAGATCTCTGAGCCAAGTTTTGGGTCTAATTGAACAAAGTGCCTTATTACCTTGAAGACATTGCAATTCAATATCAAATTGTCTTGAAGAAGTAACATACCTGCAAAATAGCCTCGCGCAAGTCAACTAGAATTTCCGTTTGTTTGATGTTTTTACTCTTGATTTCATCTTCACTCGTCTCGTTGAAAAGTAACATTTGAATGACAGATTTGTTTTTTTTTATTTGTCGTCTAGCCAAATGTTGTTTAGGTAAATTAGGTACTGCCTCTGGATTTCCTACCAACGCGCCTTGATCAGCCATCAAATACGCCAAATGCCTTCTTCTATACGTCTCAATCATCACTTCATTTAAAGAACTTGTAAGTTCCGTAGAGACTGCTAGTAATTTATCAACATCATCAATATCTCCGGGGATATCAGACAAGGCATTAAAAATCTGAGCCGAATTCTCAAGAGTCTTTAGTTGAGGTTCCTTAATTTTCAACATGGCTAACGTGATTTGGAACAAGACAATTGAGCCTTCAAAAAATAGTAGGTCCCATATTCTGAGCAAGATTTTCGTATGTACGACATTGGCGTATAAAGTTAAAAACCATTGCATTGTTATCAAAGATAATTCTATGTCGTGATTCTTTAAAACTTCGTCTATATCCGGCAAATAATTGGAAATCAAATTTCTCAACACTTTTTGGTCGGCTTGTATTCCCAACAGCGTAGAACTATAATACGAAGCCGGAAGCAAGTCTTCTACTATTGTCACCATAACCCAAAAGGCATTTTCTTCTTCCAAAAATAACAGTAATGACGCAGCAATTATTCCTAGACCTTGACAATATCCAATATCAGGATATAGCCAAGCCACACCCCTCAATATCCTTCGGAGTCTAGGTATACCAGTACTATTGGCATTACTGTAACAAGCATTGGTAGGTATTATATGCAGCAAATCTTTTTCAATTTGCTTAGAAGTCATCAAAGAATCATTGCTAGACATTTTAATTATGTCTTTATAGCCAAGTTCCGATAGCTGTTTTTTTTCTAAAGCTCCACACATGCGCATCCACATTTGTGGCCGGAGGGAATGAGGAATGCCTGACCTAGCCTGTGATGGAAAATTAAAATTATTCATCTTACTGGTTTTCAGAAACAAATTATTTATATTTTATACAGGGTTCGTCACAACTACTCATGTTTTGAGGTGGTAGATGATTCTATTCATTATGCATGTCGCATTTTTTTTTTCAGCTTGCGAGATACATGTAAAATTCTAAAAACGGCTCAAATCAATTTCGTTAGTTACTTTAAAAACTATCTATCTCCGTGACAGTTTGCATTTGGAAAGCTTCATAATTTTTTATATTCTACATGATCTCTTAAAATTGTGTACACCATAGACGTATAACCAAGTACGTGTATGGTGTACACGAAGCTTCATACAGGGGTGCGTTCACAATTATCGTCGGGCGACCGCACGGCGACGCTCTGACCTTTCCCGGCTGTTCACAATTCTCGCCGAGTAAGATTCACACTCATTCACAATTCGGGTAAATATTCTCCGGGCGATCAACTTTTCAACCCACTTTTTAGCTGGTGAAGATTTGTCGCGCCTTTGTGTGTACAAACGTGTGATCCTAACCAAAAACCAAAAACAACAAACTACACGGCTGATCGTTGATACATTAGGGCTGGTGATAATTTGATTAAAAAATGAATATTATGTCGTCAGAATCGCAGAATCTTGTGGTAGATGCGGATACCAATTATGTCAGACGATGGAAAAATGATATTAAACCGAATCGAAGGTAAAAAATTGTAAGCTAAAAAAACATCGTTGTCAATTAACTTTTTTCCAGACAATGCTTTAGAGTATTTCCCTTTGACAATGGCAAATGAGAATGAGAGGCGCTATCTGACGACGAATCACTGCCCTGGAATGCCGGGATCCATATTTTACATTTATTCCTTATTCCAACGCTTATAACTTCTTTAAGAAACACAGTATAAAATGAAAGCTTACAAAGTATAGCTATGGTGGTATTATTTAGTGTTTTGTATAATGGTTGTATTATTATTCAATGACCGTAACAGTCATAATATAACACTTTAAAATTTTGAAGGTTATGATAAACCATAACAAGGCGAACAATCGTGAACGAGGATAATTTACCACACGTCATCTGTCAGATGAAACTGACATTTGACGAAAGTTCCGGGTTAACAATCGTGAACGCACCCCAGGGTGCCACAGGTTCGAGTGCATGCATGGGGATCTCAGTTATTATAAGAGATACAGGGTCGGTTAAATGGTTGCAAAGTTGCGCATTTCTATGCTCAACAAAATATCGTTTTGAAATTTGAAAAATTCCGACTACTTCCGAAGATATTCGGAAAAAACCGAAATTTCCCAAAAACTTTATTATTTCCTTAGTTTATTTGAGAAGATATTGTAAAATGAATTACACTTTCTCATTGCCACCTTTTCTCCTCTAGAAGATGGCGGTATCAAATTGAAAATCTGACGTTTCGTCTTTGAGCGGCCATCATCAAGTTCATTTTTTTAAATACGGACCTGGTTTTTGTTATTTTATTTTTAGTTATCTTTTGACGTCCTTGATGCATGGAGGTAATTAGATGAGGGTGTAGAGCAGTGGGTTGGTCGTCAATATTTTCAATTATTTTTCATTATTATTGTTACCTATTATTGTTATTTTCAATACTTGGTTAAAATGGCAATATTCTTGAACACTTGCAGAAATTGATTCAGTTTTTTTATAAGTGTTTTTTTTTTATTTTCCATGTCATTTGTGGATTTAATTTAATTTCATTAAATGTATCGTTTTTGGATGTCTTTGGATGATTCTGGTTCAGTCAATTAGGTTAGTTTAGTTGTGCAGGTCTTCTCATAAGAATAACGTGTCGAATAAAGATGGATTTATGAACCGAACTATGAGTTAGAGAGAAAAATAAAATAAATAAATAAATAAATATCGTCTTCATTGATGAGAATAAGAAGTGAGGAAATGCGAGATTTAACCTGAGGTTACTCTTACACCTAACCTCTCACACACTCACGAAACATTAACATAACGGTAACCTGCCAGTTACAATTTATTAGACTAGCTTTATATTACACTAATAACTAACTACTAATAATACTGTTCGGATAAGAGAAGGTGTCTATACGTTAATCTGACAGTATTAATGCTGGGACAGCGCTTGATAGCCACAGGTAGCGAATTGTAGATTTTTACAGCCATATATGTAAAACATCGTTGAAACAAAGCAGTTGAATGTTTTTGCATGGTTAAACTATCAAGATTCCTGACAATTCTCCTGTGTACTGCACTTCGAAACAGAAGTTTATCTCTAAGATATCTTGGGACTGATGATTTCAATAGCTTCATTAAAGATAAAACATAGTGCAACTGAACAGTACCAGAAATCTTCAACCAACCAAGATCTCTGATTTTTTGCGAAACATGGTCAAACTTCCGCATTTTATACACAAATCGGCAACAAACATTTTGCAAATACTGTCGATTCTTTCCAACCGAATCCAAACAAGGGCAACAAACAATATCACAGTTATTGAAAGATGACAATATTAACGATTCACACAGTTTTTTTCTTGTCCTAAAGTTAGGTATATAACGACTTGCGTACAGCATTCTCATCTTAGCATAACTGTTTTGCAGAAGTATCCTCAAATGTTCCTTGTATCTTAGGTTTATGTCCATAACAAGCCCCAAGTTTTTAATAGTTTTGGTGAAATGTACATTTTCATTTTAAATTTTTAGACGAACGACGGTCTCTAAGTAGGATCGACGACTCCTCGATCGAGATAATTAGAGAAGAAGAGTAGTGAGATTTCATCAAAAGCAACATAATGTAATTTAGCACAACTGCACAAAGAAGGTCATGATTGAGCACATCAAACGCCTTGGAGTAGTCAAGTGAAACTGAAATGACCGCCATCTTATTGACAAGAGCTCTGATTATAGTATCATTTAGATTTAGCAGAGCTGTCGATGTACTATGACCCTCTAGGAAACCAGACTGATGCACAGGCACTAAACACCTGAGAATGGACTTTCTAGCACTTTAGAGAGGACTGGCAGCAGACTGCTGGGACGAAGTTCAAAAATTGTAGTAGGGTTTTTCACTTTCGGCACTGGGCATACAATGGATTCCTTCCAGCATTCAGGAAAGTACCCACATTCCAGGCAACTATTCAGGATATGAGTCAGATGAGGCAGAACAACTGGCAAACAAAGTTTAAGCATATGTGATGTAATCTCATCATTTCCATCTGCATTTGACTTTAGACTATATACATACATATTTGTAGACAGAGTGAGGGGTCTCCATCGTAAAGTTAAAAAGTAGGTTATCCCATAGTTTGGCGTTTTTGTAAAAGTTTGATCTATCTACACAGTTACCAGTCTTCCGAAAGACGCGCAAGAAGTTATCATTAATATCGTTGGCATTTTGAAGTGCCCAGTGGCGGCTCGTGCCGCCTATATTTGGGTAGGCGGAATCCAGTGGCGTAGCGTGACTAAATGAAGAAGGGATGTGATTGGCAGAGTTTAGCGCCGCAGGCGAATTTTTCGTGAGATTTCTCCTCATTTATAAATAATTTCCCCTCATTTCCAGTAAGTGGAGAATGCGCAGCAGACAAATCATTGTTCGAGACCCTGCCCAAACTTTGACTAATAATTAATGATGCGGTCATTTTATTTTAATTTTGAAATATTACAAAAATGTATCTTGATTGCGTAAAAATAAGGCCTCCTCCTCCCCATACAGCCTTCCTGAACCTCACCATACACTAATATTATCATAGAAAAAAAAGAATTTATTTTTTATGAATTAGATTTATTCTCCTATCCTTTATAAGCGAAAATTTCTGGATTATATCAGCTTCAAAACTTCCACTGGCCTGGATTTTACGAAACAATTCTTTTTCTATAGCTAACAATGCCAGTGAAGACAAACGTTCATTTTTCATGGAGTTACGACTTTATGTTTTGATATGTTTAAGGCACGAGAAATAACGCTCAACAGCGACGCTTGTTACGGGAATCGTAGCAATCAAAACAAACATTTTATAGGCCCCAGAAAATATTTGTCGAAGTTCGTTATTGACCAGGTTTTGTAAAATTGATTCTAAATTTAACTTTTCGAATTGTTCATCCTGATAGATAACAGACAACTCATTCATTAATCTTTGTTTATCAAAAACATCTTTATAAAAATCGACCAAACTAGTTACCAAATCTTGGGGAAAGTTATTAATAATTTTTTTTAATTTTGACGAATCAGCCAACGCAAAAAATGTCATTTGTGACAAATCCGAAAATCGCACCTCTATATATTTGCGTTACGACGTTATCTAAGATTTCATAAAATAAAATACGCAATGAGGCTTTTTTGTTATCTGGAATAGCATCAGATATTCTAGCTCGTTTTTGTGCAGGTGGTAAGCACGCAGATTTATTTATTCTCCCCTCCGCTTTTTCAAAAATCTCGTTAAACTTCTCTTCAGTTCTCAGCAGTTTTATGCGACCCCTGTCAGAAAAAATTTGAATTTTGCAGTAGTTATATCCAAAGACTATTTTTGTAAAATGTCAAATAATAAATCGGTAACATCAAATATATTTTTGAAAGCAGTCGTTTAAAATGAAAATTCAACATCTTCTAAAAAATTTAGGTAGCCCCTTGCGCCAAAAATGGACTCTTTTCCTGATGACGTATCGTTAATAATTTCAGTAAAAACTGTACGCAAATTTTCCCACTCTGAATCTATGATATTGATGGTTTTAGAGCGGGAGGGCCACCTGGTTTCCACAGAGAAAGGAATTCTCCTAGCCATTACCGAATCTAAAACAAATGTTCGTTTCGCTGATTGATTAAAACATCCCGGCAATGAAGTAGCGCTGGTAAAATAGATACGACAGCTTTTATTGCTTTTTGTTCCGTCTTGCAAAACTAAATTTAATCTATGAGCGCTGCAGTGTGTAAATAAAGCGTTTGGTGCATCAGATTTGATTTTCATCTGTAAGCATTTAATGAACCAGCCATGACACTCGCACCATCGTAACACTGACCAACTAACTTGGCTTTATAGTCAAACGGACGCAAAACCGCCGATACCAGCTCGTACATTGCAAGAGAAGTTCTATTTTGGCACGTCATAAAATCCTAAAAATCTTTCTTGAATTTTTCCCGATTCATTGACAAAACGAACCGAAATTGCACACTGCGATTTTTCAACTATATCGGTTGTATCTTCCGCCTGTACCGCAAAAAAAATAGAATCTTTGATTTCCCGGTTAATGTGTTCCATAAGATGCTCGGAAATGCATACAATCAAATCATTCTGAATAGTTTTTGATAATTCCGAAAATATGTTGCCAATTTTTTTCAAATGTTCTTGCATCTCCACATCGCGTTTAATCAGAACCTTGAAAAAGTATCCCAGTTTTTCACGACGCACAGAGTAAAGTGTTAAATTTCGCAACGCCTTGTAATTGGTTGCATTTTCAGGGGATTTATTCGCTTTGTATCTTGCAAAAGCCCCATCTCTCTCTCATAAGCGCCTTCAATGCCGGTATAAGCCATGGTGCAGGGGGTTTAGTAACTCTAGATGTCCTAATAGGTGAATGCTGACTGAAAAGAGATGGGGTGCTCAGAAAAACAACCTTCTCCTCAATATTTCAGCATATATTTTCCAAGTCATCGTAAAAAGAATCCTCATCAAAACTTTTATACCTCTCTGTAGGTTGCAAATTTTTGAAAGCATGACTGTGTCTGAATGTCAATCTTGCAAAACGTTAGTTTATGATCACTTATATTACTTGCATCAAGAGTTCCTGCAGAGAGAATGGAGCTATCCTTACTTACAAAAATGGGATCCAGTAAACACGACCTTGCGCCACCATCCCTAGTGGGTTCATCAATGGTTTGAGCAAAACCAAGAATATCAAAGACTTTCAGACAGTGGATTAGGCAGGTTACATGGCATCATTCTTCTTCTTCCTTCTTAGAAATAGGCGAACCGCCTGTTTGTTTGCGTCGTCTCTACCCGTCAGACTGCCAAATTGTCGCTCCATCGCTTTCGTGGCCGCCCTAAGCTTCTTCGACCTAGCGGTGATTTGTCACGCGCAATTCTGACTATTCTTCCGTTGTCCATTCTGCTGATGCGCTGGTCCCACTCTCTCTTCCTATCAAGTACCCATTCGTTTACGTTTTCCACCATGCATGCTCTCCTTATGTTCTCACTTCTCTCCCTGTCCAGAAGGGTCTTTCCAGCTATTCTGCGAAGTACTCTCATTTCGGATGTCTCTAGTAGTTGTTTGGTTTTTGCCGTATCAGGTCTAGTTTCTGCAGTGTATGTCATTATTGGTCTTACCGCGGCCTTTTAAATTCTGGACTTCGTTTCCACCGTTATATTTTTATTTCGCCATATTGTGTCATTCAAACATCCTGCTATTCTCGTTGCCTTTGTTGTCCTTTCTCTGACCTCCGCCTCAACATCGCCATATCCTGAAATATCTATGCCTAGATATTTAAACTTCATTTCCTGCTGGATAATATTGCCGTCCACTTCTAGTTTGCATCTTAGTGGTACTTTTGATGTCGTCATGCATTTAGTTTTCTTAGTCGATATGCGCATATTGAGTGACTTGGCAGTGCAGCCAAATCGATGCAGTAAACGCTGTAAATCGTCTTCACTTTCAGCCAGTAACACACAGTCATCTGCATAGCAGAGAACTGTAATATCCTGGTCACCCATGCTGTATCCCTTTAGCGGGCGTACATTTCTTATAATTTCGTCCATGATGATGTTGAACAAAAGAGGACTCAGGGAGTCACCTTGTCGAATACCACGACCTGCACTTATTGGTTCGGTCAGTGCTCCATTAATTTTGGCCTGAATTTGATTCGCTTCATATATGTTTTCGATAGTTTTAATGAGATTGTGTGGTATTTGCCTATTATAAAGAAGATGCACAACGTCTTTCAACCGCACACGGTCGAACGCCCCCTCCAAATCAATAAAGCACATATACGCTGGTCTATTGTATTCAATTGATTTTTCTGTTATCTGTCTTATAACAAAAACCGCATCCGTACATGATCTGCCCGACCTGAATCCCTGCTGTTCATCTGCTAAGGATGTTAAATCGTTAATTTTGTTTGTTATAACTTTGGTTGTTAGTTTCAGGGTAGTGCTCAGAAGATTTATGCCTCTATAGTTTGAGGGCAGTTTCTTGTCACCCTTCTTAAACATAAGAATAGTGGTGCTGGTTCGCCATTCATCGGGTATCCTGTGTTGTTAGATGATTTTATGAATAAGGGATGTAATCTGCTGAATTAGGCATTGGCCGCCATATTTAAGTAGTTCATTGGGGATCTCATCTTGCCCCGGGCTCTTTCTATTTTTTAGTTTTCGAAGGGCTATATTTATGTCTGCTGTCTCAATCTGTACGTTGTCGTTCGTCACTATTTCGGGTGTATCAAGTTCAACCTCCACTTCTTCCGATTTATATAATTCTGATAGATATTCAACCCAAGTTTCCATTGGTATGTGATTAGTTTCGACTAACTCGTTAACCTCTTTTCTTTGGGTTCTTATGAAGCGCCAAATTTGTTTTTGAAGGCCGTAGAAGTCACTTTCCATCCGTCTCGAAAAAAATTCCCAATGTTGATCTTTTATTTGTCTAACTAGTGCTGTTGTTTCGTTTCTGATTCTTCTATATGTCTCATATGATTCTTGTGTCTGTAGTGTTCTGTACGTGAGGTAAGCCATTTTCTGGCATCATATTTACATTAATGGATTCAAATCTTTCTATCTTGAGCATTGGTAATCGCAGCTCTTCGCCCCCAAACTCACTTTTTATATTCACTCCCACTCCACCTCCCCTCGGACACGCCTTGAAAAATTGAAGCCCTCAATCCGAAACACATCAGACGATACCACCGGACTCAACCATGTCTCGCTGACGGCTACAATATCAAAATTTTCTGCCTTCACCATATCAGTAAATTCATCGAAACTAGTGAACACAGACCTAAGGTTCGGATGGGCCACACTTAAAACAAAAGAATCATCCTAAGCACGACGTTGAGTCATATTATGAGTTACAATAATAATTGGATTTTCTATTTTGTATTTCGTCCATCCTTAGATGAGAAGGGCACATTTTATCAAGTGATGTAAAAGGGTTGCCTAACTAATTTTCTCTGGTATTATTTTTTAAATGAGTATTTTTTTCGACGCTTGCGATACCTAAACTAAACTCAGGAAATAATAAAAACGTTTTTGCGAAATTTCGGTTTTTTCCGAATATCTTCGGAAGTAGTCGAAATTTTTCAAATTTCGAAACGGGATTTTGTTGAGCATAAAAATGCGCATTTTTGCAACCATTCAACCGAAAGACCCTCTATCTCTTATAATAACAGTTTAACGGCCCTGATTTCATCATATTTCAAAGTTCAAAGCGCTCCACAACGTTTTATTTCCTTCTATTTCATGTTTCTCTAGTATCTATCATCAAGACATCGAGATTCGAGATTCCATTGTTATTTTTGCGAATTCAAAACAATTTTTTTATGAACTTTTACTGAAATTCTAGGAGTCACTTCGTTTCTATTTGAATGAGTGGAAAGGTGTTTTGGTGGCAGTTCCTACAAGTAAGAGCTTTACCAAGGTAACATTTGAATTTTATTCAAGACACAAGTAGGTATGCAATAAATGAGACGATTGTTGTTAATGTAAATGTGAAAATGATGGAATACAAAACTGTGGATGTAAAACGTAATCACTACATATGCATATTCTAAGAAAATACATAAAATTACTAACAAAAGGAGAATTATTCATAAGCTCAAAGAATGACTTACCATTTGAGACAGTTTGTCGGTGCGGGGTATACGTATCTCAACTTTATCCCATGTCAGATCTGATACTTCTTTGTTGTGAGAGAATTCCAAATGCGCAACCCATTGGAGTCTAAAATGCTTTTTATGCTATCTGAACCAAAAAATACAGTATACTCCATTCAGATCCGAACTGCCGAAGATGTAGACAAACTACATGTTGTGTTCAGACAAAGCAGAACGATTGAATAGCTTACTTGAAATAGACACATGAGACCTTTTCAATAATTCTGCTTTGTCTGCTCACATGTAGTTTATTTACTTTACATCTTCGGCAGCTCGGATCTGAATGAAGTATAGCTATTCTAATTGTATACCTATGCTGAGGATCTTCCACCAAAGGTATTCCGAGAAGCTTATTTGAATTTTGTTCTGGACCATCCTCTTCTTCAACTCTGAAGCCAAATTCGTCAAATCTGTATCACAAAATAAAGGTGATTAAAGTTACTACAAAAGTTGATTTTTTTTCAACTTTGATGAATGAACAGTAAAACAATACGTCCAGTCAATTTCAAAGAAATAAATGTCTTTTTATTAAACATTTAGTCGATACTTAATTTGAGGATAAAGATAAAATGAGACTTAAAAAAGAAACAACGATGGGGAACTCGCATGAAAAATTAAAACAATTTTTTTCATTGCAAACTGAAGAAAACTGCAAAAAATCGATACATATTTTTTTATTTCGTTCAAATATAATTCTTTCGAAAGTTATTCCCGGTTTTTCTCCTCTACAAGATGGTGGTATCAAATTGAAAATCTGACGTTTCGTCTTCGACCTGCCATCATCAACTTTATCTTTTTAAATACGGACCAGGATTTTTTATTTTATTTTTAGTTATCTTTTGACGTCCTCAATGCATTGAGGTATCGCAACCATCGAAAAAAATTAAAAATAATACCAGAGAAAATCAGTCAGGCCACCCAAGTCTCCCTAACACATAGTTTGGTTCATAAATCCTTCTTTATTCAACACGTTATTCTTATCAGAAAACCTGCCCAACTAAACAAAACCTATTGACTGAACCAAAATCATCCAAAAACATCCAAAAACGATACATTTAATGAATTAAATAAAATCCACAAATGACATGGAAAATAAAAAATTACAAATAAAACACTGGATGAATTTCTGCAAAAGTGTTCAAAAATATTGCCATTGTAACAAAATATTGAAAATAACAATAAAAGGTGGATAATATTTGAAAATATTGAGGCTGCTAAGGCAACCCATCACTCTACGCCCTCATCAAATTCAGATCACCTCAATGCCTGAAGGACGTCAAAAGATAACTAAAAATAAAATAAAAAATCCAGGTCCGTATTTAAAAAAATTAAGTTTATGATGGCAGCAGGAACACGAAACGTCAGATATTCAATTTTATACCACCACCTTGTAGAGGAGAAAAAGTGGCAATGACAAAGTGTAATTTATTTCAAAATGTCTTTTCAAACAAACGCAGAAAATGATAAAAATGTTTTTGCGAAGTTTCGGTTTTTTTCGAATATCTTCGGAAGTGGTCGGAATTTTTCAAATTTCAAAACTGCATTTTGTTGAGCATTAAAATGCGCAACTTTGCAACCATTTAACCGGCCCTGTATCTCTTATAATAACTGAGATCCCCATGCATGCACTCGAATCTGTGGCACCCTGTATAAAGACCATTGAGGTCTATGATATGGATATAATATTACAATTTATGACGCCATAACATTGCAATTTTGTACCTCTCAAAGGGAGAACACCATAACCGCGAAAACCCACGTATGCGAACACTTCGTTCGTCTTCGTGAATGCTCGTTGGTTCGTATTTACCATTTTTGCGAACGTCAGTTGGAAAGAGAAAATCAACGAGAAGGATATAGTTATTTTCCTAACAAGTTCGCAAAGTGATGCTTTCCCGCACGCAAAAGCAGTTAGACGAACGACGCGAAGCGGAGTTCGGATATGCTTTAAGGGCGGGAAAGATACTTTGCGAACTTGTTAGGAACAAAATTTTTTCTACGAGCGTTCACAGATTAGACACGAAAAACTTAAGATAATACATTATTTGAACGCACTTAAAAACATAGAACTTGAGAATAATGATTATTTATGCTTAACAATATATTTATATTGAAAGAACAGTTTGTGGCGGCAGCTGGAAATTGGATAATATGGGTATAATCAAAATCATAATTGATTTATTTTATATTTGAAATTAAAGGGCATGTCCGATCACTGTTCATAAAATTTCCTCTTTTGTCGCCTTATTCCCTGCTATTGGCAACACTGTTTTGATTTGACATGACACTCTAGACAGCTGCGTCATTAAGATCAGTCAGTCTTCGTTTAATCGTTTATACTTTTATAAATTTGATTGTCCGTTTGTTTGTATACATGATCAGGTTTTTTTGATGCCAGTATTCAGCTCAAATCTTTTGAAGATTTGCAAATTACTGTGCACCAAAATCAAGCAAGAGCCACTCACAAATGCCGATTGAAAGTCGTCATTATCAATGTTTGTTTACGTTACTGGCGAATGCGTTTTTAACGCAAAAAAAGAATTGTGTGTTTCATTTTGATTTTGACTGAAAAGGGAAAAGTAACAAGAACATTATTTTGTGCATTACAAAGTGCATTATCTACAGTTTGGTTGGTATGGAAACGAAGTTTAAAACAACAAATTGGTAGGTAGTTATTTGAGTTGACATTTGAGTGCGTGAAAAAAAGGTTACTTTGCACACGCAAATGAGTGTGCGAAGTGGCTACTTTGCGCACGCTCGTAGAAAAAATATTTAACCTGAATGATGTGCACGATCGATTGAACTTACGTGATCCTCCTGCCCAACTTATCTTGTGCTAAGATCAATTACAGGATTAAATTAACTTCTTACTGATTCTCAAGAACATCCAGAATAAGATTTATATATTCACATGCTGCGCAAATGTCTATAAACATTAAAAAACAATTATTTCTTTTTGACATTTTTCATGTTTGCAAACACCTTCTATAAGGGTCTAAATAAAGGTAATGCAAAAAGAATATAAAAATTGCAATAGTCGGTAAACTGAGAAATTACCCTCATTATTGTTGTTATCAGGTATTATGATCAAAATTAAACAAATGTTTGATTATGGACAGTTCATCAAGGAAAACATGGGTAAGAAAATCATTCAAATCTTCGAGTCACATATTTATCTCTCTCTCTATTGATCTCTTTCTAATAAAGCCCTCTGGAACATGCCGAGTCCCATATCGATTTTCGCGGTTTTGCGTTTTCGTAGATTTGGGATTTCGCGGTTTTGGGTGCATCTCATTTATATCTTTGTCAATTTTGGACTAACAACAAAAAGAAAAAGTACTGGTCTTCTTATTTTTCATAGACTTTGAAATTTAGCCATAAAAAAATTTGATGCAAGTTCCTCATTCGTGTTAAAAATTGGGTTAATTTTTTCAAAATCATATTTTAAACTTTTTATTGAAAAGAGAATGGAAAATAATGATTTTATTTTAAAATTACCTTTACTCAACAGATCCCCATAGGTCTGATGTTAAATCAGTCGAATTTCTTATGAAATAAAACATTGATGGGATATAAATTAGAAAATACCGTCTGGTCGTATCCCTGACTGCTGTTCCCATGTCTGTTTTCTCACATTTTCTAGCGATTAGGAAAATTACTGAACATTGCTATGGCAACTGTAGCTACATATTTTTCCAAAGACGTCTATAGTTGGGAATAATGATCAAAAAAATATAGAAGAAAGGATATGGGACGGTATTTATTAATTTCTATTCCTTGACTGTTTTATTTCATAAGAGATTGTACTGATTGAACATCAAACCTAAGTAGTCTAGTTGAATAAAGTTGACTCGAAAATAAAATCATCATATTCGATTTTCCTTTTGATTAAGAGGGTGAAATATGAGTTTTATTTTTTTTTATCTGATTTGCTACAGAATCGGCATGGGGAGTCTAAACAACTTTTTCTCATAAAATATTTCGATATCTTGTCAAATTAACCAACCAAAATTAACGTTTTTCAAAATTCACGCTAAGCCGATGGTCTCCTAACATGAGTGTCAAATTTTTTTGGTTGTCGAACATACACCCACTATCCCCGAAAAAATTTAAATAAATAGTAAAAAAGTGGTACCCAACTTTATGGCGGACACAAATAACTCTTATTTCGATTTTTCTGTTTTCTGTCTGTCATTCTTTCAAGGTTTGGTGAAAAAGTTTGACTTGTATCAAGTGCAGAGTTTGAAGCGGATTTTGAACCACACAGCCAAATAAGAGTAACCATCTGGGTATCTTCTTAGATCAATTGGGTTTTCTTGCCAAAATTCCCTTTGCTTTCGGCTAGTTGCTTGAGTCCTGGACCCTTTACTTTTTTTAATTTATATTAATCATGTATGTGGTGTCGTTCAGCGAGGCAAGGTTGTATTATTTGCCGATGATACAATGATATGTTGTTGGCGAGGATATAGGCGAAATGGAAACCATCATGAATGAAGAACTTGAAAAACTGTTCCATTGGTTGTGCAATAAAAACCACGAAATCTCAGTATTGTGTTTTTGGAACAACTATTAAGATTTTTCCGGGAGATTAAATATTTGGGCACAGTTTTCGACGAACACTTGAACTTTCATGCTCAGAGGAAATTTTTCAAGAAAATTGGCTTCATTTCCAGGACTTGTAGAGATTTACCTGTTCATACAAGACTGATGTTGTACCATGCAATATCTGCACCTGATTTACAGTTTTGCTCTACTTTGCTGTACAATCTACCTTGTTTTAAACTGGATCAGTTGCAACGGATTCAAAACAGGAAAGGGATAAAGTGCCCCAAAGGCACTAGAACCCTAAAAAGTTTAATATTCCGGATTCAAAACAGGGCGATGCGGGTGATTTTGAAGATGAACAGATATACACCAATAAGAATTATGTTGAGTAGTTTGGATATGTTGTAGGTGAAGCAAAAGGTTATGTTCAATGTATATTTGTTTGTATTCAAAATAAGAAACAACTTGGTACCTGGATATATTTGTGATGAAGTTAAAATTTTTAAGGACGTACAGGGTGTTTCCGTATATTTCGTCTGCAGACTAACTCGCTTATTATGCAAGATAGATAGAGACTTTAAATACAAAGTTGGTAGGTATCAACATGAACCGCCAGATTCATATCATAAAATGCATTTAAGAAAATTTGTTGTCAATAATGGCGGGTATATTCAATAATATCAATTTATCATTAATAATAATGTATTCACTTGTTATATTCGTTGTTTGAGATTATTGGAAATTGGAAGGATAGAAATTAATAAACATTGTTCAAACAATCATTGCAGTCATAGATACTGAATTTGGCAATACCAAAAAATCAACTTTAAAACTCAAATATTTTGAAAACGGCTGGAAGGAATGCCTACATGTTGTATATTTTTGAGATCAGAAAAATAATGTCTATTTGGTTATAAAATGATATATAGGGTGTTCTATTAAAAAAAATGCAAGTTGTGTCTGTCACACTTTTCTCGTGCACCCGGTATACAAAAAATTATTTTTTTCTGGCGGTTCATGTTAATACCTACCATCTTTGTATTTCAAGTCCCTATCTATCTTGCATAATAAGCGAGTTAGTCTGCAGACGAAATATACGGAAACACCCTGTACATTGTTATTTTAAAAGAAACTGTGATGATTTCATTTTAAATGAGAAATGTCTTAAATGTTTAATTTGATCTTATATAGAGGACTCGATGATTTTAATAAGTTACCCATTTTTGAAAACCTGTGATAACTTGAATATATTTCGCCACTATGTGATTTCTAATTTTTAATAAACATTTTTGTTTAATACTACAATTTTAATTTAGTTTTATAACAAATATAATTTATATTTTTTTATTTTAGACTAGTTGATTTATTGTATCCTATAATGTATTTGAATAGCCAAGTGCTAAATAAACCTCTTATTATATTAGTATATAGTGGGACTCGATAAGAATAACATTTATTCAATGAACTACTTTTCAATTTAAGTTTCATATAAACTCTGAATAAATCTAATTTTTATTTACCGATATTCGGGTTGTGAGTTGGGATCTTCCTGTTCCCTGGATTGCTTTACCATGATTTCCTGAGGCCACATGCTAGGGGTCAAAGCGGAAAAGGGACCCCCCGGAGTGGGGGTAACAAGTTCCTCAATATTAACACCATTTATGTTGTCAATTACATCTTCAATATCATCAGACTCGATTGCTTGTTCCAGTTCTCGTTTCTGAATTAAAAAAACAGAGTTTTCAACCAATAAGGAAACTTGCTTAAGAGAGTGGCTTATTTTGTATTTCGGATGTTTGCAGTCGTACTAAGAATACTTAAGAATTGATCATTCACAATAATAATAATAATAATACGTGATAATTATAGCCATTTATTTTCGAAAGGTCAAAGCCCACTTGGACGATATTCAAAATAACTTTATCAAAATTTACCAATAAAGAATTACAACGGTAAAGAACTAACTCCACCTGAAAATAAAATAATTACAGAGGATAAACAGATATAATATTACGCAAGACATTCAATATGGATGTAAGAAAATGTCGGAGAAAGCCAAGACACGATTGCAATTGTGACAAATATTGTGAATATGACTTCGGAACGAGATGTTTGATTTTGAAATTGTAGGTTGATCTCTGACATATAAAAATCAGAAATATGAGAAAACATTCCCTATCCGATTTTGATGAGCAAACGCTATCTACTTATCTTCATTTCACACAGCGACTTGTTAGTTTATGAAATATATGTATGTAATCATTACCTATTAACATGAATTGTGTCGGCCCTCAAGCTGACAGCTGACACTAGCAGTATCGAGAGCAGTATCATACGGCTAGAATGTATTTTTGTATAAAAACCATTTTTTTCTTAGTGTCAGTATAGATAGACTAGCAGTACCCGTTACGGCTTCGCCCGCCATTATTCGAATGTTATCGACTAACGTTGAAAGCTACATTCATGAACTTAAAAAACGACGAAACACGTGTTTTATTAATTTTATCCAAGATCATCACAATGAAGTTTCAAGTCGATGTCATTGATTTATGATTTTTCACAACCCCACCCCGTTAACTTCCCTTGAGGGTTGAATTTTGAAAAACTATGAAACACTTGTTTCATTGATTTCATGCTAGATTATTAATATGAAGTTTGAAGTCGACGTAACCAAAAATACAATTTTCTATTGATTTATGATTTTCCACACCCCCATCCCTTCCTACCCAAGATGGATGTGACCAAAAATACGTTATTTTACCTTGCCCTCGAATTTCTTCTGAAATACGAGGTCAACAAAATAAATGTTGTTTTCCACTACATCTCCTTTGAGGCCGATTTTGTCCCTCCTAGGGGTTGAACTTTGAAAAACAACGATACATGTGTTAAATCAATTTCATTCAAGATTGTTAATATGAAGATGATTTTTGACTTTTGAGTAATACTAGATACCACTAGATACTCACTATTACTTAGTTAAGTGCCAAAAGTTAATCAAAACTGTTGACTAACTTGCATCAAGTATAAATGCTTATGCTTATTTGTATATTTGCGCTAGTGCTATGGACGGAAGAGACAGCTATGATGGGTTATTTGAATTTCATGGTGCCTCTAGATATACCCACATGCAAATATGATGTTAACAATGATACATAATCATTCATCAATTAACGATTTTTTCCACCCACTCCTTTGAGTCCAAATTTGCACCCTTAGGGGCAGAATTTCGCAAAATAACGTATCACGTATTTCATTAATTTTATTTGAGATTATTTATGCGAAGTTTCAAGATGATGTTACCAAAAATACATAATCTTTTATCAATTCATCATTTTTCTCACTTCATCTCCTTTGAGCCCCACTTTGACTCCGTTAGGGGTTAAATTTTAAAAAATAACGAATTATGTGTTCAATTATTTCATTCAAGATTATTTATATAGTGCTTTTCTTTAATGCCCTCCCCCCTTTTATTTTTTGAGCGGCTCAACTTAGAGACTTCAAATTCTAGGTGATGAAATACAAGCATGTTTACTATGTGTTGACATAAAATTGACATATGAAAAATTCAAGATGGCGGCTTGGCGCCATCTTGGAATGTTTTTTTGAATAGGAATAGGGGTCATGTGAAGATCCTGATGAGTACTTCATAACCCTAGAATATTGAGTCGATATCTTCAAGTACTACAAAATGACGGTACATTTAATTACTACATTGATACATACCCTTTTTGAAAAAAATCGTTAAGTTCAATTCAAAAGATGCTTTTTTGACATTTTTGTCATTTATTCCTAACCCAAACTTTGTCAAGAATATTTCCAACATCTTTTGAATTGAATTTGTCGATTTTTCTTTTAAAGTGTATGTATCAATATAGTAATTGAATGTACCGCCATTTTGTAGTACTTGAAGATATCGACTCAATATTCTAGGGTTATGAAGTACTAATCAGGTCCTTCAAAATGAGGTGTCACATGACCCCTATTCCTATTTAAAAAAACATTCCAAGATGGCGCCCAGCCACCATATTGAATTTTTCATATGTCAATTTTATGTCAAAACATAGTAAACATGCTTGTATTTTAGCACCTAGAATTTGAAGTCTCTAAGTTGAGCCGATCAAAAAATAAAAGGGAGGGGGACATTTGAGAAAAGCACTGTATGAAGTTTCAAGTTGATGTGACCAAAAATACATAATTTTTTATCAATATATGATTTTGTATATCTAAAAAGGGAATTTCATTATTTTGTTCTTTTTCAATTGTAAATTTGATCCCTTTTTAGATATACTAATAAAGAAAGATTTTCAAAATTTCAAAACAAAAATTTATAGAAAACCAACCCACACAAATAGATATCTTAATTTCAATTCCAATCATCCATTGAACATTAAAAAAGGTGTGGTAAAAAGTCTATATGATAGAGCAAAAATAATTTGTGATAATGATAATTTTGAATCCGAAAAAGATTTCATAAGAGACGTTTTATCAAAAAATAATTATCCCATGAATTTTATTGAAAAGTGTTTTGATAGTTTTGAACAAACCAGACAACAAGAACAGAATATACCCATAACTAATTTGCTTATTCCATACATACCTGGAATTTCTCATAAACTGAAACGTTTAGGTCAGACATATAATATACGGACCATTTTCAAAACTAATAACACACTTCGCTCTTATTTAACAAATACTCGACCTAATAATATTAATGCGTCCACTAAAAATGTAATTTATAAAATTCCTTGTGAATGTAATAAATTCTATATTGGAGAGACCTCACGACCTTTAAAAAAAAGAATTGAGGAACATAAATCATACATGAAAAAAAGGGAATTTCATAAATCGGGAATTTGTCAACATGCATTTGATAAAAATCATAGAATAAATTGGGATAATTCAAAAATCTTAGCAAAGGAGCCATGTTCTAAAAAACGTAAACTTAAAGAAAGTGCATATAATATTATGTTAAATTCTAATGAATGTTTAGCAACTTGCTCTGTAAATTTAAGTAATACATGGTTACCTTTGTTAAGAAATTGAACATAGCCCAAAAAAGTAAATTATAAATACTGAACATATGTTAAGTTAAACAATCAACACCACACACTTCAATGTCAGTAAAAGTGACATTTTGTGCCAAAAACACGAAAAAGTCAATTTTACAACAAAAAACGAACTATATTTTTAGAATTTGAATTAATTGTTCCATTTTTAGGTTTTCACTGACGACGGGAGCAGATTCGTTCCCGAAACGTTTGATATTGATAGGTTTTATCATTCACTAATAGACTTTTTTCAGGTAATATAGAAGATCGGGTGTATAAACACTAGTTTGATTGATATTTGATAGTGTGTGGCGAAATACCCAAAAAAATCTGGTAAATTATGGATGCGCCACAAAACTACAGAGCATATCTACTATCTATAATAGTTATGGCTCGGCGTTGAAGAGTCAGTCAGAACAAGCTCTTTTATAAGTATAGATGATTTTTAGTGCCCCCATTCTTTTAACCCTCATAGGGCTTGAATTTTGGAAAACGCGAAACACATGTTCCATTAATTTCATTTCATCAGACCATCTTGATGAAGTTTCAAGTTGTTTGGACCAAAAATATTTTTTTTTTCAATTTATTTATTATTTATCACATGCCCGCTCCTTTAACCCCCTTTGAATTATGGAAAACGACGAAACACGTGTTTTATTAATTTGATCATAATGAAGTTTCAATTCGATGTGACCAAAAATACATAATTTTTCATCGATATATGATTTTTCTTACCCCTACCCTTTTCACCCTCTTAGGAGTGAAATTTCGCAAAATCCTCTCTTAGCACACCTAGAAATATTTAGCAGAACATCTCATCAAAATTTCATGGCTCTATCGTTGACAAGCTCTTTTATAAGTATAGATTTCGAATTCGCACAGTCAAGTCCCAATGTAATTTTGTTTAATACATAGTTTTCAAAGAGTGCTTTATTAAAGCTCATATATGTAATCATGGTATTTAAGATACAGTGTGTTAAACTTTCTTGAAAGAACGGTTTTTTACAAATGTCCTAAGCCGATTTTTTTTTCAAATTTGCCAAAAACAATGCACTGCTTCATGGCTCTTTTCGATAGTTTTTTCAATTGAAATATGTTTTTTTCATCAAAACGGTTCATTTTATCGATAATGAACAACTTCTTTTGTAGTTCAAATTTCAAGCATCCAAATTTATTTTTTTCAAGTCTTTAAAAATGTAGGCAATACCTATAATGCAGAACCTGGTCCGCCCCTGGTAAACTGAATGAATTAAATGTGTCTCAAGACCACTATTTTAACAGGTCCTTAGTAGTGTTCATCATTTTAAATTTTCATTTGAGTATATTGAGTATTTTGAAAGTTATTTGCGAAAGAAAATTTCCACCGGCGCCCTTTCGGAGATATCGTTGGGAGGGCCTCTAGGGAAAAAGATTATGGGAACTTATCATCATCCTTTTCCATCTTCAATCTGTGTCCGAGAGATCTGCCACCTTTTTGCAACAATACAGTGTGTGTCCTGTATTTTTGGGTTTTCGGAAAAAAAATGTCGCTGATGACTTTCAAGTATTGTCTAGAATACGTATGTTAAATTTCAAGTCATTTGAAAATGTAGGTATGCAAATTGTTCATTGTTGATAAAATTGAGCGGGAGTTAATATTAATGAAGATGTGCCGTTGTTGCAGGGACGGAGAGAAATAAACCATAATAATTAAGCCGTTATGATGAATGAGCAACGAGCAAAAGTTTGTTTTCTTTTTGAATGACTATCAGTCTAAGAGCCATTGACATATTTCAAGATGATTTAACTAAAACGACGTGTTTAGGGTGATCCGCCCTGTAGGAACTGGCCAATCGATCCGCCAATTTTCTTGGATGATTGTGTAGGTACCATGAAACTAAAACACTGTAGTATCATGATTGTGGACTATCAAAGAAATACTGGTGAAAAATTCAGCCTAAACTACCTAAATAATGAAAAATCCTTGAAAAAATCTTTTTTTTACATATTGGGGGCGTTCCGCCACCCCCTTGGAACCGCGATCAGGGCGAACCCCCTCGGATGACACTCAATTATGGTCCGTACAACATTCTCTCAAAAAAAAGGCTTTAACTAAATCATCACTGAAAAATGTCACTGGTTCTCCTACCATATAAAAGGATTCAAATCATGGACAATACATTGAACGAGGAATTCCAAGGGTAGATCGTTTCAAGCATTAAAACAACTTCTCACTAATCTTACTAACATTATGGTCCAATTTTCCAACATATCCATCATGACTTCTAGTTTCAAAAAGTGACTTAGCCAAATCCATTTTACTTGCTATATCCAAAACAGTAGGTGATTTCAAAATCAATTAAACCATAACTCATGAGCTGCTCCGACATGTTAACATAAAGGAAAACTTAGAAACTTAACAGAAAATCGTCCTACGATTAATGTTGATTTTCCTACGCGTTTGACGTCATGACAACAGCTGATTTTCGAGAAATGACATGAGGCGATTTCGGCATGGTTTTGGTAGCAGTTGGTCAAAAATGACCAACCAATTCCGGGATGATGAACGGTACTTGTTATGCTCCACTAGTGCAGGCACACTCTTTCACACTTTTCTACACTGCAACACCCAGTGTGGCTTTGTTTGTGAAATGTTGTCCTGTTTTTTAGAATAGAATATTTTTACTTTACGTATACTAACGCGTTTGGTGAATTTCCTCTACACTAGTAGTCATGAGTTACAAAATCAATCTGCATTACACTATCCTACACCAAAATAACAAACACACCTAGTATGTTGTTCGGTGAGCGTTTGGTCTGTCAAACGGGCTACAGAGATAATTTATGGAATTTTTAATAATTTCAAGTTCTAAAAAATATAGATTTGATTTTTACATCAAAAACTCAAGATGAGTATTTACAATTAATTACATGCGGCAACGTCGCTCAACGGCCTCCTATATCAACGATTATACACTACAAAGGATTGCTCAGTTCGCCGACTCTCTCTGGCAAGGTCAAACTCGCTGTGACGTCACCACTGATGCTGACAGAAAGAGCGCCTATGCTTTGTGTGGTATTTTCTTTATGCAAATTGGATCCCAAACAAAAGGTGTTGTACATTTAAAAATATTGTCTTTATATTGAAGAGAACGAAAACAAATAATTTTATATTTATAATAAACTAAATTTCAAAATGAAAAAAAAAAAACATAATATACCTAATTATTCCAACTGGCTTTTTTACAAGTCTAGGTTAAAAAAAATATCTTGACAAAACTGCCAATTAATAAGGATGTAATTTCCCAATACACAATAAAATGTAGTTTGAAAGTATTGATTTATAAAAATTACAATTTAGATCTGTATGTGTACAAAGGGCACGTCGAACAAAATATTTTTGTACCTACCTACATGGGAATTGCAATATCAGAAAGCTCGTTACCTAATTTCCATATAAAAAAAATTAATCAGGACTTGTAATTTCAAAGCTAGTTGTGATATAGGTACCCACTTACTCAATAACTCATGCTGTAAATCACTTTGATAGTCATTAAATGTAAATTGGTGGGAGCAAACTGTCGAAAAATCTATGTTAAAGTAATTGATTGTTTTTACACACAGCAACAGCACATATTCTGCCAGGCATCATGAACGAAAATGATGTTTACTACTGGAGTTAATTATTATTAAACAAGATGCCTATTTGCTCAGAGAGTAGTGGCCATTTCATTTACTTTCGTGTGAACAAAATGCTCCTTCTTGTGCTATCGAATTATTGTTACACACCGTTAACCGTTAACACAACGAGACGAATAACATGTATTTGTATATCTTCGCCAACTCAAACTACATTTAAACTACTTGGAAAAACACAAACTACAAATTCACAACACAAAACACACGATCAAATGAAAATGAAATGAAATGAAATGAAAATAAACAAACCATTCAGTACCCATGGTGACGTCACAGCCGTTCTTCGCTCGCTGCCAAACTGCCAAACGTACGTTAAAATGAAAAGGGAGGTTTTGAACGTCTTTCAACGTTATTTTTACGTATCCCGCTATACTAAGCATGCGCAGAAAACAAAACATTGATCGGAGAGGACCATATACTTTATTTATAAGTACCATATACTTATAAATACAAATGGAGAGGACACAAAAAAGAGAATTTGAAACTCGTATTATTTAACGTTTGACGTTGTGTCATCACCGTCATCTGTCATCATAGTGATCTTTTGGTTTTTGATGTTTTGATTTTGTGATATTTTCGCTAAATTCCTAGCAGAGCAGCACGAATTATGAAATATGGAAGATATTTTGGTCCAAATTGGACCAGATTCAGACTACCAAATGTAAGGTTTACATCTTATTTCACGTCCGGTTGGCAAACGGGAATCATAATAATATGCTACCATCTACATTAAATTTGTGTTCAAAGTTACTTTTACGCCAAATTCAATGTGGATGGTAGTACATAATTCTCGTTTGACAGGCAGAAATCTGTCACTTCCACTTCGAAGTTAAATTAAATGTAACTCAGACAAAACCACGAGTATCATGGGCAAAACACCGACTGGAATGATAAACAGCTGATCTCCATCAACATCAATTACACTGTTGCCAAGCTGTAAAACATAGGATCAGTTTTTCTTGGATATTTAATTAAAATTCCAGTGCAACTGTAGTCATTTTGAACAATTTAAATTGTACTTTGTATGTTCCACGATTTCTTTGTAATAATTGAATAATACTGTATATCAATATGACAACATAAGAAAATAACCGACGGTTATTTAGCCAACGTAGGATCCGTAGATAACGTAACACGTTATCGGTTAATAGACAGTTGAAGTTGAGCCAAGACGTAGACGTTAACGTAATACGTTAACGCATAAAGTTCACGTCTACGTAATGATCCAAAAGCTAGTTGAAGTGTGGCATTTGACGTACGTGAAACGTAGCGAGTTGACTTAACCTAATTTGTGTTTACATATAGTTTTTTGACCTGTAGAAGTAGAAAAAGAGTGATGTTTGTGACAATTTGGTTATTGAATTTTGAGGCCAATTAAGAATATGACGTGTAATGTCCAAAATCGATTCGTTGGCAGATTATCCAAGATCGGAGACTCGATCGGCAAACCTCGGATTACTTATAAAGGATAACGTGCAATACGTGAAGACACGCAAGGTTACGTATGTCCGTTAACGCAAACGTGAGACAAAACGAAGTGCGCTTGCCCAACTGTCAAACACCACGTTTACGTCTACGTGAATGAAAGCACTTGGACTGTCTATAATAACCGATTCGGTTATTTCCAGACATCTGCGCAAGCTCAGAATAACCGGCAACGTAAATAACGGGTCAAATAAGGGCTTCAAAAACTCCCTAGTGTGTAACGTTGCTCCTGACAAATGTCACCCCCCTTAAGGTGCCTTTTGTGCGAGCGGTATTGGGAGATTTATTGGGTATTTCGGAATTGGGAGATTTGGAGGTGGGGCAAGTGGCACTGTCAAGATACCCTTTTATGCACCGGGTATTTGGCGATACGGCGATTCCGTGATTGCGTTGCCTAAAATTTATATTAAAAATGAGAATTACCTTTTTGTTGTTATTATACTCATGAAAAAAAATCAATAATTATTGATTTATTCTACAAGATGAAGGGAGCAAGCTTTATTTTGTACAAACGTTCTAGGTTAGGTGGCGTCACAGCAGATCATTGCGCGTGCGCAAAGTATATTTTACGGCCAAAAGATAAACTTCAACAAAGATTCGGGTATTTGGAGAAACGGAGATTCTAACAAACGCGCTGCCGTCACGTGATCGTCATCCACCAATCCGGCGAATCTCCGTTTAACCAAATCTCCCAATCCCTTTCGCACAAAAGGCACCTTTAAAGTAGGCGCTTAAGGAAACGGTAGTTCGCTCAACTCATCGTTTGTCTTTTTTTATTAACGTTAAGCAAAAAGAGAAAAAACTCGCTAGCTGATGATACTGGTTTATCGCGAAATTTAGAAGTAAAGTGTTCAATAAAAAAAGGAATCAAGTCACCAATGGATTGCAATTGTTTCGACCTACGTTCATGACAGAAAAAGAAATCCAGAGGTGACTTGATCCCTTTTTTTTATTGAACACTCGTTATATGATCGCGAATCTCTCTAAACTGAAAGCGCCTATAGTGAACGACTGTCAAAATTTATATTACCTATAACGGTTTTTATTTGCAATGTTTTAATTCATAACGTAGATGATAGACCATTCCTTAGGTATGTAGGGGAATCACGGCTCCATATTTACAAAGTGCTCTGTCTATTTTATTTTTAGTAGGGTTGGTGCAACTAAAACTGGTTTGTGTTTGTATGGTTTCCACTTACAAAAAGCGGGAAAATCAACTACGAAGATAGCTGGTGCATAGCTGGTGTTCTGCAGGCGCCAAAAAGCGTCACGGGGTTGGCGATGGCGCCGTTTTGTAGCCGACTGAAGTTGCTCTGAAAGAAAACGCCCTAACGATGGTCGGCAATCGGACTTCGTAACGACTTCAATTATACAGCGCAAAAATGCATATCTTTTTATAGCTTGATTTTAGCGGGTTTGCCGATTGGCCTCTGAAATGGTTTGCCGTTGAAGCCCTTCCGAACTATCGGTCAGTCGCCAGGTTTGTCTAGTGGCCGCCACTCACCCGCCGGTTCAGTATTTTTGTTGGGTAGTTTGAATTCTTTTTATTTTCAAGAAAATTGGTGATGACTTTTCCCTTTCACTACGGCGACGTCATTCCACGACGCTACATGGAACGCATTTGTTTTCACGCGGTGAATATATGCGACAAGATGAGCCTGAGCCATTTTACTAAATCGTATTCAGTTTAGTTTTTGTTCAATAATTAAATTATTTTTGTGATATAATAATTAAAAAATTATTTAGTTTCATTTTTACATTTTTATTAAAAAGTGAGCTGAGTAGTATCCACTGACCTAATTAGAGGTCAGTGGTAGTAACTATAAAGAAAATGTTTTCCATTTTTAGACTTTTATGCAAAACATACTAAACTAAAATAAATATTTGGAGAAGATGGGCTGCCAAAGATGACCGAAGACGACGCGAGCAAATTTATTCATCTACAGTAAACTAAATTATTTATTTAGCGTTGCGAATTTATACTTCTTACCCACCTTCCCACCTTATATTGCATATATTTCATTGAGTTTTATCTCATTTACTGACATATGTTTCAAACTCCACGCATCGCCAACGTTTATTGCCTAGTTGGCTACATGAACATGATGTGGAGCCGGTTTTATAACACGCAAATCAATAAACATGAGGATTGCAAGAGAACTATTATACATGATGGATTTTTTTTATGAATTTTACCGTAATCAACGCTCAAAATACAATAAGACAATTTTTTCATCGCAGACCAGTGTTATTCGCGAAATAGTGTTTTTCTACACACTTAGCTTTTTGGAAATATTGTCATGTGAGTACGAACGGATCAAAGGAGCATGGAGTAAATCACCTCACTCAAATGAACGACGCCATGCAAATTCAGCACATTTTCATTTTTGTATATAAATAGGAGCCGCTATGCTATAGTCAAGTAGTTGGAAGAACAGTGATTACTCCTATCTTCCCTCCCACGAGCAGTGCCAGTCGCAAGACAAGAAGTCCTCTCGTATTCACAATACACTTCTGCCTCCGCAGGGAGTCTACTACTGTTGGGACCTGGACTGGCCAAGGTCCAACATGCTCATCCCACTGTGAGTGCTGTAGGCTGTATCTGGGAAGACAATAGATGTTGTTATGTGCCTGCCCTAGTTTTACTCCCGTCCCTGGAGCACGATAGGTGAGGGTCCAGACGAAGGCCCAATCTTACGCCTATCTTGAGAATATCACACTGTCGAATTCCTGCATCATATAGAGATTTATTATTTGGTGACGAATATCTGATGATGGCCCTTCCGCCCTTCGCGTTAGTAATAGAATTCCAATACACTTCAAGGAGGACTATTTCGACATTAAAAGATCAGCATCCGAATAACAATAAGTATCAATAGGTGTGTCTGTTATGCTCCACTAGTGCACACTTTTCTACTCTACAGCACTCAGTGTGGCTTTGTTTGTGAAATGTTTGTTTGTTCTGTAGGATAGTTGGGTAGGTTAGTCAAGATATTCTAAAAAACAGACAGACATTTCACAAATGAAGCCACACTGAGTGTTGTGGTGTAGAAAAGTGTGCACTAGTGGAGAATAACAAACACACCTAATATTTGGGTGATATGACTGAAGTTCAAATTTTTTGTCCGACGCAAAAAATGCTTTGCAGTTTTTACTCCATAGGTATGTATATTGGACCAAAAATTTAATTTTGCGACCAAAAGTTACTCTTCATAAAAAGTTTTGCTTTGTTTGATTAGTCTATCATTATCAAGAGTAAACTACCTTTATTTTTCGTTTTGGAGCAAAGTGGCAAATGAAAAAAAAGATTTGGAATCCTATCCAAAATCAGTCTTTGGATTCAGAATTAAGAAAAAAAAAACTTTACAAAAATAAAATTCGAAATACAGAGTTGAAATTTCAGAATCAGTATTTGGATAGGATTTATTTAAATATTTTATTTGCCACTTTGCCCCAAAACGAAAAATAGGGTGGTATTTATAAAGCATCAGTGAATGCTTATAGTTAAATTTCCTGAAACAGATCTATACACTTTATACACAACTGACAAAGATAAAATTATGGTATAAGCATCTACTTTGTTTTATTGATACCACCCATAGTCTTTCACGTTTTTCGACACCCCTGTATATATAATATTTTGAAATAAAAAGTCTGGCAATGGACTTCTCAAAATAAGCAGAACTTTTTATGAAAAGAGACTTGGTCAAAAAATGAAAATTTTGGTACTTCATACCTTAAGAGGGAACCCTTTAGGTAAACATTAATACACATACCACATGTAATAATGGGGCATGGAGAAAGGAATCAGAAATCAAACCAAATTCATTGTATTGATTATTTATATTGACTGATGACTGAATCGCGCTTATTCCTCAAGTGCATCTTCAATTCAAAAAATGCTGCAAATATTATTAAGACATTTGCCAAACTTATAATGAGAAAATCCTAATACATAACACCACAAATATATTGTCATATTACTATTGGAGGTAAATATACTTATTGTTAATCCACCCAATTTGCCACTAGTGGAATCGCTGAGCAAGCAGTTTTTTTGCTATAAATCGACACTTCAGTGGTTACACTACTCTCCCTTGTGAATAGTGTAACCCCTATCATCCTTCGTCAACCTCAATGAACATGCTTGTCCTATTGTTATGGTGGTGGAGATAGATTGTACCATAGGCGATATTTCAATTTTTCGAAAAATACTGTAAGGTATAAACTCAAAGACAAACTGTAGTTTCCAGTAGGTATCTATTTGTGTAACCAATAAATATTTCTACAATATTCTCTTTTTTGTCAACCTAGTTTTATCTACATCTATGACATCGATATTTACATCAAATAAATATTTCATACTATTAAATCAAAATGTATATGTAGGTACTTGATGGCATTAACAACTGCGCGATTCATTTCATATTTATATGATTTGATATCGAATACTTCCTCGTATACTGCGGTGGATCATGCATTGATAATCACGTCAGTTAGAGAATTCAATTGTAAAGTTAAACATTGCAAACAAGTCAAATCAATAGATCAATAATATTATAAATGAGAATATCAGTAGCGAAACTGAAAGCTTTAGGGAGTGCAATGAAGGACAGTTTCAATATTTCTCTGCACCCTCCATACGTATTATTAATTGGTTGACATATTTTTCGAAAACTTTACACTCACTTCATACGGAATTAATATAGAGTTGATGATCACTTTGTAATGTTATTGTTTGATAATATATTATTATTATATTATTATATTATTATAATAATATAATAATATATTATTATTGAATAAATAATACAACCTAATTGAGGATTGAGGATAGGAATATTGGAAAGTCAAACAGTTTCGCAAAATAATGTCCAACAAAATTGGATTGTAAATATTTCGAGTAAGAAATTGGCAGGGGTAGAGGTAAGAGCAGGTACGAACAGATATGCGAAGTACTCACTAAAATTTTTGCGCAAAAAATAGGATCCTTTTCCAACTGATATTTCTTTGAAATATTCAAAACATACGATATTTTTTGATGGTGTGGTTGACACATTTTGATGTCTAGACTATATAAAGCATCTAAATCGATAAATAGATAGATTATGTGTTTTCTTTCTAATATACATAGCGCACAAAAATAAATGTTCTGTTTATTTCCACATAGAATTTACAATTGAAAAAGAGTCATGGATTTAATACATTATAGTATCTTGTCGATTCTCTGCTCAAAAAAGTTGATACAAATTTGTGCTAATAAGAAACATGATTTTTGGTCTATGGCTTCCCTTTGACTGTCACATCATCACCACAATAATTGAGATCAGTTTATTGGATTTATTATTGTATCGAGAATATTCGTTTAAATTCTAATTGATATTGATAGTTGTGTGCGTACGTCTATTACTTATTCAAAAAAAAAACATGGAAAAATCAACAATTTGGATACTTACGTATTTAGGATCAAAATAATGAGAAATTATAATTTACCAGATTGGTTTGTGTATTGAAACTATAGAGATCAAAAAAATTTGAGCAGAGAATACCAGCTTGTTTTAAAAATGGAATATAATCTTATCTAATACGACTAAGTACTACTTATTTACTAGATCGATTTATCAAATATATGAAGTTTAACAATATTATTCTCAACATTTTAATTAACAGGTATCACAAAAAATATTTCTTTTAAAAAATTTCTTTATTCTGATGTATCTCATCATTTATTTATTCGATTGAATTTAATCGACTGAATACAATAAATCCAGAGTAATATTGAATATTTTTCAAGAAAGAAAACATTCAATATAAGATGTATATACGTATTATCTTCTAATATGTACGTTTTTTTTAATTCAATATCAGATTCCAAATTGGTCAAAAATTTCCTCATTCATTTATTTTTATATATAGCAACCCTTGATTTCTGTAAAAGTGTCTTTCAAGAGTAATAAATAAAACATAATATTATGACTAATAATAATTATTATGTGTGTTCAAACCCCAAAACAACGGTTGCAAATTCATGGGAACCAAATTTAAGGAAAGCTAAACATTTCAAGACGTGTGGAGTGTTCATAGTTTAGCATTTTGATAAAATAAAACCGCATAAAGAATGATTTTCTCGTATCACGATAGTAAGAAGTTTCTCAGATTGTGCAGACGAAAAGAAAAGACAACAAAACATAAAACAAATGTGAGCCCAAGCCGATTATTTATAACGAATGTTACCATGTTATTGTATAAAACCGACACATATGTATGTAAATCAAGTGTCTTATCATAGGTAATTTTTATACCCTACCGTTTGCAAATAATGTTCATACAAAACTAATTTCAAATTGACTTCTGAATATTCAATCTTAAAATTCCGATATACTTAGATAGGTACATAATAATTATTGAGGTTCTTAGACGCTTGTTGTTAGAAATGATGATAGTGACCTAAAATTTGATTTGTGTCTATGCTGGAGTGCTTCATCAGCCAATGCAACAATCAGTTAACTTCACCATTATGAGAGATTTATGTACAATGTGAATAAGTAAATATTAAAAGCGGTACGACATTCTTTCTAGATAAATTATTTGTGTCGCAACGCCAACGATAAAATCCTAGGTATAAAGGTACGTGTTACACGGGGCGACTATTGCGTTGATCGTTCACCGATCACCGTTGTCGTTGAACGGTCCGAGTAAAATAGGAACCAGCGATTATCAACCTTTCTCAAAAGTTATTATCAGTTCTGGCTTGAACGACTTTTCAGCCTGTACCTACGATCGTCGGCGTCGTTCACGTCGTGAGTCGTTATCGTTCGTAGCCACAGGTCCATAGGTGACACTATGAAATAGTATTTAGCGATTATCGTTGCACGATTTGGTTTCAACGATAATCGCAAAAGTCGCCCCGAGCAACACGTACCTTTAATCGTGATAGAAGAGAAGAGTCTTATATCAAATATTTTGCGGAGCATTCGTGGGCACTGGCAAAGTATTTGAGATGAATCGAAGAAGGTACTTTTCTGACAACTACATTGCAAAAATCACTTTTCAAATAAAAAAATCTTAGCTCTGATTTTATCGATGTGTGAAATAGCTTGGCAAATGGAGATGAATGCATTCATTCTTACCAAACAAAAGTGTAAATTTTTTTTTCAATTGAAGGTCACTATCACTCATATGCTGTTATGATTTCATATTCAGGCCATATCGTTTTGTTATAACTGAATTAAAAAAATGCAAGCCCCTTTATCATTCAGAAAGACACTTTGCCTTCACTTAAATCAAAGTTTACTAAATAAATATAAGTTGCGTCACTCCTGCGAATCGTCAACACCCATCCCCTTGCTCCGCCTTGCCAATTCACTGGCAGCAGTGAATCGACAAAACTGTGCTGTGCAGTGAACCGCGTAGTGGAGCATGGAGTGAAGTTGTTCTTTTTATATTTATCAATTTGCCTTTGTGTTAAACCGGCTCCACACTATCTGGCCAACCAGGCAAACTTTGGCATGTCATACGTCGGTAGTCGGTAAATGAGATATACCTACATCTAAGGAATATTTTCTATACGAGGACACATCATAATATGGCATATTTTATATTCCATTGAGTTGTATCTCATTCACCGACTTACAGATGTTTAAACTCCACGCATCGGCAACGTTTGTCTAGTTGGCCACATCGTGCGTGTCAACCGATCAATACGGCTTATAAAATAAGAAACCAAGAACCGCCTCTGCTAAACCGAAAATTTGTGCTTTTAGTTTTGCTTTCCCTGCTGGTTTTATGACTATTCTAGACAGCTGTGAGAAACTCTCGCCGACTGCGAGTGTGGCACGCTTGTGATCTGGGTTCTTCAATGCCGACAAGGAGTGAGGCAACTTCTATTGGTAAACAATTTAGTAAACTTTGCTAATATAATATGAATAATGTAGATTTTTGAGATTTCAATGTAATGAAATCCCATACTTTATACTTCTGCACGAAAAGATAAAATGAGAAAAAACCATATAAGTGCGTTTATAAAGAATATTTCGAACTTATTTTCGAAGCATTTTGAAGTGGAATAAGTATTGTTGATTAGTTGTGATTACAAAATTCAACTCTCTTTATTCAGGTTTCAGTCGATGCCATTGTACTATGGTCTGTCTTGGCTTTGTGATCATATCTTGCCAATGCTTCGTTTCTGAAGCACCAGATCCATTTTTACCTGAAAAGATAATTTGTCTAAAATGCGGGATATGCATATTATGTGCAAATGCGGGAACAAAAACGTGTTGTGCACAAGCAGAATTTGGTGGCTTTGCTTGGTCAACAACGAGTTGTGGTCATTTGTGTTCACTCATGACTATATGTACAATTTGATGTTCACTTATGCACAATTATTGAATATTTACCAGCTAACAATATGCGACCAATCAACTCATTCCTTCCAATGTTATCAAAATCCATGACCATCACATCCAATGAACATTCTCGAATCTTTTCCCAGGGCACATTGAATTGAAAAGAGTCGTTGAATACTGGATTTAATGTGCATTTGAAAATAGCTGTCTTGCGTTTTTCCACTCGTTTATCACCAAATTGCAACCACACTTTAACGTATGGATCTGAAATGATTGAATGAATTATTGATCAGTTTGTTAAAAAGAAAACCGGAAAAGTAAAAATGTTCTTGTTTAAACATGTTTTTCTTGTGTGAATAATCAAAGCAATAATGAACACATTCTTTCCCATATTATTATCTCTTTTTAGATCATGAACAACTGAATAGTAGCATTGGATAAACAGGGTGTTCCAAATACCGTGTACCAATAATCCCATCTCAGACGACGTGCTACAAAGTCGGTTGAATGGAAGAAAAGTTGCCGTTTTTGATGCACATAGAAGATCCATTCACTGTGTTGCAAAATTTTGTTTAGTTTGTGAGATACAGGATGAAATCAAAAAATGGCCCAAATAGATTTCATTAAATATTTCAGAAACTATTCATTTCCGTTTGAATTTGAAAGTTTTATAATTTTTTCTGTTTAACAATATGATGTCTTCAAATTGTGTATACGACCGATGTTTCGTATTCAACCTCCATTAATTTTTTTAAATAATGCCCGGATTTTTCATCATCATTTTAAAAGCTTTTTCTAAAAGGCGAACAAAATACAGTATAAATGTGATTTTTCATGAAAACGATACAGAATTGTACGAATAATTTGACAATGAGAAATATAGGTTGTCTTTCGAAATTTAACTTCGACCCGTCTGCATGTTATACTTACATATCTTTTTCTTTTTACCAAAATAGAGGAAAGAGAACAGAACAATATGTAGTGTTTGTTTCCAATTCTTTTGTCTAAATATTCGCATTTCTGCTATGCTATAATGCTTACTCTGAGAAATGGATGAAGATTAACAACTATGAATAGAATAAACAAGCTCACCTGATTTTCCATTTATATCTTTAGCTTTCAGATTTCTCGCTTTAAGTAAAGTGAGAGTCAAAACACTGCTACTCGGGTGATAACATAACGAAGTAAGGAGTTCCCCACACTTGTCTTTGGCCGGTGGCTTGAGTGCTTTCCAAAAAGACGGTTTTTCGCTCAAGTCAACCTGGTTATGGAATAAAATGTTAATGACACAAAAAACGGCCAGAGAAAATTCTAGCATAAACTAAAAAAGAATCTACTCATCATCAAATATCCATTTTAATCTTGAGTTGAATATTATCCTGATAAGAGGTATAAAAGATAATAGGCTCCACTTAAGAGACATGAAGAATAAAGGAAAATAAGGAACAAGTTATTCGCGTAGCTTGGAACTGAGCCAAGTCATTAACGTTGAGTATTGTAGGACCTCGCGGTTTCTGAATCTCAGATCAAAAGCATCAGGTTCTGTTGTGGAATCCAGTAGAGAATAGAGTTTTCATTCGAGATACGGGAATGGGTGCGTGGAAAGACTGTGTCTCGTAATTAGCAACTCGCAACAAGTAGAGTAGTTGGGAAGTATATGCACGTACATTATATGTGTGTACCGGGTGTCTGATCTGATTTGGAGGCATTTGGAGAAGTACCCCGAACGACGTCGACGGAAGCCTCATAAAACGCAATTTAGAAAAACCCATGAAACTACAACAATTTAGTATCATGAGAAAAACCATTATCAATTTGGTCAACTAGGCATAAACAGCAATACACTTGCAAGGGTTGTATGAAAAACTAATTGTCAAAAATGTCTCGATGCTTGTCCATGTTCCATTGAAAATTCAATGCATTCAACACCTTCGTTGCACAGCAAATGTGTTGATCTTAGATTGAAACAGTACTTCATTCATATTTTGCGACAAATGAATCATGGCCTCCTTGAAAAAGATTGAGTCCTTTTACCACGAAATCTGATATTTCGATGATACTTGAATCTTATGCACTTGTGAGACATGAGACATCACTGGACCGGAAATTTTACGCTTTTTCCAAAAATTGAAAAATCCAATATGGCGGCCATAAGAAAAATGAGAGTGGAGGCGGGTGACGGAAAAACAAAAGACTATTGAGACATGTCATGCACGCCATTTCATTTGTGAAAAAGATGTCCAGAAAATGTCACATTTTTACAGTTGTCAAATAAGCCGTTTCGGATTCACTGGGAAAAAACGAAATTCGCCATTTTCGGTTTTTCGCCGTTATTTTCAAAGACACTTGACCGATCGTGAATCAGAAGCCAGATATCGAATGCACTAATTTTCCTCTAAAACTTCAATTTCATAAAATTTCCGCTTGGCAAATCATTTACATTGAATTTGGGAAAGATATTGACAAGAATTCACTATTTTTGTCAAAAAAAAGCGTTATAAGTTACTAACGGTAGAGATCATGAAAAATGTCACATGGAAAAGTTGTTCAGCCATTGAGTCTCTAAAACTTTCATCCGGTTCATTTTTATGTAAATAAGACTTGACTCGAACTCCTGATTTTTAAAAAAAATCATAGGAAATAAACCTTGATGATAGTCAAAGATGATCAAAGACTGAACCACTTTTCCCTATAAAATGTTCCATGATCCCTACCGCTTAACAAATTATACCACTTTTTTATTGACAAAAATAGTGGATTTCTGCCATTAACTTCGGTCTGAAAAAAGATATCAAGATGCGGTTTGGCTGACTTTTCATTTCTCTTTACTACCAGCAAAAACACACACAAAATTTTTGAAAAAACGCGCGTGTATAAAGTTGTTAGACAGCGCCACCTAGCGTCTACTGTCAAATGCATATCATGATTGTTCATAAGGTAAAATATACAGTAAAAGGAACGCTCTTTTATAACCTAATTCATTTGATTTCGATTACCCAGTCCGGACGTATTGATATTTTGATAAGAACAGACCCAAAAGTTAGGGCAAAATGGTCCAAACAAAAAACGTGATTTGCTGGAGATTACGATGCCATTAATTTACAATAACCGCCATGGGTATAGGTAGAGTTTTGCAAAAATCTCATTTTGCAATTAATAGCTATAGTGGCTGTTCTAGAAATTTGAAAATAGTTTGCAGCAATTTGTCATGGTCTCTTTGCTAATTTTTCTTTCCGCAGGCCATACGGCCATTATACATTGAATATCAGACACACAGTTGTGAATTCTACAAACAAAAAGAAATTCCAAACGAATAAATTCACTTCATAATGTTTGCTGCAATATTTTCAGACTGTGAAAATGTATGATCGTGCATGCACTTCCTGGTTCATATAGGTTTGCTGGTAGCTGGTGGTTTCCAAACACACCATTAAAATTCAACAAGAACAAACTTGATTCAAATAAGAGTGAAATTTCAACATGATTTTTGTACTTATTCTTACATGAATAGGGATTCGAATACAGATAGTAGAAACAATAATTATTAATCTACGATCCTACCTGGCATAGGGGAAGAAAAACTTCTCCGATCGAGTCGTCTCTTGAAAAACGATCATAGTCGAAAACATGGAGATGAAGAACACGTGATTGTAGTTTTTGAATTGGAAAACCTTCGAAGTAGAAGGTTTCATTCCATCGAGGGTTAAGAGTTCTTCTCTTGATCTTTGTTTCAAGTCTGTGTTTCTTGTCTGGCAATAGAGTTACGCGAACATACGGATCGCTTGTTCCCGACAAATCCTTGGCTGGAAGGTCTTTACCCTGAAAATGAATTAAGAAAATGTCATTGTCGATGTCATAGTAAAATGTGTTTTTTCTCACCTGCATAATCTTCAGTATAAGCGTTGTATTTTGAAAATCGTATTCTAAAGAAAAATGTATTTGTCCGACGTTTTCCGATGGTTCCGAATTATCAATATACATATCCACAAGAGAAATTGATCTGCTCTGTAAAAAGGCCATCTAAAAAAAAATACTTTTGATTTTCTTGCTTAATTATCTTGATATCATTTAAAACAATATAATATGTTTGTACATAATGTGTATGTATACGAAGCCTGTGGTCTATTGCATTTTATAGATTACACAAATCATTTCCATCCGCATGGCGGTTCAATAATAGAATTTTTCATCCAAAATAGGCCTTGAGTCTGTGATCAAAAAACTTGCTCGATATTTCGTCCTAACCCTGAATTCGAACTTTCTGAAGAAAATTTTAATCTATGAACATTTTTAAAAGTTAAACAATTTTTACAAGTCAGCATCTCACTACTTTCATATTATGACTTTAATGCCTACTGTGTGACACATTTAGATTGGGAACACCCCTGTAATATTTCGGGTTATAAACCCATTTAATTTTTTTTTTAAATGTCAACTTATGAAGAGTCTACCGAGGGACAAATTTTGAAATGTTTATTTCAATTTTTGGGGCATATTACGGTATTTTTTCGTGATAGAAAATGAAGTATCTTCATAAGCGATTTTTTTATTACATAAATGAATACGCCATTGGATTTGGAGTGCTTCCAAATAGCTGTGACCAAAATTTCATCAAAATATAATCATTGACAACAAAGTTACGATAACTTAAAATTCATACATTTTCTAAGCTAACGGTCACAAAAGAACACTCTGCATTGTTCCTTGCCATGCAGATGAAGCTACTTGTTGCTGTTGCCACTACTTAGTATCAATGTGGAATTACCTATTTATCGGAAACAAAATTTTGATTCTTTTGTATCATGGCTGATTGAGCGTGGTAACGATAGAACTGCCAGAGAAGTTTGTGAAGTATTCAATGAAAGACACGCAGATCGTCCTAATATTAGCTCCGGTACGGTGAATAAAATAAACGAAACTTTTTGTGAAACTGGTGCTGTATCAAAAATGCCTTTGAAACGTTATCCTGTGCAAAGAAAACACGTGAATAATCAAGCTATTTTAGATTATTTCAAAAATAATCCTTATGCCAATTTTACGGAATTCCAGTTTAGATTTGAATGCACTTCGAAAAAATCTTTGGCGATGTCTCAAGGCAAACAATATTAAACCTATCAAACCAAAATTGTATTATGTATTTAATAAAAAAACTGACTTTGATTGTAATGCGAATGTATTTCCGATACTTTCATTATATGTTATGCCATTATGAACATCTCGTTATTCAATTTGTAGTTCATTATTACAGGTAATAAAACAAATTCAATTTCCATGACAACTGTGGATACAAGGTCTTCTTTTGTTACCGTTAGCTTAGAGAATGCATGAATTTCAAGTTGTCTTAGCTTTTTTATTAATGAATATTTTTATTTGGAATTTTGGTCACAGCCATTTGAAGGGACTCTGCTGCTGGATTTGTTGAACAAGTTGGAACCGGGATAATCTGTTCATGGGCACTTCTATAAGGCTGGCATCAGGAAGCGATCGTCCGATACATTCGATTTCAGTTAAGACTGTTTAAACTTCTTCAAACGACAATTTTGCATTTGCCAAGACACTCTCTTCAAATGGCCCTTGGCAGACTTTACCCCAGCCTCCCATATTCCACCTTCCACTTATGCATGTGTGGAGAAAACGCGGGAATAAATTTCCAGTTGACTCCAGTGTTGCATGGAGACCACTGCAAGATGTTTTCATTCGACTGGAGAAATAATGCCAGTTTGTTCCATTATCTGAGAAAACTTCCTTGGGTTTTCCGCGTCTTGACGAAAATCGCCGAAATGCCGCAATGAAAGCTTCCGTCGTCAAATTACTAACCAACTCGATATGAATACCAATGAATACACTTGGTTGTGAGACAAACTAACAAGGCAACATCAGATTTTATCGATTTGGCACCTCGAACTGAACAGTCTTTTATCATGATTGGACCCGCATAATCTACGCCGGTAGCGAAAAACTTGCGGAGCGGGACACACTCTTTGCTTAGGAAGGACTCCCATAATGGGAAATCTGGTGACAGGTTTCACTCGGAAGCATCGTATGCAGCTATGGACAACCAGTCTAGCAATGCTTCTTCCGTTTAAGGGCCAAAAGCATTCACGCACTGAATACAGTGGCTGCTGTGGACCAGCATGAAGTAAACGTTCGTGTTCAGACTTGAAGATGAGTCCGGTCAAGTGATGCTTGTTAGAAAGAAGTGCTGGATGTTTTGTCTCGTATGGCAGGGATGATTGCTGAAGTCGTCCACCCACCCTCAAGATATTGTTGGCATCAAGAAAGGGATCTAGTGATATGATTCTAGATTTGCAGGGTAAGGTAGAGTTTGATAACAAAAGCGATATTTCCTGACTAAATAATGTCTCTCTCTGTGAAATCTTCACCAGTATATTTGTAGATCTTGACAGTTCCTCTGAAGAAAGAGGTTGTAAACTTGCAAACCTCAGACACCATGCTGTTATACGTCTAAGCCGATTGAAATAAAAAAAACTGGTTATAGGAATTGGGTCTAAAAAATGAGCTGTTATAAAAGCGGTTTTCTTCTTGCGCATTTCAAGAATATCACATTTATAAACAAAAGAAGATCTTGGCCAGTCAGTTTCTGGCGCAAGAAGCTAACTCGGACCAGTCCACCATCTTGTTAAGGAAGGCAACTCAGACGGATTTATACTACTCGAGATAAATAATCTGCGAGGTTATCAGCTGTTTGTACATGATGCCAATCGCTTGAATCAATCTGTGTCTTGATTTGACCACTATTTTGGACAAATGTTTAAAGAAGATTGGGCTTAGTCTTGATCCAAGAGAGGCAAATGCTGGAATCACTCCAAAAAAGCTTAACCTCAGTTTAACCTCATAGAAGATCTCACATATGAATACAAGTAGGCAAGCACAGTTAATTAACAAAATAGTCAAAACACAAAATGTATTTAGAACCTATCACATAGTTTATACTCTTCTACATTTTTGTGCAGCAAATTCTTTTATTTGTTCATCACAATCACAATCACACACATCCACAAAACGGGGGATGTTTTATCCACACATTCATATCACGCCAAACATCAAACGTGTTAAAGCACGGTTGAAGTGGCCCACTCACGGTACTAGAGCGTTGTACGATTTCGTCGTATACTACAGGGATGCAATTTATTCATAATTTCATTGTATGTTAGGTACCTTGCCTTCAACCAAATTGTACGATTTGACAGAGAATTTTTTTTTTATCTTTATATTATATCTATCACATCTAACTCGGGGTTTTTGGGGCCCCCAAAGCTAAGGGGCCCTGGGCTGAAGCTCATAAAGCCCATGCGTAGATCCGGCGCTGCATGGAGGTATCGCAGAAGCCATGAATTTGTAGATCAATATAATTTGGTAATATGACATGTCTTGGTAAACTGACATTATTGAGAGAGGATAATTGACTTTTGAACCTCCGCCATTTTTTGTCAATTTCTGATGGTAATGACTCATTCCACGATACATTCAAAGTCCACAGCCTCAGCATCATGATTTTTCCTATAATGATGCTAGGACCTACTAATCCTAGAGGATCAAAAATCTGTGCTATGTCAGAGAGAATGGATCTTTTTGTTACTGTATTCGAAACTGTAGGAGATACGTTGTAGAAAAGTTTATCTGAGAAACAAGACCAATTAATACCAAGGGTTTTTGTTTCATCACCATCGCCAATTTTGATTACCGCTAAAGGATTTAATTCTTGCAAATGATTCAACACAGATCTGCTATTAGAAGCCCAGTTTTGAAGATCAAAACATCCTGATTTTAGAATAGAAATAATTTCGTCGCATAACTTTATCAACTCAGACTCAGTTGAACATCCACTTAGCAGATCATCCATAAAAAAAATCCTTTAATATTTTTTCTGGAGCCTTTGGATGGAAAATTTTGTGTTGAAGTGCTAACTGCTTCAAACACCTCACAGATAACCAGGGAGCAGATGTTGTGCCATGAGTTACCGTATTTAACTGGAATTCTTGAACCTGGTCAGATGAATTGTTTCTCTTCAGGATCTTCTGGAGCGATCGTTGAGATGAGTCTATAAGAATTTGACGAAACATTTTCACTATATCTCCACATTATAACATCTAGATCGAAGTACAATAGACAAAATCTCATCCCGAATAACAGGTCCACTATATTGAAGATCATTCAATGAAATTCCCGAAGTGGATTGACTAGACCCATCAAATACTGTCCTAAGTTTTGTAGTCTGATTTTGCTCATTGAACACACCATGATGTGGCAGAAAATAAGACATTTCAGGGCCATCACTTGTACTGATAGGTGACATATGTCCAAGAGCAAGATATGCATCCATAAATGCTGAAGATTGAGATTCTTGGTTAGTTTACGTTCGACAGCATAAAGTCTTTTCAAAGCATTATGCCTGGATTGCCTGGATTCTTCAAGCGTTTTGGGCGATAACTTGAACGGCATCTGAACAATAAATCGACCGTTCACATCAGGAGAAGTTGATTGCATGAATATTTGCTCACAGGCTGAATCATCATTGGATAAGGTGCGCACAAGCAATGGTTTTTCAATTTCCCAAAATGATTTTAATTGGTTTTGTAAGTCATTGTTAGAAACATTCGAATTAGAACTAACAACCCGATTTGAAACTAAAGTGGGAATTGAACCTGATAACACCCACCTAAGGAAAGTTTTTTGCATAGTAGGACAGTTTGGACCAAGAGAAATTTGACCAATGGATAACATTCTATAGAACACTTCAGCACCCAAGAACATGTCAATTTTGTCAGGCTTGTAAAACGTTGAATCTGCAAGATTGAGATGAGATGGAATATTCAAAAATTAAATATCCACTAGAGAATTTGGAATACTATTATTGATAGTTGGTAGAACTAGACAATTGATAGTTGTACTGAAAGAAGTTTGCGATGACTCCAATCTAACTTGACATCTAGCCAGTTACTTCTGATGTAACTTGATTTATCCCAACCATAGAAATGCTAGCATTGGAGGTATTCAGGGCGAGCTTTTCACATAATTCTTTTGTGATAAAATTTGACTGAGAGCCCGAATCAAGAAGAACCCTGCAAATATGAGAATTTGAATGACAATCAAAAACTCGGATCAAAGCTATTGAAAGTAGAACAAATGTATCTGATACGTTTGTAGCACAGTTGATGGAATCCAAAGGTATAGATTACATTCCACTTGACTGACATTGGAAAAACTTACAGGTTGAGCATCATTATTATCAGCTTGCTTCCGGCTCTCCGATGTTGATCTTTCTGAAGACTTTTAGAAATGCAGCAGTGAATTGTGTTTTCCTTTACACTTCCTACAATGACTAACAAAGCATCGTTTATAGGAATGATCTGCACTTGGACAATTGATACAGAGCCTTTGTTGTTTGACAACATTAATTCTTTCATTGATGAAAAGTTTCATCAGAAAAATCCAGAATTTGGATAATTTTAAAGGGCGTTACCTTGTAATGAAGAACGTAAGTAGTGGAATCTTTGGATATCATCAAAGCTCTTATCTTGTTTATCAAGGAGTTGAAAGTGTTTCTAAACTCTAACCAGTCATTGTATTCATCAAAAAACAAAGGCAACTTGATTTCAGGAAGCTTGACATTCGGAGTATGATGATTGGAGCCAGATGAGATGATGCACTACCCGGACTTTCTGATTTGGCTGCCTGATTCTTATTCGAATAGTACATATTCAAAATCTGTTTCGACGAGCTTACCAAATCAAAAAACTGGTTTTCAAAACTTTCGCGTTTACAATGTTGTTCTTTGAATTGATCTCCATCCAATTCCAATTATAATTGAAATTGAATGTTATCAAATTCTTGCAACAGTCCCTCATGCCTGATGATTAAACACAACTAAAGCTCTAATATGCGTTTGTTTTCAACTCTTGATGGTGTAATATCTTGGATTTCATGAGAAACTGAGGCAAGAAGAGAGTCTAGAAATGATTTGAACAAATTTTGCTTGTTTATTAATATTTCTATTTGTTTGCTTGAATCGGACATTCTTAACAGGAAGAAGGAAAATTGATGAAATAGAAAAGAGTATCGTAACGATCTTTCTTGATATGTTGTTGATTTCCAGCGTTCCAATGTTCCCAATGGCCCCAACTTTGGTATGGTGAGACACGTCACTCTCTATTATTGGACTTTCGATGAGTTTCTTCGATTGTTTATCCGGTATGAAGGACCAAAACATTTAACAAAAACTTTTATGATTATAATTTACTCTTTATTATTTTGAGTAATACAATTTTCAGAAAAAATTGAAAATTAACGTTCGCTTGCTTCAAATTCAATTCTAGGACAAATATGTCATTTTTTTACACCTCAAGTCTCACGGTTGCACGTTCCGTTTAAGCTCCGGCGCCAACACTATACTCATACAAAGCGTACTGGTCCTTCAGAAACATTATTAGTGTACAACCGTACAATAGGTATAAGGTATACCTATTGTAGATGTTTTCTTCATTGAAACTATCCAATTAATAAGTATCTAATCCATTTTTACTAATAAATTCTAGGATTTAGGGTGATGCGAAACTTTTGAATCTATATACATATTATGTGTATCTGGAACTCGCTAGATCAGATCTTTTTCACTATTCACAAATGTGTAGAAGCTCCGAGATTCTGAGATAAGTCCAATATAGTACAGGATATTGATCAAACATATACACGACACAAAAACGTACCTATCTACATTACAACTTTACAACACAAATCATTCTCAATATTCAATGATCACAACCACAACACCCATTTTATGCAATCTCCAGCAACAGTTGTTACGCATTCAACATTTTCTTCTATCTACACACAACGATTTAACATGACTGCAAAATGAGTTGGAGTAGATATGATTAATTTTGGCCAAACATTGATACAACTTTGAGAATTTGTTCATAAGCATGCTTCTTGAATAAATAATAATTCCAAATAAAACTTTTCACAAAATTCATTACTAATCACAATGATTTGACACATAAGATCTAATGCTTTTTTGTTTGATCTAATTTTGAAGAACGGATTTCTAATATTTTTTTAATTCTTTATCACCTATAGGTAATAGAGATGGAGTGGTGAGATGACCATTGTTTAAGTCATACCTATTATAAGTAATGAGTATATCCACTTCTCTTTGGGCGCATTTCGTTCATACATTTTGTTAGACATATTATGTAAAACTATATTTAATAAAAAATGAATCATGCTTACATCTTGATTGGCCTGAAGATCTTTGTTGCTTACCGACGGATGGTCACCAGGAGAAGCCCCATCCCCTGTTTTCAAGTTTTTCATCGTTTTATTCGCAGGCGTGGTTGTAGGAGTTCGTGCCTCAGAGGCAAGATTTCCTGATATTGCCCCTGCCCCCGCCCCCGCATTACTGCCTGCTGGTGATTTAGCTTGAGGACTTCCACCTGTTGTTCTGAAAAACAACATAAATGATATTGTCAAATTAAATTGGAACTTAATGTTCGATGTACTCACTCTAGTTGCGCTCTTTTTTCCAGTTCGAAGAAAGATGAAGAGAGAAGGCAAGCATGAAAGAGAAATCATTGTTATCAAATGGTAGATAATTAATATTTTGGGTTCAAAGGGAACTGATAGAATTTGAGATATTCATATTCATTCGCTTGAGTTACGATACTTCTTTGTTACGCCGCGTTGTGCGTATAGAAAACACGATCGACTTTTTTCTTGGTCGATCCCTCAACTGTCTCATAGATTGGAAATAAGAAGACATCGAAATTGTTAAACATATCTATTATTTTGAATCCTGACGAATAACAAAACACCGAAGCGATTGCCGTTGTGAACCCCGTCGCAAACGCCGTTGCGAACGTAGTCGCGAACAGTGCTTCATCATGGCGTTCAACCATTTGTCGATTTCATATTAGAGAGAGAATAGAGAAAATAATAGAGAACATGAGTGAAATTATTTCACTCTAATAACATCTTTGTCAGTTGTTTGTGAAGTGTATGAGCTCCATTTCAAAACATTTAAGTAGTTAAACCAGCCAATTTTTTGAATGTGACAACCGGTGGAACGTTGTGATGTTGCACTGTTCGCGACGGCGCGGCTTCCGGGTTGGAGATTTGTTGCAAGTGGGGACGCGCCGTAATATTATATACTGCTACTCATCAGCTGCGTTCTTGTTATACCTGAGATCTACAGAGATCTCAGTGATAATTGAGGTACACTCAATCTCATTTCGAAGTGGGACTGTCAAATTTCCGCTCGGCAGAATGTACCTATCATAATAATATTATGTTGTATGTAAATACAATATACCATTTTGATTAAATCTAATTTGTAATCTGTGATATCGTTTCCATCAAATTTAGATATCCCTTAATTAAAAATGATTATACAATTTTTATTTCATCTTAACGAATATAACGTGTAACGTGATAGAATAAATCTCCTTGTTTGAAGATCAATGTTTTGTCAGCAAGAGCAAAGCGAAGCCGTGAATTATCTTAATAATTATGATGTCAAATCAGCGTAAAAATATCTCACAAGAATGGTCTAGTCACCGCATCAAATACACGCGCCCCGGAACCCGGAAGCGTATTCGCATTCCTTAGTACGCTACAGGGCTACGTTCACGACCAGCAGATTTTTCACCGGGTTGTACAACCCAAGTGCAACTTTTAACCCACTCGGCAGCATGGGTAAAAAGAGTCCGATTTTGTAGAGCATGCGCATTAGTGTTGTATTTTGAATGTTTAAGAACTATTATTGTGGTTATCAGCAGACTGTTTACGTTTTGAATAGTGGTGTAGTTAAAACTTAAATTAATTGAAAATGAGTTTGACGGTGGATGTGGAAATCACAACAGAAAATCATAGTCCAGTGCTAGATAATAACGGTCATCTTATATATTCCGAAGATGGGAATTATATATTGGTGCGCCAAATTGCCGGTAAGTAAACAAACAGTATTGTTTTACTAATGTGTGGGTTTGATTGATAAAAGCATATGAATGGATACAAGTAAGACCATACCAACATATAACAACAGAATACTATCAAAAGCAAAGATTCCAAAATAATATCACAATATCGAAAACAATAACAGATCACCTAACCTCAAATCTCAAATTGATGTATCCGATAGTGATACCCATGCGTCTGTCGTTCACACCCTCACGTAAGGATGTCTTTTTCCACCCGGGTTGGATCACGGTTGGATGAAAGTTAACCCGGTAAAGATTTAACTCGGGTAATATTTAACCCGGGTCGTGTAGTCGTGAACGCGCCCACAGGGCATAGATGAACTGTATCGCAGTAAAGTATGGCTGGACTGCGCGCACAATTTGTTCAGTCATTGTTACTTTCATTGTTTACTACGGTACAGACCAAATGTACTGTATGGAAGAAAAGTATGGTAGGAATGAATTTGTTTACTCAATGCATCAATCATTATCGTCCATCACCAAATCAATTACATACATGTATAATTATTTTCTATTATAAGGGTGAATCTAGAAAATATTCTACTATCATTTTAATGTGACAATGTGTACAATGACTTCACGGAGCCATTTTGATTTCGCAAATTAGAAGTGAACAAAGTTCCAACTTCAATAAGTTGTGTCTACGCAGGGTGCCACTCAATGATAGGGGATAGGCCGTAATTCCAAAGACGCATTCCTGAACCAACAGTATACAAGATGAATTTTTCAAAAATTGTCAACGACGCGGACGGTCTCCTGAGTGTAAAATTATCAGAATCGGAAATTTTCCCCCTGCGGTTTTTGTGCAATAGAGGTGGTTCTTTTGAATTGTTCTACAACAAAATTAATTATTTCCGGCCCATTCGAGGTAATTTCAAAAAGTTAATTTGCTCTCAATTGATCCATAATGAAAGTGGTTCATAATAAATGGACAAGCATCTTTTCGTAATGGACTAGGTATGTCACTCAATTATTTTTTGAGATAGCCCAGTTCATGGAATTGGGGTAGTTTCGTGATGAAATTACACAGTGATCGGATAAAATATGGAACACATTTATTTTAAATGCAGGGTTTTAATTTTTTGGAAAACGCTCGGGCATGATGTTTTTTATTTGTGGATGCGGTCTCTTTAATGACAATTTCATGTATGCAGGGTGAACCAAAAATAAGTTACGATCATCACTTTCTTTGTTTCAAATGGAAACATGTAATTTTTATTTCATATTTGAATTCTGCGTGAATTTCTGTGTATATATTTATGCAATATACCTACATATTATGTTCAACTTTTTTCGAGAAAATGGCATTTTGAATCCATGATATTGATCATTCTAAACCTGGTTGATGTTTGTATTGGTTGAAAATTTGAATTAAATGCTCATTCAGCAACGTACTAAAAAAAACATACCTATATACTCGCCTAGTTACCTATACTAAGTTCTTGGCTGTGAATATGAAAATAGACAACTACGCGATTCTTTTTGAGTTGCTTAGTTACTACACATTTACTTACGTTGCTGATTGGATTTTCAATTCAATCATTGAATCACTAGAACATTTAACTCTTCTTGAAATAGAAATATTATGGATTCATTAGGCCAGTTTCTCGAAAACGCGCGGTTGGATATACACTAACCGACAATAGTAGAGAAACAGCCTAAAATTTGATCCTGGATAAGTCATCAAAAAAGTGATTTTGCAATTATTAAAAACTTGAATCTAGTTGTCAGTTTACGTGTCCTGGCGATTCTGAAAAAGAGAAAAAGAATTGTTTGGAGACCTTTTTTCACGTTTAAAAAATTGACACTTTTTAAAGCTTTTTTGTGTGTAATTTTTGAAAGAAAATGGCTAGCATTCGAAAGAGGGGCACAAATTATGTACTTCATGAAAATTTAACAATAATTGATCTTGAATTGAAGGATAGTCTAGTTATGAAATTTTGAACTTGGCAAAAATGTCCAATTTTTCATAATTTCTTCAAAAATGGGTCATTTCATAAACATTTTTTTTAACAATCGCTTTCTCTACTTTTGTCGGTTAGTTTGAGTATGGGGTGTATAACATGACATTATATATACTCGAATCGCATGCAGAATTCAATAATGAAATAAAAATTGGTGTTTCCATTTTGAAAAAGAAGTTGATAGTCGTAATTTACTTTTGGTGCACCCTGTATACCTGAATTTGCTATAAAAAAAAGCCGCATCCCAAAATACAAATCGACGTGTCCTAGCGTTTCCCAAAAACTCATAACCCTGAATTCTCATCAGGAACAGTTCCATAAGGGTGAATTTGATGAAAAAAGAATAACATAGAAAACTACTCCAATTATAGTTCATGAACTGGGTGGTATCCCCAAAAATATTCAAGTGACAAAAAATGTTCATAAGGGAAGGTTGCTTGGATAACTTTCATATTTAGCACATTTTGCATGCTGTAGAACAAACAAATCATAAGGGCAATTTGCACAGCATTTTCCTATTTACAATCTTCGTCTAATTATTATTATTTTGTTGTAGCACATTTCAAAAACCACCCTATTGCTCAGAAACCGCGGTGGGGAAAATTTCCATTTTGCTAATTATGCACTCAGTATACAGTTGCTGACAAATTCTGGAAAAATCAGCTTTCCCGTTTTTTTTTCACGTTAAAATTTTATTGGATTATTATTGTTCAATGAAACTTACAGCTGTAGCAGTACTATGTACTAACTACGTCACTTTTCCGCACATCTAAATTTGGCGAAATGAGGATAGAGTCAACTTTATAAGACCAACTCAAACTATCCCTGTACGCTGTAAAAATAAATTGTATTGGTGAGTACAGGATAGTTTGATTTTTACGCATAATGATAATGTGAGTAGGTAATTAAATTCGAATCATTGAATTGTACGCTATTATATTGAATATTACTGTGCTTCTAATTAGCATATACAGGGTTCTATTCAGTGATAAGCCATAGCAGTGGCGGTTGGTGATATATTTTCAGGCAGTGCGCTAAAATTATATTTATGACTCATCACAAAAAATAGGTACCTACCAACATCTGCAAAAATTAACAAATCTATCCATATGTTGGTAGGTGCCCATTTTTTGTGTTATGTCATGAATATATCCAAATATTATTTAAGCGCATTGCCTGAAAATATATCATGAGCCGCCGTTGAGCCATAGTTACAGAGATGCATTCCTGAACCAATTTCAAGATAAACGTGTCCTAAATAGTCTGGTTTTCAAGATACAAAGTGTTGGAGGTCTACTTTTTGACCACATGAAAAATCATAGGGTGAAGGTGAAGGAAAGTCGAAAAGATTATGTCCATAACAATAACAACTAATACTTAAAGCAACCAGCGAAGTTGACTCGATTTACTTATAATAAATCCGATTTTTTATTCTAAACCTATATCTCGAAAACCAGAATGTTAACCTATAAGACCTTTTCTACTTGAATTTGTTATAGTTTCCGAGATCCCCATGCTGTGCATCCTTATCTTGGACACACATAAAGAAGATCCGGTTTATAAACACTGGTTTCATTGTTTTTTGATAGAGTGTGGCGAAATACCCAAAAAAATCTGGTGAATACTTTACTGCGATACAGCTCATGTATGCTCTGTAGCGTAGTAAGAAATTCCAATACGCAACCCGGTCTAGCCATTAGCCAAGATCCAACATGCTCATCCCACTGTGTGTGCTGTAGGCTGTTAAGTTGGATTACAATAGATGTTATGTGCTGCCTTACTTTTACTCGCGTCTGACGGCTAAGTCCCTGGAGCACGATAGGTGAGGGTCCAGCCGAAGACACAATCGTGAGTCGTGACAGTATGTATTCCTTGTTAACATGTCATACAAATATTATTTTTGCACATCATTCGTTTCAATGTCGATTTGCGGCCAAACGGTGAGATTCATCGTCTCGTACAAGGAGTACATTTTTTGTCTAGTCCTAGTCGTTCTCGATCTTTGAAATGGCCGATTTTTTTCTGAGAAATCTGTCTAAACCAAAAAGATAAGCGAAATATGAACAAGCTGACACTGTACCAAATTTAATTTTGATTCGACAGAAAATATGCCGAATACATCAATAACTGGAAAACAAAAATTGATGTTTGAGTGCCGGTAACTCGAAAAATATTGATGGGATTTCAATTTTTTGTTTAATGACTTACCACCATTATTTTATCACATACAATCAGCCCCCCAAGTTTCTTGACGTTGTTGCGGGACCCACTCTGTATACAGTGTGGCCATTTAAGTGTGCAACATATGGGATTTTTTTTAAATTTCAGAACCAAAATTCAAATACCACCAAAACTGGGTGCAGGGTAAATGAACTTATAAGGTGCAATTCAAGCTACCCTCATTTCAGAAACTTCAGCAAAATGTTTTGAAGAAAAGTTGTTCAGAATGCCTTAATACCAAAAACATAGCGCCCCAGAAAAAAATATTTTTTTCTCCAAAAAATAATAAACTCAGGTATTAGGTATATGGTATGAAATCATTGACTTTCAAGCAAAACTCAATGTATGAAATACAAAAATTGCACTTTCAATAAGAGTTTTTGGATATGCATATTATGGTAACTGATGTTTTACCATCTTGAAAAGATTTTTTGCGGAATTTTAAAGTTGTGTTTAATACCGTTGCAACAAAGATGAACTATGTGATTAAAAAATCAAAAATCCAAGTTATTCTTACAAAAATGCTTGAATTTGAACAAAGTAATGCGAAGATGATTTGATTTCGATCAATTTATGAATGTGTTGAAAGTGAATATTGACAAAAACATTTTTGGAGCAATGATGACTGATTTTCTAGAAAAAAAATCTTTTTCCTAGGACTCCCTTATTTTGGTATTTAGGCATAACTTTTAATTCTGAACAAGTTTTCTGCATGACGTTTTGCGGTTTTTTTTCTTAAATAAGGCTACTTTACTCTTGTATCCATTTTATATATTTTTTGACGCCTCGTGTATTAGAATGGTTCCAAAATCAAACATCGATTTGGAACCATTCTAATAGCACCTGATAAGTTTATCGAACATGCACCAGCTTTTGGTGATATTTGAATTTTGGTTCTGCAAGTGAAAAAAATTCCCATATGTTGTACACTTAAATGACCACACTGTATACAGGGTTTGATAAATTAGATGTAATACTATTGGTAATTCGTTAACCACCTGATGGTTGAATGAAGGCAGAATTCCGTCACGAAACTTGAGCGATTCCGAATACTTCCGATATACAGGGTTTTTCACTTAAAACTCCGCACGTCAATATCTCGGAAACGAATAGGAATATTTGATTTCTGTAAAAAGTAGTCAATGTATGGGGTTGAGTAGTTATTTTTCACAGTTAAAAAAATTCGACGCCTACCAAGAGTAAAGCGTCGCGACGCGTAAAATTATTAATCGATTGCAGGGACTTTGAAATTACGCGCATGCTAAAGTACATGTTATTTATAAACTTTTTTGTTATTCAGTCGAACTCATTTATTCTACTCAGTTTTGAGATATACAGTGTGTCCAAGGTAAGGATGTCTATCATGAGGATCTTGAAAACCGTGAGAGATACAAGGTCGGTTAAATGGAGGCAAAGTTGCGTATTTTGATGCTTAACAAAATGCCGTTTTGAAAGCCAAGAAAATCCGACTAAGTCCGAAAATATCCGAAAAAAACCGAAATTTTTCAAAATTGTTTTAATTTTTTTTTGACCACATTTGAAGAGATATTTTGAAATGAATGGAACTTCTTCATTGCCACTTTTTGCCCTTTACAAGATAGCGTTATTGAATTGAAGAACCGACGTTTCGTCTATAAGCAGCCATCATCAACTTTGTTTTTTTAAATACGGTCCTGGATTTTTTGTTACTGACAAACTGACATAAATTGACACCCCCCTAACTTTTTTATTTTTTATCGTACAGTGAAATATAAAATACTGACTTCAAGTTTGCAGTTCAAATATTATTTGTTATTTTCTGTTACTTCAAAGCAATACGGGGGAGCGACCAAAAGTATTTTTTTTCTAGAATGAAAGATCTTATTATTCTGAATTCAGAAATACCATATTTGATGGCATTTCGCTCAACCGTTTTCGAGAGATTTAGTTTCGAATTGTCACCAAATAGTCCGTCAGGTTCTATTCTATTAATTTTGTTTCGCTGCCACAATTATCGCTCCATGGGATCGAACAACTTTTCGAAAAGTCGTTGGTTACAATTGAGCGATTATCGAGGCAGCGAAAAAAAATTAACAACATAATATAACCTATAACGGCCTATTTGTTGGAGATACGAAACTAGATATCTCGAAAACGGCTGAGCGAGATGTCAACAAACATGTTATTTTTGAAATCAGAAAAGTAAGATCTTTTATTCTGGCTAGAAATAATTGGGGTTTTCCATTAAAAAAAAAAACTTTTGTAGCTCCCCCGTATTGCTTGAAAGTTACAGAAAATAACAAGTGATAATTAGACTGCAAAAAATGTCCTCTTGAAGTCAGTATTGTTTATTTTGCTGTACGATAAAAAATTAAAAAGTTAAGGGGGGTGTCAGTTTATACAGTGTCACCCGGTACATATTATGTAACAGTGCTTGAGATACAAAGCGTAAAAATGCAAATATTTCCAAAACGGTCAGGGATGGCCAAAGATGTCATTCAATAAATCGATCTTAATTTTCAAAAAGAGATTTTATTGACATTATCCTCTATTCAAAATTGATAGTTACCTAAATGTTTTTCAATAAAGTAATTTAAAAATGTAAATAACTTGAAAACTATCATTTCAGCTATACCGACAATGTAGTCTCAATGTAAAGAAATTTCTGTTTAGAATTAATATCTGAAATAGAAAAACAGGCATTCCATTTAAAAAAAATATTTTTTTTTGGTTTCCATAATTTGTGATGATCATGTAGATTATTCTTGAAAATGATCAAGATTATTTGAATTGCAAGCATTTTTTATAGGTACCCCCAAAATGTACTTAATTGTTTCACGTGTAAAATAGCTTGTGGCGGAGTACCTTTGTTATTCAACCGTCGATTTCTTATTCAAGAAAAATATATGAATTCCTATAAATATAAATTTCATTTTTCCATGTAGTTTCAAGGCAGAAAATTCTGTGTTTTTTTGTGAAGTGATGTGATGAGCCTAATTCTCCATCTTTTCAAAAATGTGAACGGGTGTGAACCATATACAAATATGTTGAGGCGTGTAGCGGATCAAACGTCGTTAAGAATATGTTGCATTTAGCATGGAAATAAACTCTAAAAGTAATACCTACATTTTTAGTTTCCAAAACGAATTCTACAAAACTAATCAATATTTAAAAAAATATATATGTTTCGAAGCCAAGAAACTCAAGAAAGAGTGTGTTATTATTTGGAAAATTAAATCTTCTCCATATTATACCTATTGACTTTTGCGCATCGGGCAGGTGCAGGTGTGAATTGATCCGTTTAAATCCATATCAAGAATAATTTTGATCTTGACGGTCAAATCCCGTGCCCGGTCACAGTATACTGATTTGTGTGAATTGATCATAGCGAATCCAACAAAGTAGACCTCATCTACGTAAATATCAAATAGTCAAAGCAGTACAATGAAACGCAAGATAGTTGTGTCGTATAAAACAAGGTCGAAGTGCCGAGGATGAAGCTCTCGAATCTCCAATTTCGGGCTATTATTTGAGTTTAATAAAAAAAAAAGACAAACCGATTTTCAATTTTGACAGTCTATGTCATGGGTATTATCAACTTGTGGACAAAGACAAGACAAGGCAAGAGATAATGCGTGCATGGTTTTGCTGTGTATATACCAGCAATTAGCGGACCCCTATAGATATGAGAGAAGGGACACTTGAGTGAAGTTGTTAGAAAATCGTTTATTTTTAGTAATAAAAAATGTTTTTCTGTAACGGTATTTCAATTTGTTATAAGAACCGTATTTATAAGAAGCAATTAATCTTTTGATATTGAACAAAAAAAAACGCGTGTCTAAATTTTTTTTTATTGGTAACTATAAATAGTATGGGCAAGAAACATAACATTCAGTGATCTAAAGCAAAATACGAATGGGCATTGGACTATTATTGGTCGGCTACTACGTTTCTATAGCAACATCGACCGACAACCGTTCGTTTGACAAGCGCTTGGAGCGCCTCGTGCTTGTCTGCTGTGCATGGCTGCCCCGCTCAACTCAAGACTGTGCATTCTGTTCATTGCTTTTTGCTGATTGCTGCTTCTCTCTCCATTATCATCTCTACTCAAAATCCATGATTATTTATGATTTTTTTTTGTTTCCTTGTTTTGAATTTTATCAAATCAAGATCACCGATCTTTTCCAGCAAAAAAATGATTCTGCAATATTAAGTAGGTACTTTGATTTTTCGTTTCCATTGCATTATGCACAGTTTCACCCTTAAATCATGAAATGTATCATAACTGATGCTTTTATAAGTTGCAACTTGGTAACCACATAGTTGAGAAAACTGTTTGCTCGTTCTCCTTATTTGGAACGTGGACGAGATTGCGGGATCGACTCGCAGCAACAGGCGAACACGTTTAGCTGAAGCACATAAAGAACGCAATATGATTAAGTTTTGCAATGTTTTCTTTGATATATAATAATGTCTGAATCAGTTGGTGAACAAGAATGATAGAAATTCATATCTTCATATTCCATTTGTGAATCCATCAAAACGATACTTACCTATGTATGGTTTCAGAACAATGTATAAAAGAAAAGGTGATTTTTCAAATGATCCGAATAGAAAATTCTTTATACATGAACAGACTTACCTTGCAGAATAATATTCAAAAAATGCAACAAGTATTTCGATTGATCTGGAGAATGCTTGCCACATTGCTCTTCATGGCTCAATAGGTCGAGAAAACTCAAAGTACATTCAAACGAGTTGATTCAAAAGAGTCACTAAGTTGAGACGGGAAAGAAAATATTCACATTCACCATTCACAGGTATAAAGATCACTGCATGAAAGTCGCAGGGGTTTACTATCGTTATTAAGAATAACTGAAAAAGAAAAGATGGAAGTGGGAACAGAAGTGAATCATAATTAACTGCTGTAGTCTGTAGTTGAAATATAATAAAATCACAAGTAGCACACGCTTCACGCACGCGAGTTCTATTGCAGCTGGTATAGCCTGTAGCTGTGTCACTAAATACTAAATAGTGAATATCGTAAACTGTAATCGACGCGGCGCAGCGTCGTTGTCGGCTGAAGCGACGCGATTCGCTATGACGTCGCGTCGTGGCGCGATTCTCGATCCTTTTCTAGCCAGATTTGTGAAGGCTTTTCTTCTTCCTCTATTATAAGCTTCCGATTCCCGACTACTCGACTTCAGCTATTATCTATTCTATGGGCGAAACAATATTCCTGCTGTCGTACATTCCACAATATATCATATATCCTTCCTCTTCTATCTACATTCAACAGTTTCTCCAACTGATAGTGATGAAAAGTGAGAAATGGATAATATTGTCCATTATTTTATTCGCGACTAGTGACGTTTATGTTTGTATGATTATTATAACGAATGAGAATGAGGTATAATAGTTCTCATACTGTTTATGATGAGTAGATACCCATAATGGTCTGGAATAAATTATTGCTAATTTTTCTTTGCGATGTGACGAGCTGTGAAAATCTAGTCAATAAATTTGAAGTTCCTTTAGAGATGAGGATGAAGCAGATAAACATTGTGAATTTACTCGTGAATAATCCTGATTATTGATTAACAAATATCCTACTACTATTTTTAGCAGGAGAGATTTGCAAAAATGTTTAATAATTGAATCACTGATTCCAGAAACACCCTAAGTCCACTTTTAGCCATATTTGGGTTAGGTATATCCAGGATGACGTTCAAGCTCCAAAAAATCTCTGTGGAAATGGGGGGACAGTAAAGAAAAAAAAAATTCACAGAACTTTTCTCACCACCCTGTATAAAAAAAGTTTTTTAGGAAATCAATTTTTTGAACCATTTGCATAAACCGCAAAAAAATGCTTTGCATCGCGGTTCAAACCGCATGTTTTTTCATCGTTTCGTTAAAAAATTATGAGTGTCCAAACATGCATAGGCGAAAATTTCGGGTGTTCCGTTTTTTTTGTTGAGTAGTTCATTCAAGGATTTTTTTGATGCTATGTTGCTAATGTAGCAAATGTGTTATTTTGGAGTTAATATGAAAATCATTGAGAAAGCTAGCTATTTATGACTTAGGTGGTTTCTGAAATCAGTGATTTAATTATTGTTCGCTAGACTGACAATGTCAGATTTATAGACATTAATTTGATTATTTGCATTTCATTATGACTCTGCTCAGTAGTGCTCATGCAGTAACGCTCCACTGGTGAAATGAAAGTTTTATATTATATCTATTAAATTATAAAAACATTAATCTCACATTTAGGTGTTGAGGAGCTAAAATTTCATGTGGATAGGTGTAGGTACCTGTGAATTGAAATCCGATGAATATTTATTTTAAAACTTTTTTACGTTACCAAGTTGCATTCAAAAAGTGAAATAAACAATAATTTGGAGGTCATAACAGACGTTATTCCTAATCAAAGAATAAACATCAACATAAATTAAAATAAGCCTCGTATCTAACTAATGATCGATTTTTGTCGAGGGGCCGTTGTGAGTTAGTAGTCGCGTTATTCTACTTTAGTTATCGATCATGTTACTGACAGATATTATGAGAATAAAGAAGTCACGCCACTCGCACATCCATCTAGTATCCATTGATTGGTAGATTAGGTCGCGTCACTAATATTATTGATAAACTCATAGCAGGTGGCTGATGTTGAAGGATAGCGTGAGGGACTGAGAAAATGGTACAGAAAGAAACAGCAGCATGCATCAAATATGCAAATTATTACTCACTGGCCACATAAATCACGTATAATCACAATGTCCAATTTCAAATAAATATATTTCATTAAATGACATTCACTTTTCTGTTGAGCAACCAAATCGATGCAGTTTTCATTACAGAATATTTTTCAAATTAGGAGTAACTGTAAGTGTTGTGTTGACTATAAATATATAGCTTCAATGTTTCCATATAAGTAAGTAAAGTGTATAGGTCTGTAATAGGGTACATCATCTAGTTATAAGTTACAAGCTTCAGATGGAGGTATATAAATCCAAGGATCTAATTACAAATGATACAAAATAAGACAGATTCCAGGTAAATATGGGTCAAGAGTTCGTTGAACCACCGGAAGTCAATGGGATCAAAAAATGAATCGTCTATACTTATAATTCTGGGCAATAAAATACCTATACATACAATTTTCTGGAATATATTTATTAAACTTAAATACTCACCTGAGAATATTTTCACAATTTTGTACTACTCCAGACATGAAATAGTACATACTGGATTATTTCTTATATATGTCTATCAAAATCAAATGGCTCATTACTATTGTCCATATGGATAATTATATGCGAATTATCGCCCATAATTAATTACTGTTAACTACCATCCCTGATAATCGATCAAAGTAATAGAAAAGTGGTAAACAAACGTTTATATCCTGAATTAGCAATGAATCGTTTCCATTGACTCTTCAAGAGAACGTCGTTTCGATATCACGATAAATCACCGACTGTCGATTGGAAAAGGAGAAAATGTTATGACTCGGGAATGGGGAGTCGGGAGTCGGGAATATTGAGGTTCTCTTCTCTCGTTTTCCTGTTTTCCCATGGAACGTTGAATATGCGCGCGAACATCTCGCCTAGCCATCCGCGATATGACTTCTAGCAGCCCAGCATAAACATGATTCTCATTCATTTGCGCTTTTCATGAATTTTCACTCTACAAATAGATATTTCTTACAAAAAAACATAATTGAATTTTCTGGGCTATATCCAGTTGAATCGAATAATAATGGACAATATAAGTATTGTTATGATTTATCATGTACATAATATGTATGTATGCACATGATAAGAAATTTAAGAAAGCTGGTCCAGTGATATTAATAAAACGTGAGATACTTTTATCTTTTCACTAGTTCGAATATTTTTGATGTTATTGTAAATCACGAGAAAGTTGTAAAAAAAATTCATTTTTCAGATTTTTAGGTATTAGTTTTTGTAAATTATCAAACGATTATGATAGAAGGTACACATTCACTTAGTCTTAGAAGACATAGATAATGCATACAGTGAGGACGTAAATAATCCCCCCCCTCTAACTTTTGAACGCATTAATATTTTTGGCTCAAATTATTATTGTCAAGAGGTTCAGGGACAGCATTTTGAAAATTTATTGAGATAATTTTGCATGATTTCGTTCTTAATATTATCTTTAGTATTAGGTTTTTTTGAAATGTTTTATTAAATACTGTTGTAGAAACAATCACTTATGTTATAGGTTAGTTTTTTCATTGTTAATAAAGTTCTTTTAAGAATTAGAGATAGTATTTCAAATAATTTATTTTCGATATGGCGCCATTTCCTTAAGAAAAATGCTAAGGAGTTCAAACTTTGGGGGTGAAAAGAGAATGGAAGGACCTTTCAAATAAGGTATCACATGACCCCCTTTTCCATTTAATAATTTGTTTCAAAATGGTGCCCAGCTGTCAGTTTGACAGTTGAAATTTTTTTTTGGAGGTCAAAACTTAGTAAAGCCTACCCTGAACAACACCTCCAAATTTGAGCCAAAAATATTAATGCGTTCAAAAGTTAGAGGGGGGGGGACTATTTACGTCCTCACTGTATGATTGAAGATAACGACATATTATCGTATATGTACTATGTACAGGATGATTCATTTTCAGCGACAGGGTGCCAGTTCTCGTTAACTATTCATCATAGAGACCCAATTTAAAAAATCTGTGTAGTAGTGTGCCCAAGAAAAAATGCTGGAAATATATTTCAAGCTTCTAGGATCGCCACAAGGAGGCGTATGACGGTACTATGTCTCTATGATGAATAGTTAATGAGAACTGGCACCCTGTCGCTGAAAATGAATCACCCTGTGCCCTGTACTTTTGAATATACTAAACAAAAAAAGGATTTTTTTTTTTTAGAATTATCATAAAAATTGAATGAAATCCGTAGACCTACATTATACAGGGTGCATGTCCCAAAATTAGGTTGAAATATTTGAATGTATATCAGTGGCGGCTCGTGAAGTTTAGTGAAGTTTAGGTATGGGTGTGCGCTACCAAAAGGAAACCACACCAATAATGGTTATTAACTTGAGGTTCGTGACTCAATCAATACAAATAAAATCGGGATAAAACAAATTAAAAACCGATGTATTTATTCCTTTGGCAATGTCAAAATAGCTAAATATTGTTTCGTAAAAAAACATTTCAATTAGGCCACCCAGGTTAAAAGAAGTTCACCTCAATAAATTTAGAGATATCATTATAATCATTATACACGTGGTATCACCTCCCGCGTAAGACTTTCTAAAATACCGTGAAGTGACTAGACGGGAGACAATTGTACTGGAAATTGACAAATCTACTAAGTAGATGTGTTTGTTTCGAACCACGCTTTTGAACTGATTTATCGGTACAATCTGCGCAATTATTGTTCCAGATTTGACACACAGCTAAAAAAGTAAAAACTCTTCCCTAGTGTGTATTCAAATAGCGCACGGTGGCACCTTTACATCGGGCGATTTTCCAAATACTTCCGACAAATTTCCATAGCGAAAATGCATTTGACTGGAGCGCCAAATGCATACAAACATGGGCTGGGATAGACTGAGAGAACTGTCGTGACTATGCAACGGCGTAGAATATGCTAGAGGCACCGGAGGTTTGTGTTGATAGATAAAGATATTTTTTCACATCTTTGGGACTATGGGCTCTATGAAAATAGTGAAAATGCACCATTATTCGAAATAAAATTGTTATAAGGATTCACTTTTTAAAATCTCGTTTTTAATTCTTCTTATTTTAGCTGGCAGTGCGCGCGCACGGGCGCTCTTATTGAGCCGCCCATGGTGTATATTCTACACTGAAAAAAAATATTAGTTTGTTATATAAAAAATTCTTTGAAAACGCTTTGTTTTCGAGATACAGGGTGTCAAAGTCCAATTTTTATTTTTGTTTTATCTGGATAAATCCCAGCAGCAACCGTTTTCGAGATATTTGTACTTGAATAATTATTAATCCCTGCAATGTGGTTTTCAATGGCAAATTTTTAAAATAGACATAGGTGGCGTTGAAAACGGCGTTATCATAGTTATTTTGACAATTGATTCGAAGTTTGTGACTAAAAAAAGATACATCCAATTTCTCTCTTTATATTTTTTGATTTTTCTTCTCGTTTTTTTGAATTTTTCATTCTATTTTTTTTTTGTAAAGAAATATCGAACATTGAAACTACTGATGTCAAAATTACCATGCTATAACGCCGTTCTCAATGCCACCCATATCTCGAAAAATGTTGCTCCTAGCAACTTCCAACAACAGTATCATTTCTATTTAAAAATAATGTCACAAACATTATTTTGCTCAAAATAAAAATACAGGGTTTGACAAAAAAGTTATGAATATTTGAAACAGTAAAAATACTAACCTGTAAATGGCACCACATACAAAACAGAGTCATAATAATATCCAATTTGGATTTCTCATGTCAAAAACACTCTGAATACCAATTTCTGTTAAATTATCAAAATTATTATGGGATTTATTTAGATAGAACAAAAACAAAAATTAAACATTGATACCCTGTAACTCGAAAACAACGGGTTTTTAAAGAAATTTCTGCTTAGCTAATAATTATTTTTATTTAGTGTAGAATATACTGTTCAAATATTTCAACCTAATTTCGTAACCGTATAAAACTGTTTTTTCTATTGAATATTATAGTTTTGCATGGTGATCTAATACTCAATACCTAATCAGCTAATGTATCCCATTCAGGACAATATACAAAAGAGTCACTATGTATTCCAAGATTCCAAGGTATAAAGTATTGTTTGAAATATACAGTGCGTTTTTTTCAAGACGGAACATAGAGATTTCAATGTTTCAATCCCATGATAGCAGTAGATCTATTGAAAGTACACAGCTTTACCGAAGGTGAACTTTGGCGCCCCAAGATTATGTTACTTCATTAATTAGTACCTTGGAGAAATACTCATAAAACGCTTCGATTTATCAGGAAGTGATACTTTTCACATGCCTTGCATATGACAATTTTCTAACTAATCTAACTTCATTGTCAAATTTTTGAACCAAAAAATTTAATTTTGATTTCTGTGACCGTTTGGGACTGCTTGGCCGTGAACACTTTGAACAGTTCATCCAAGAAATAATGTTTGATTTTTATTATTTTATTAGAAGATAAGTTTAGAAATAATTACAATTATTTGACAATGAAGTTATTGGTTGACAGAGATGAGCCACTCTGTCAAGGTACCTATGTAAAAAAGTATTACATTTCCAATTGATAAAAGCATTCTTTGAATCTTTGATTATGTGCTTATTGATGAAATAATCTCTAGGCACCAAAGTTTATCCACGGCTTTGTACTTTGAATAGGAATACTGCCAACATGGGATTGAAAATTTAACATGGGAATACCTATGTTACGTCTTACAAAAAACGCACTGTATACAGGGTGTCCGGAAATTACGCGTCAGGATTTTGGTGGGCGATTCTACATGAAAAATTAATGCAACAAACTTCTATACAATTTTTTCAAAAACTCAAAATTAAGGAAGATACAGGGTGTTAAAAATTTTTTTTTTTTTCTTATTTTTTTTAATAACTTTTTTTCTAGTGTAATGATTTTCGCCAAATTTTGCATGCATGTCACTAGTGTTTCTTTGTATTCACCCTATTAATTTGACGCTAGTCGTCAATGACAAAAGGCTGAAGCTGTCCTTCACCTTAGGAAAATTACTTAGAACTTTTTTTTTTAATCTTTTTATAAATTTGGATGTCAAATTAGTAAAGAGCATCAAAATATTTTTTTAAAAAGGTGCTCGTGTTGCATCATCGTAGAATTAACGGTTTTCGAGAAAAACGACTTTAAACATTAACCGTACCTTAAATAATTGAAAATTCGTACTTTGAAAAAATTTTTGAAGTTTTTGAAAAAATTGTATAGAAGTTTGTTGCATTAATTTTTCATGTAGAATCGCCCACCAAAATCCTGACGCGTAATTTCCGGACACCCTGTATACCTATATGCACATACAAAAATAAATTCCTGAATTATTCCATAGGCAGTTATAAAAACAGTCAGGTACTGATGTAGATAAAGAAATAAAATTAGTGGCAGCTGGAAGCAGGATAATACGAAAACGAGAAGAAAATGGAAAGAGCATCCAGCTTGGCAATGATCATTCAAGTATCAAAGCACTCTAGGTTGAGACTGTTGAGGGTTGCCAAGTGTCAAGTGTTTCTACTCAAACAACAGTTAAGTAGAGAGCTATTAAGGATAAGATATGACTTTAAAGTATGTGCAAAGAACTCGTACGTTATTGAGTTTACCTCAATTTATTTGCGACTTCACTTTCTAATGGCAAAATAGGCCTAGGAAAATGTTTTTCCTCTTATTGAGTAGGTATAGATAAGATAATTTCTAGAAAAAAAGGTAAGTACCTATTTCTATTGAGAATAATCAATTGGTAGTGTGAATAAAGAAAAGTGAATGCTTTTACTCTTATACTGTCTTTGTTAGTTGTGTATGAAGTGTAATAAGTTTATTCCAAGAGATCAAAGTAAATCATAACGTTCGAATAATTTGAGGGGTGATTCTACATTAGAAAATAAGATTTTTCATACAGGGTGTCCACCATAAATTGTCCCCACACCTGTAAAATTTGTGTTAATCAACCGATTCTCAATTTTGTCTCGACAAACACTTTTTGAGCATATGCGAAATTGGTCCCAAGGGCGTACTTATGGGTAATTGTGAGGGTTCAAAGGGGTCAAATTTCAAAAAATTATATTATAGAGCATCCTTTAGAACAAAATTGACAACAGAATCTTAATCAGAAGCACCAAAAACGAGACCAAAACCCCTCTGTACAAATTTCCAGCTCTATAATAAGGTGCCCGAGTAAAATAGTCCTAAGTTTTTTGAAGCTCGTGCATGAATTAGACCCCGTTCTCGCACCACCCTGTATAAGGTATTGATGATTTTTTGTTTTGTTCAAAACACTAATTAAGGGATTCTATGAACATCTTTATTGCAAATAAAAACGCCCAGGAAGGCTCAATAAGCAGTGTAAGTATTAAATCAACAAATTAACAAAAAAAAGACAACACAGGATTTTTTTTTTAAATATGTACAGGGGAGTTTTTGGGGTCATCGAGATCTCCTTGTCATTTTTTGCTTGCCCCATTATCATTTTTTAAAATTTGACCACCTTTGAGTCCCACAATTATTATAAGTACGCCCTTGGAACGAATTTGGCATATGCTCAAAAAGTGTTTGTCCAGATCTATCAAACAATTTTTTTTCAAAATTGGTGGACAAACAAATATTTTACAGGGGTGGGGACACTTTGGGGTGGACATCCCGTATAAACAATGGTCCGGAAATGCATACATTTCAAGATACAGGGTTTCAAAGTTCAGTTTCTATTTCTGTTTTATCTAAATAAATCCCATAATTCTGATAATTTAACAAAATTCGGTAAACAAGGCATTTTTGACATGTGAAATTCAAATTTGATTTAACTATGACTCTATTTTGTATTTTTGACAGTTGTTCCATTGTTCCATGTTTCTTAAAAAAAAAATGAAAAACTTGAAAAAATGAAAAAAAATAAAAATTAAAACCTAAAATCAAATGTCTTTCTTCTATTTTTTTTGATAAGAAACATTAGGTGTGTTTGTTATGCTCCACTAGTGCACACTTTTCTTCACTACATCACTCAGTGTGGCTTTGTTTGTGAAGCGTTTGTCTGTTTTTTAGTATAGAGTACCTTCACTAAACAAGTAAAGATATTCTATCTGAAAAAACAGACGAACATTTCACAAACAAAGCCACACTGAGTGTTGTAGTGTAGAAAAGTGTGCACTAGTGGAGCATAACAAACACACCTATTGAAAAAATTGTCAAAATAACTATGATAACGCCGTTTTCAACGCCACCTATGTCTATTTTCAAAATTTTCAATTCAAAATCAGGATTACTTTAACTGCAAATATCTCGAAAACGGTTGTTCCTAGCAACTTCTCACAGGAGTATCATCACTACGTGAAAATTACGTTATAATCATTATTTTTAGTCAGAACAAAGATACAGGGTTTGGCAAAAAAGTTATGACTATTTGAAACAGTATAAAAACTTATAGATGACGCCACATATAAAATAGAGTTCTAGAAATAAGAAATTTGAATTTCTTATGTCAAAAATACCCTGTATACCGATTTTTGTTGAATTATCAGAATTATTATTGGAATTTTTTAAATAAAACAAAAAAAGAAATTGAACTTTGACTTGATAACTTTGCATTTCTGGGGACCATTGTTTATATAAAAAAATCATTATTTTCTAATGTGTGTATAGAATCACCCCTTTCATTATTCGAACGATATTTCCGAACACCGTGTATAGAGATGTTGAGGAATTACATTCAATAGATACAGATTTTTCAAGGAGATTAAAGTTTAAAAAAATTAAGACATCAAAGTACAAAGATACAGGTTTAGGTATAGATTTAAAGTATCTTTGCTTGATCAAAATGATCCTTATTTGGTATTTTTGTAAAGTAATGTAGAAAAATGGTTGGTGTGGATTGACTTATATTAAATCTGTTTCCATAGTTAGAGTGTTATAAAAAAATTGAGGAAGCATACTTACAGAGACTGTGATAAAAATCGGTTCAAAGTCTTATTCTTCTTTAAACCTCCAAAAAAATCCATGGGTTGCAGGGTTGCCATCAAAGTCGATTAATGTTGATAACAATTAACGATAACAATATGATAACAATGTTTTCACTATTTTAACATCAATAACAATCAAAATATGCAACGGTTTTTAGAATATATGTTTGTATTCTGATGTATTCCATATTTGTAGCACCAAAATATTATCGGAATAACAATAATATCAACAATGAATGAGATTTTTCGTCAAAACCACGTCAAAAATATATAGATACAAACAATTCTTGAGCAGCGTTTTAAGTTTTCGATTTTACTAGATTCGATGTCAGATTAAAAATAACAAACATTAGTTATTTAATCGCGGAAAATATCGCGGATTTAACGATGAGAGAAGAGTGAAGAGGAAGGCATCCTCGGCGTCGCTGTGAATAATGTAATATTGATGTACCAGAGATTGCTTAACCACGAATGGCGAGCGAAATTTCAAAACATAACAAGCTCTGGCTCAGAAGAAAAAGATATCAGTGGATTTAGCGCGTGGCCCGATCTCATCATGCATCCGTGCATGGTATTGAACCGAATGGCCGAATAGCGAATGTTGAATACGGATTTGCTGATACTGAGTCAGAATCAGAATAACTGGAATGGAGTTGAACAGACGAGAAACGAAAATGAACCGCTACTCGTAGCAGCCAAACTGATTCGGGAGTCGGGACTCGGGATTCAGGATCGGAACAGAATCGTGATTCGTTGAGTTGCGTCGCGTCGGCTTGCAGCTTCACATCTCATTTCATCCCATCTCTTTTTATGTCTAGTAAACTGAACAAGAAAAAATGAATGTATTAAACGGCATGACCAGATATTCATTATGTCGTATTTAATAATTTCTTTAAGTTACTTTGCAAATCATGGATTCAAGGCAGAAAGTGACTAATATCAGTTTGATCCTGTGAATAACTCCATTTATTCCTATATCTCCCACCATATTAAGTACCTATAGGTACTTTTTTAAAATTGTATAAATTTTTTCAATTGACTACAAAAACATGGACACATTATTTCTGGTATGTCATATAGACAATAAAACAGAATTCTATAAATAAATTTCATAATATTGCATATTTGTTTCGAAAACTTTTTCTTTTAACTCGGATTTTTCTTCAACATGCATGACATTAAATGAACCTCAATTTTATATTCCATAATATGTGTGAATGCAATCACTTTTTATTTAATTTTAGATCTTTCACCTTTGTCTTTGTTGTCAATTATCAATATTTGATTTATGACTTTTCACAAAAGATAGCGACCTACCAACATCTGAATAGATTATTCAATCTGTAGGAGTCTGGTGAACATATTATAGGTACCATGATATTATAACAAACAACTAACCCACCTCTATTTTATGAAAACCGATTTCTATATTCTGTTAAAATTTTCAAGGGTACCTACAACCCATGACACTAGGGTGAAAAGTATTTTCCTGTTTTCACCAGTCCGTGAACGTATCATTGAATTGCTGTCACAGAGTAAAAGCGATCCATTGACATTTTTCGTCATCAGCACTCTGATGGCGGAGCTAGTCTATGACATGGGGTAATGATACAGAAATGAAGCTTCTATTGAACACATTCTCAGAGAAATTTGAGGTGGAAGAGCATTTAGAAAATGAGCATCTGAATGATTTATGGTGTATACAGGGGGTCCCTCCGGAAACAAGCTCGATCTATACATATATGGAAAACTATACGTAGGAAAATTTATGGTACAAGCTATCGGGCAGCGGGACTGGAGAGTGAATAGGGGTGCTGGGTGGGGTAATAACCTGGCCAGTGTGGTGGAAATATAATATAACTAGCTGACCCGGCAAATTACATACTGCCTCATGATCAATAAATGTTGTGCTAAATGACTTTGTTCCACAATTTTCGTTTTTTTTTTAAATTTTTCCGATGTTTCAATAGCAGACATAACAAACATATAAAAAATAATAAAAATCCTCCCAGCGATTCTTCAGTTAGGATGATGTTGAATATCTGATAACATTTCTAGCGTACCTACTTTTTTTGAAATTGTTAAACTGAAAACGTATCTCTTGGTACAACACTTCAAATTCCAAATAGAACCTACACATAACCTAATTTGAAGCAAATCCTTTGGAAAATGACTAAATTATGCAAACATAACCTCACTTAGTCAATTTTTGTGAAATTTCTTGATCAAACCTCAAATTAGAACCTTCATATCTTATTTGAACAGAATCCTTAGGAAAATAACAAAACTCTTCAAACATAACCTATGTCATTTTTTTTAATGTTTTGATCAAATCTCAAATAGATCCTACGATATATTATGTAATTTGAACAAAATCCTTTAGAAATTAACAAAATTAGGCAAACAAAACCTCACTACATAATTATTTGAACAAAATCCTTTGGCAAATAATAAAACTATGCAAACATAACCTCACTATTTCAAAGGAAGGGAAGTTGTGTTTTCAGGTTCTTCAGAGAAATTTTTCCAATTTTTCTCTTCATAACATCACTCCTCATATTTCAAAGAACAAAGAAAAAATCGCCCAAATTGCTTCAGCCGTTCTTAAGTGATGGAGTGACCAAGAAAAACGGGATTCAAATTTATACATACAGTATATACTGTATATATCAGATAAGATAACAGAGTGGATAGAATCAGCACTATTTTAGTTTTATGTTTATGTTCACTGAATGCACCTATTTTAACATTATGGCAATGTTGCTTCTTGCTTTGTCAGTCCTAACCTATGATTCTGTTTAAGTTTTAATAATTTTTGTATGGACGTAGAATAAACTCTGGAAATGAATCCGGACTTTATGTGTGATTCGACGCATTTACGGGTAGCTATTATTCTAACAGGCGCACACAACATCCCTTCATGGGAAAAAATCGAAATACTTTTCTCTCATAATGTCATTTTTTTCTTGATATTGAAAATGCATGGCCGCCACTGCTATGCTGTAGACTGTAGAGTCTCTTTCATTTCTAAGGTCTATGATTTGATTTGACATTAATAACTGAATTTATACTCATTGACATTGACATAGTTTGTTTTGTCACGGAAATGTGCGAAGTCCCGAAAGAAAAGTTGTGTTTTTAGGTTTTTTCGGGGAATTTTCCAGCTTTTCTCACCATAAAAACAATCCCAAGACTGTAAGGAACAATTAAAAAAAAATGACTCAAATTGCCCCAGCCGTTCTCAAGTTATGGATCTTCCAGAAGAAATCGGTGCTCATTTTTATATATTAAGATTGGAATGATTGCTTACTGATGCTTACTTACTCACAAAAACGATATTGTACAATCTAAAAGAAAAAATATCACTTTTTCAATTTTGGCATGTAATTTGTCTATTGTGTTGCTACAAAATTGTTGCTACGCTTTCACCTGTCATTTGTATAGTCAAATTGTTTATGTATAGCGTTTTCCATTTGTGGCCCCAGTGCGAACCGGAGCTGCGCTTGGGCTGTCAAAAAGGTATATTGTCCAGTGCAGTTCAAAGACTATAGCGTCTATTTAGCGAGCTTTTTCATGTACCTTTTAAATGAACCAAGCATTTCTTTACCGTTTTTTGATTGAAGGTGTGTTCAAAGTTCAAAATAAATTAAACTGTTTTTGAGATTCGAAGTCTATAGCGTTACGGTATCCGGATATTCCGGGTACCGTACCGTACCCTATACTATTCAGCCAACTGCCCCAGAAGGGGTGGAGCCTGATTCACGGTTGACGGGTACACGCGCCGTATTAATTTAATCTAAACTTTTGGGTTAGGTTGGTTTAGTTTTTGTTTGTTAAATAGTGAGACGGCGTTAGTTTGGATTAGATTTGAACGCGACAGCGACATGACCTCTCTATATTTGCTTTTGGGTAATTCGCTAGTTTGGATTAGTCGTTAGCGACATCATCTCTCTTTATGATATTTCACTTTTGGGTTAGACCTGGTTAATTTGGGTTAGATCGGGTTACTTTGGCAAAAAAATTGATGTCGCCTTGGTGACCTCATCTCTATTTGGCAAGTTTAATTTTTGGGTTAGATTTGGTAGGTTTGGGTTGTTTTGGCAAAAAATTTGATGTCTCATCTCAAGTTCCGACGTATATGGATGAATAAATATAAGGCTTCAGCAGTACGTTAATTCATTAAAATTGATTAATTTACACCACAAAACAAAGCACAATGCGGTTCCAATGCGTGACTGATACAAGATAAAAACCTAGCCTATGAGTATGACTCAAATCCAGCGTTGCAAAATCAGTTCTTAAAAAATTCCGTATTTACCTGACAGAAATTTCCGTGTAAAATCCGTATCAATATCCTTTCAGCTTGTACATAGTATGACAACTGATGATAATAATCACGTTTGTCTTTGTCATCCATTGCAAAATCGCATAGACGTGAATTTCGCATCCGTATATAAGATGCTATAAACATTCCTATAAGCAAGGAAAAATCCGTGTCGTTGGCAACGCTGCCCAAGACTCACAACTTGACAACCACAAATGCCACTACTGGCAGGTGACTTACAAAGCATAGCAACAAGGCTGTTGCAACACAATAAATAATAGTCAAATATGCGAAAATTGGAAACATGAATAAAGTGTTTTTTTTTCCTTTTAGAATGAAAAATATCGTTTGTGTTAGTTAGTAACATATACTTATTATTAAAATACGTATATGGTTAGTGGCAAGCGTTTCAATTATGTGTCTCCAGCATACTTACCAGGCTATTACCCAACCCAGCACCCCTATTCACTCCTCAGTCCCGTTGTCATCAATCGTGAACTCAAATCGAGATGAAAAAGTACAAGAGAAGTTTTTGTTGTTTTCACTTACTTCGTCAAATAAGGGTGAAAATTTCTATGTTAATTCCATCTTCCGTCAGTTTTACAAAATATATTTCTGATCGACCGCAAACAAATTTGATCAATATGATAAGGGACCACGCATCATCGATCTAAGACTGGACAAGAAGTCAGTAGTCAGTATTGATTACCAAAATAGTAAAGCCGGCTACGGATGATGAGCGATAATATAATATCTATTATAGCTCACATATTATAAAAATATCGCTTCATATTAAAAAGTGCAAATCGCCGCGCATTGATGCAATAATAGTAATTTACATTACTAAGGCGGTAAATGACTTTTTAAATTACGTGTCGAGATGTTTATGGACGAGGCGACGAAGGAGCCGAGTCTGGAATTTCTAGACGAGTAGTTTGATAACATTTAACAGCTGTGTATCGTACATTGTTTTATTTCGTACTGTGAAAATTTTTTTTAATCGTTTTGAGGTGCTTTTTTGTCAAACCATACACTTATAGTGGCACTACTTGGCAGTCCCCCTCACATTCTTACCATGAGATGGCATCAGCCAAACAATGTCACCACTTGGGTAATAAATAAAAGTTGCCTCTGTATGGCCCCGTCTGCTCGCTCAGGTCGCGACTACCAATGTTTCCCCATGTCGCCCGTTTCAGAAAGGTACTTATCGCGACATGAACTAGGAAGTTCACTAAAATCAGTTACGTATATGTCGAGGTATATGTGTACACTTAGTTTCCTGTTTTTGCGACATGTTTCTTGTGACAAGAAACAAAGTTGACAATAATGTCGCCCAGTGTTGCCTCTGTTTGGACAAGCCCTGAGCGGAGAAACATCTATTGAGAAGCGGCAACTTTGTCGCTAGAAACTTGTCGACAATGACAAAAGTTCAGAGAACAAAGAGGCAACTTTGTGGCCTCGTCTTTAGACTGTTAGTGCTAATAGTCAATAGTGTAGCGGGTAGCGTGTTTGTTATATCAGGGTAGGTTACCCATTACTGCACTCGCTACCCCATCAGGTCAAGAGGTGGCGTGACAAGTGTAGCATGGTGTTGAATAGGGTGGGGAAACCATGTCTTAACCTAACCAAAGTTTACTAATATACAAAATTAGTAAACTTTGACCTAACCTATAATAAAGATAAACAAACAAAAAGGAAAATTTTTAGTGAATTATCAGTGTGGACTGTGGATCTTATCAAATAAATTGAAATGGGTGATGAAAATAGTGAGAGTGTAAACAGTTAGGTAGGTATACGATATAGACTCCGATCATACAAATGAAATCTTTTTACACACTCAAGATGCGAGACTGGTAAGCTTTGTATTCATTTATATTTTTTATTCTGATCCAATTTTCTTTCCTACTTATCCAAATCTTCGCAACACTACTTCTCTGAAAAATCAACATTAGCAGCAATCACGATAATGATCTCAAGCCAAGCTGCAGTGGCTTGAGATCATGCTAGCCTTAATCCAACCCAACCCAACTGTTGATGAAGTATTAACTAAATTGTAGATTTCAAGATAATTCGTTGAACAAATAGTCTCTGCCAATGCGGAAATTCGGAAATGCCTTTTGAATTCAATATCCGTATACCTATAGGCAGGCACCAAGCACTACATCAGTCTCAAAAAACGCTCTTATACAGTTTCGCTTCTTTTGCGGTCATCTGTATTCAAAGTTATTACGGTTGAGTTGTCTTCAGAATCAGAGCTTGAAGATGAAGAAACATCCAATGATCTAATAACTATAGATCATTGGAAACATCACCATCGTCAAAGACTTCAGACAATATTATCACAAATTCATAATACATCGTTGTTTTGTTTTTGTTTGTTTACTTTTTAGGTTAGAATATCTGCAGAATCTGCATGGAAGAATGCGTCTTCTTTACACTGACAGACATGACTTATACCAGCAGTCTGCACTACCCTACCCTACACCGAAATAGCAAACACACCTATTCTACAGGGTGTTTCATTAATATTGCAAAAAAATTCAGTATGAGTTTTACTGCCTGAAAATAAGAAGAAAACTTCTTATCAACACGTATCCGAAAATGGTTCATCACAGAGCTACAGGGTGTTGAAGTTTTATTTTTATTTTTGTTTTTTCTTAATAATATTTGAAGCAATTTTGATATTTTGATAAAAATTGGTGTTTATACAGGGGTCTTTTGTCATGCGAAATTCGAATTCATTCGAATAACAGAACAGATCTATTTGTATTTTCTACGCAGAAAAAGTATACCTGTGAAAAGTCGCTACAGGCAATCATTCTCGAGATATTCGGATTTGAAATAATAAATACGTCTGATTTTGAAATAATGGCGGAGGTAAAGTTATGAAATATTTCGTATGATTGCTACATATCTTTAATAAAATTCAACTAATGAATAATGTAAACAACAATTTTTATTGAAATAATATAAAAAAAACTAGCTGTACCCGCCACGGCTTCGCCCGCTTATCGACAGCAATTTTAATTTAATCAATAAAAAATTGTATTTTTGGTCACATCGACTTCAAACTTCATATTAATAAACTTGCATGAAATCAATGAAACCCGTGTTTCATTTGATCTATAATCCTCAAGATGGCTTTGCTGGTACTCAGCTGCAGCTGCATGATGTACTACAAGATTTTTCTTTCTATATGTGGTTGAAGCCTTTCGCATTTGCTCTTGTCGCGGGGTTCAGCTCTGCTTGGATGGAAACCAATTTGTGTAATAATTTTAGTCCCAAAAAATCAAGTGTCCTGAAAATAAACTCAAACGCTATTTTTCTCACGACTAAAAGAGTTACGACAACAAGTTATTGAAGAAAGTTGGACTTAATGAAAAATTGAGTGAGAACTCAAAATTTCAAAACCCTCCGCCTTCTTTGAGGGTGGGGGTGGGGGTGTGAATAATCATATATTGATGAAATATTATATATTTTTTGTCACATCGACTTGAATCTTCACCATGATGATCATTGCGGGCGAAGCCGTGACGGCTATTGCTGGTGTCATAAAATTTCAAACACTTTATATGATGTGATGTGATCAAAAATATAATACACAACTTTTCATTTATTTTATGATTTTTGCTCGGATTTTTGCGAGTTTTGCCACCCACTGCTTTCGCCCCCTTAGATAAGATTTGAATTTGACTTTGTCCCCCCTAAGGGTTGAATTTTAAAAAACAACGATACATATGTTCAATTTCAACATGATGTTAACAATAATCAATAATACATAATCTTTCATCAATTAACGATTCTTTTTTCCACCCTTTGAGTTCGAATTTGACCCCGTTAGGGGCTCAATTTTGCAAAATAACGTAACAAGTATCTAATTAATTTAATTTGAGATTATTTATACGATGTTTCAGGATGATGTTACCAAAAATACATAATCTTTTATCAATTAATGATTTTTCTCACCTCATCTCCTTTGAGCCCGACTTTGACCCCCTTAGGGGTTGAATTTCAAAAAATAACGAGACATGTCTTCAATCAAGTTTTTCAAGTTGATGTGACCAAAAACACATAATTTTTCATCAATACATGATTTTTCCTACCCCCACCCTTTTCACCCACTTAGGAGTGAAATTTCGCAAAATCCTCTCTTGGCACACCTAGAAATATTAAGCAGAATATCTCTTCAAAATCTCATGGCTCTATCTATGATAGTTTAGTCTCGGCGTTGATGATAGATTATTTATCACACACCCGCCCCTTTCACCTCCTTAAGGGTTGGATTTGGAAAACGACGAAACACGTGTTTTATTAAATTCACTCAAGATCATCATAATGAAGTTTCAAGTCGATGTGATCAAAAATACAGTTTTTTATTGATTTATGATTTTCACACCCCCACCCCTTTCACATCCTTAAGGGTTGAATCTTGGAAAATGACGAAACACGTATTTCATTGATTCCATTCAAGATTATAAATATGAAGTTTCAAGTCGATGTGACCAAAAATACATAATTTTTCATCTTTCTACCCCCACCCTTTTCACCCCCTTAGGGATGAAATTTCGCAAAATCCTTTCTTAGCACACCTAGAAATATTTAGGAGAATATCTCTTCAAAATTTCATGGCTCTATCTATAATAGTTTTGGCTCGGCGTTGATGACGCAGTCAGGACAAGCTCTTTTAATATAGATAAAAAAATTGAAAAAATTAAAAATTAAAAAAATTCAACACCCTGTAGCTTTGTAACGGAGCATTTCCGGATACATGTTTATGGGAAGTTTTCTTCTTGATTTCAACAAGGGAGACTCATCCTGACTTTTTTCTCAGAAAAAATGCAAGACCTTGCTTGACCATCATAATCTCATGTATTTTTTATTTCAAATCCAAATAAATATCTCGAGAATGGTGGCACTTGGCGACTTCTAACAAGTATACTTTTTCTGCGTAAACATGATAAAGAAATCTGATTTTTGACTTAAAAATATAATACAGGTACGTCCAAAAAAGTTACGGCTGTCAATAATAGGAATAATATGTGATAAAAAACACCCGAACACCAATTTTTATCAAAAGATCGAAATAAGTGCAAATACTATTTAGAAAAAACAAAAATAAAAATAAAACTTCAACACCCAGTAGCTCTGTAATGAAGCATTTCCGGACACATGTTTATAGGAAAGTTTCTTCTTATTTTCAAGCGGGAAAACTCCCCCTGAGTTTTTTCGCAATATTAATGAAACACCCTGTATATCTACACCCCTGCGATGCTGGGCGATATTTTATATGATGAAACGAATAAGCTTTACGAGCGATTTTTAAGATATATATTTCCCCCCTCTTGCGTCGCGCTGCCCGTCAAAAAAGAAAACCGGGGTTGTTCGACGTGATTTGATAAATAGATTTTGTAGGTTTGTAAAATTGGTTGCTATTCCTGTGAAAACTATGGAACAATTCATAGAAAGTGTAAGAAAATATCCATGTCTTTCGAAAGTGAATAGGTACCAATGATGTGTTTTGATTTTCTATATACTTTTTCTTTAATTCTCCTTGTTCTTTGCGGTATTTGATATATGATTAGATAATTTTGGCGTTTTTTTGGTTTCAAACCGTATAATTGCTATTAGATAGTGGCTTTCAGCATCTGATTCATCTTCTGATGAGCGACCAATTACCAATTGTATGTTGTGATAAAAAGTCTATGCTATCGCCATTTTAGCTACTACATTATAGGTATACTTCATTGGATCCCCCTATATTGAAAAATGAAAAATATCCTGTATTCTAGTCCACTGCAGGCATAATATAATATAGTATTATAGCTCACTGCCGAACTATAATATATATTATCGCGTACCGTCCGTTGCCGGCTTAACGATTGACGTAAACTCCTTTCTACTTCCAGAATGATTGCAAAGATGTGTGTAGAAATAATCATGTGTAGAAACGGCGATAAATAAAGGCTAGTGGCCTGAAAGAAATTTGCTACTTACCCTAATGTCTTGGTGGAAATTAAAGGAGTCTTCAAACTTAAGAAACCGTTCAATCGTGATTTCTTAGTTTCAACTTTTATTTGGCCACAACTGTGTTTCAGATCAGCGTTAAGAGTCTCACTTTCTTCTCCTTCATTCTCACTCCCTTTGTTTTTCCGTCGTTTTCTCTGCAGGAAATACCAGGCAGTTCCAGCACCTGCCAGTAGGATCAGAACTCCGATGCAGGAACAAACGACTATTATCAGAATGGTGTTACTTTTCCTCATAGTTTTTCACTGAAAAAAAGGGGGTTCTATCAAAATATGCGTAGATATTACAAAAAAATGATCTATGAAATAAAAATTACCTAAAGCCGGCCACGGACGATGACCGATAATAGCTCACATATTATAAAAATATCGCTTCGCAATAAAAAGTGCAAGTCGCCGCGCATTGATGCTTTAATATACGGTGTGTCCAAGATAAGGATCTATCGTAGGGATCTTGGAAACCAAATCTCCAAAGCGAAACGTTGTACGGGAATTCTCTCAACGCTGTAGAGCTCAAAAAGTGGCTTTGAGAAAGTGCCTTTTCTTTTCCATATCTCTTTAAATAACATCAGAAAAAAAAATAAAAAGAAACGGCAAATTTCGCTTTTTCAGGCATAATATCTCCGGAACTTCAAAACTTTCTTAACGGCATATTGTCAGGCTTGGAAATGTGCAACTTTTCTCTAATTTGACCATCTTCGTATCTGTTATGGTTTCCAAGATCCCCATAGATCTCCTTATCTTGAAAACACTGTATATCTATATCCCGGCGATGCCGAGCGATATATCTTATGTTAAAACGAATATGCTTTCCGAGCGATTTTTGAGATATATTTCCCCTCTCTTGCGCCGCGCTGCCCTCCAAGAAAGAAAACCGGGCCTGATGAATGTTTTTTTTTTACTTGATTTGAAAACTAGATTTTGTGGGGTTTGTAAAATCAGTTGCTATTGCTGTGAAGAATATGGAACATTTCGCAGAAAGTGTAAGAAAATATCCATGTCTATTGAAAGTGGATACCAATGATATGTTTTGCTCTTGTATATAAATTTTTATTAAATCAATAAGTTCATAACATTCAGTTCTGTTCATTCGGAAATAACTTGTACATTTTTCGTCACTTAATTCGTTAAAAAGTGTGAATTCTTGTTTATTTCGGTATTTGATATGAGTATAGATAGCCTGAATCTTGGCGTTTCTTTTTGGTTTCTATAACCATAACTGTTGATAGATAATTGCTTTCAGCATCTGATTCATCTTCTGATGAGCGATCAATGTTATCCAGTAATAAAATATGGACATAGGTCCGCAAGAGCCTAATTTTCAAAATAAAGTGTGTTGAAATTTAAAAAAATATATAATTTTTTTATAATTACTTTCATACTATTCCAAATATCTTCATGGAATTTGGTACACGTCTTCTATGCATTTCGTGATGTACAAACAATTTTATTATCTTCACCAGTGAAGTCCGAACGGGTTTTGCAGTCAAAATTTTTAAAGAAAAATGTTATACGTCACTGCTTCCTTTCAAAATAAAAACTATTTCTGAAATCTCTATTTATTTCTGAGCCAATTAGTTTTCCTGATTTTTTTTCGTACGGCGCATGGTTTTCGCTTAAAAAAAAATAAGTTCTACTTAATTGCATTGACACCCTCGAGGACACCCTGCTGTGTCTTCCAATATTTCTAAATCAGTGGCTTCCTCCCTAACATTTCCATGCATATTGATGCATAGAAGCCAGATATCTTTTTGAAATTTGAAAAAGATATCTGGATTTTTTTGAATCTCAACACTCTGTATCTGAAAATCTAGGCTCTTGCGGACCTATGTACATATGAACTTTTTGTCTTAAAATCATTCAAGGATTATCACCCTTGATTATCATCGGCATTCAATTATTAAACACCCTGTATATTATATTATCGCCTACCGCCCGTTGCCGGTTTAATACAAATGGAATAACCATCCTTATATCTTTAATTCAACAAAAACAAAAATCCTCAAGTATTCGAACTTTCACAACCTTGCCAGTTCTCAGGTGCAAAATTTTGACAAACCACGCATTGGCGATTTTTTTCGAAAAAATCTATGCTCGCCACTGGATTCAGCATCCTTCAAAACGGATTTTGACCGATTTTTAACAGAAAGTATCAAGTAGTAACTATTTTGTAGTTAAAAATAGATTATCTATTTGTTTTCAAAACACAGATATCATGAAAAAACATCTAAATTTTGGTAATTTCCATCAAGTTCCATTCACTTCAATACACCACAATATCATCTCTTTTGCGAATATTGAAAATCACGTGAAATGTTGTAGGACCTAACGCCATCTATCGGTAGATTTTGTCAATCTCAAGGATGGAGTTCCCATCAATCAAGTGAAAGATTTCCACCATTTGGTCGTCATATGGTCCTACAACGAGTTCGTGGATAATCCTCCCGTGAAAGCAAGAACAATCTTGAAACTGTTTCCTTAGTCTGATCATGACCAATCCATATATACGTTTCGGCCTACTAGGCTTTATCAGTATGGCTAAAAAAGTTTTCTCAGTCTGAACATGACCAATCCATGTACGTTTCGGCCTTCTAGGCTTCATCAGTATCTAAATACTGATGGGTCCTAGCAGGTCCCTTCACCTTCTTCAAAGGAGGAGGTACAGGTGATTTCAAAGCGCCCGGACCCCCTTAAAGTGGGGGACGTCCAAACGTCGCCCTCGGGAAGAGAGAAGGACGCGTTTCCCCCCTTGCCGGCAAATAAGACGAAAACGAAGGCATCGGGGTCAAAGACGTGACGTGAGGATCATTCCAGCTTCACTGGATGATCACAAAGACATCCAGACCGTTCTAGATGAGATGGCAGCTGATCACCACACCTTCTCTCGACCAGAGGAGCGTTCGCTGCAGGTAGTCATCGCGGACTACCTGCCAACGCAGACTTAGAGACAGTCAGGTCTGAGCTTGCCACCCGCTTTGGCATCGATGCTGTGCCGCTCCGCATGACTAGCCAGAAAACCTGGCAAGTCATGCCCCTAGTGTTGGTGAAAACCAACGCTAGACGGATCTTTGAGATCCAGGAGCTGCTCGGCGTTGATGTCAAGGTGGAACCTAAAAAGAAGTCACCGGAACCACGGCAGTGTTTCCGGTGCCAGCGATGGGGTCACACCCAAAGCAGGTGTCACCATGCACATCGCTGCTTCAAGTGTGCCGGTGCACACAGCAGCAGAGACTGCACGCTCTAGAGACTCGCTATATAGCGGTGAACGCAACGCGAGCTGCGTGGTTTGCGGGGGGAAAGGCCACTTCGCAAGCTGCGTGGCTGCCCATCGTACATGGGCAGAACGAACCCCAAAAAAGAGAAGAGAAGACAAAAGCCTACGCTTCTTGGTCAAAGAGAGCCCAAGCTGCGTTTGAGTCTCGCGTCGACGCAGAAGTCAAGAAAAGAGTGCAAGCCTTTCAGGCTGCACAAAACAACTAGACAGCGGTCTAGAGTTCACCGCAGCGAGAGTGGAGATAGGACAAACACGTCGCAACCGTATATTCACCTCTGGTAGTGGCTCCAGATCTTTACCCCTTTTTATATTTTTTTTCTTTTTTCTTTCTCGTAACCACTAGTGCGGAAACACACGGGTAGGACGAGTTTTGCCGCGATCCTACCCTTTGACCAAGAGGCCTTCGGAAGGTAACCCGGTACCAGAGAGCTAAACTTAGGTGAGAGATTGGGACACTAAAGGGCTTATCCCTGACGTCCTAATGCGGAGGAGTGGTTCAGTGGGTCGAACCCCACACTACTCTTTGGTCTCGGACCATAGAGTGTCTGGTTTCAGATTCCTCTCCTTGGGGCCGGAACCCCTGAAGAAAAAAAAATGTTCTTTTCACTCTGACTTAGACCCATAGCCATACCGATGAAGCCTAGTAGGCCAAAACGTATAAGGATAGGTCATGAGGAAACAGTTTCAAGATTTTTCTTTCTTTCTTTCTTATTGAAAATTACATTCGGTATTTACTATGAAGTGATTTCATCACAGACGCGGATTACAAAAAAAAAAATGAATGAATTTTTTGTTCGGTGAAATTTGGTATAAGCCCGTTTTGAGAAAAGCTGAATTCAGTGGCGTGCAAAAATTTTTTATAGAATAATCATCAATTTTTTTTTGTGTGAGCGAGATCATTTTTTTTTCGAGCACCTCAAATCCGTTCAGTTTTTGGAATTCATGTGTGAGCGACTGTCTGGTGTATCTTTTAGTGGCAATGCCGCCGATTGCAAATGTGGTATATCACTTTCCTGTGACACATTGATTTTGGAAAACGTCAAAGCAACATAGCTTGATTTTTCTTAATAGCTACTCCTGTATTTTGATTCTTAGTCGCGTTCAGCTTGTCATTTTACGTATATACAACCCACGATTTTTTTTTAAAGTTGATAGTTCGAGAGATAATTTTGTTTTCCTGAAAAACTAATACAAAGCCTACGAAAACACTCTGAACGTGCCATCAATTTTTCCGAAATATCAACGTCAAAATGACATTTATAGAATTCCTCTCAAAATACCAGAAATCAATGAAACTTGAATTGAAAGAACAAGGAACTAAACAATTAACAATTATTCATATCAAGTGCAAACCACAATGTGTTGTATATACCTATAAGGTACTATAAAATTTGCTTATGCACTTTAGTTTTAATCTTTGACTATTAGTATTTTCATAGTACCTTCCTATTGAAAGTTATTTTGCTTATTCTGCTTTACCGATAAAATTCTTACTAATTATAATAATAATAATGATATATTTCCAATTTTAGCATATTATGATAAACAATTTATAATTTCATGGTGATTGAAGCATATTCTGATTTGATTTGAATAATAATATAAGTATCACTTGTAGGTTTACCATGCTATTTAATGACAAGTATTAGTTTGGGTTAGTTACTTATATTTTATCATATTAAGATATTCAATTGAATATTGACTTTTATAAACTCTGATACTGACCTACCCTTCAACTATACAAAGACCTACCTGATATCGAGACTTAACGGAATTTGCTTCCGTAAGTGATAGCAGTACTATATATTATGCACACTTTTCACATGGAGTTTCAGCAATCCCAGTGTTTGTGTCACATACTTTCCAATGACCACTGTAAAAAAAAAGTTTGACTTATAGTATTACATAAAAGATTTTTTTCAATTACTGAGTATGATTCTTTTTACATTAAAATAACAAAAACGACATATGTACATACATGTATGTCAGAAGACATTAACAGTCTTATAGCGTGTTTAATTGAATAACCAAAATGTCAGTTTCTATTTTTGGTAGAATATCGAAGAACAAGCGATGTTCGGGTATATAAAGATTAGAATTGTATCGAACTTTCAAAAGATGACTTCACCTTGACCTTAGATATGACGGTATTCTTTTCACGCACGTGAAAAAATATGTACCGCATGTATAAGCTAAGTATTATATTATGGCATTCAATTTAAACTAGATTTTATTAAAAATAGTTATCTTGATAAATGATTTGATCAGCACTCAATTTGTTTTGATAATAAATTAGATTCATCACATCATATTCACATCAGTTTTTTAATTTAAATAATGATAATTTTATGATCATGAATTTTCTCGTTGATCAAGTTTAATGTACTAGTCAAGTAGTCAAGTGGATAACGATAACACTGCATACAATTTTACTTGAGACTTTTATGATTATTCTTATATTATATTAAATCACCTTTCGAATTCATGATTAACGTATCGATGCACCTAAAATCGACTTGTTCAGTTTGATAGTAATTAATAGATATAAAGTAGTAATTTAAACATATGGAAAATGAATATGAATGATATAGTTTGGGCTCACTCTTATAGACCGAGACGACAACATATACACGCTTGGAGAAGGGCAAGATAAAAAAGGAGGACTAAAGCGCGGAAGAAGTCGACTAAACGCGACACGTTTAACAGGGACTTTTTGCCAATGTCGCTGTGCATCACTGAGTCACTGCTAAGTGCCTTGCAGCTTCAGCTTCAAAATTTACTGCACCAAAATACATACGATGTCAATCGTTAATACGCTTATTCGGTGTTGCCGCCGGTTCAAGGCGCGACATATTTCGTACTGACGGGACGGACTGACGATGCGATGATAGCGTCGCGACGCCGCCGCCCTCCCAATATAACCACAAAAACCGCTGATGCGCTAACTTTCACTGTCGCTTATTCAAGGTCACTCTTATTGCGTAAATTGTAATTGTGTTTGCAGTTCCTTCTTTTGAATTGATAATTGATTCTTTAATATTACACTGTAACGACAATCCATTTTGAAAAAGCACACTCTCGAAATAAAAAAAAAACTTCAAGTGAGAAAATATTATACTATGCAGGGTGATCATTATTATTGCGGAAATATTCGACATGAGTCTCCCCGCTTCAAAATGGGAACATAATCTTCTTATAAACATAACTTGTATCCGGAAATGCTTCGTTACAGAGAGCTACAGAGTACAGACTACAGTGTGTTGAGTTTTAATTTTCATTTCTGTTTTTTTCTAGATAATATTTAAACGAATGTCAATCTGATGTCCAACTTCTAGAGGGCTCCGTCCTACACCTATTGTTCCTGTTATGGATAGCTATAACTTTTTTAAACGTAGCTATAATATATTTTGAAGTAAAAAACCGATTTCTTTCTGATTTTTACGCAGAAAATGTATACCTGTTGGAGGTCGCTACTTGCCAGTCCTGCCATTTATTTGATTTAGAATAAAGCTTGTGCAATTGGGGAAAAACACTTTGACGTGAGCGGCGCAATAAACCAAGGTGAAACCCAACAGGACAAGGAGTCCCTTCACTTCTTCCATGCATTTTTGCAAAACAACAGGCTGGGGGTGGTACCCCGAGTTAACAACCACAATGGAGGGGACAACCTTGGAGGAAGAAGCCGGGCTACTCGGAAGTTCGTCAACGGCGACAGAGAGTGAGCGGACAGGCTCTCTGAAGTCCTCAGCCAACGACTGTTCAGACAACCCGGTGGAGAACCAGGGGTATCAGTGGATATCAGTGGATGCGACTAGTCAACGCAAATCGGAAGACTGCTGTTAACTAGATGATCCGGATGAAGTCAATCAACTTACCATTCAAACCTAGTTGAAAAATCCCAGTATCGACACAGGGACCGAAGATGACTTGTCGTCAAAAGGTAGCATCGTCTTTATGGAGGATTCGGAGACTGGGGCTAGATTGCTGGGAGAGAAAGACACAACTCTAACCCCTGGGGGAAAGTCAACCTTTCAAAAAACCAGAGCCCAAGGCCAAAACCTCGGCACAAAAAGCTAGAAATAGCTATGAGAGCACCAAGAACTACCTTGAAAAGATGGAAGGAAAGAAGGATGAAGAACTCTTCAATAAAGAGATGGACTTCATCAAAAAGAACAGGAAGATTGTTGCAAAAGTCGAGCGTAAGCAAGGGTTAAAGCAACATGAACGGGAGAAGGCACCGCAGAGGCAAGAGCAACAGCGAAAAGTGAAGCGAGAGCTGAGGCGGAGGCCACTGGAAAGGTCTAAAGCGTTGTCAATCCCAGCTAAGAGCGTACCGAAGGAGCAAAATCCCCTAGATTCTGGGAGGAAAATGCAAAAACGGATGCGCTCTAGCGAGGAAGAACCAAACACCGCGAAGAAGCCCAAGAACTCCAAAAGCTTCGATACGCCCGGAGAGCTGCAAGTGGCCATCGACTCCATCGAGGATCGATCAGTTGAGGGACTCTGTAACAAAAAAAGGTCTATAGCTTCGCATTAACATCGTCGTTACTTAAATCAGGTGAAGTGAATAATACCGGTCCAGCTGTTGCTCGACGGCTATTTTGGATTCAAGTAACGACCGATGTTCATGCGAAGCGATAGATCGCTTTTTGTAACAGAGTCCTACATCAGATCCCGATGGCAAAATTGCAGCCGACAGGTGGCTCGAAGTGGAAGCGAGGATGCCATACTCGAGCGGAGCGGCAACGTGGAGGTCAACTTTAACGAGGTAATACCAATTCCGAAGCTGCCTCTGCGTCGATTGATATCAGTGTGGATGCTGCCTCGGGTCCCGGCAAAGTTTACTAATACTAAACAGTTGGACCACTCTCGAAAAGCGAGAAACCGGCTTCACCTTTCCACCTCGGTTCTCTGGGACAGCCTGTGACCCATTAGTGCGGAATGTTTGTCGATCGCTTTGGACAATTTTCGTTGGGCCGGCTTCTTTGAACGGCATGCTTTGACGCGCGGCCGTTTGTGATACGGGTTGGTTTTTCAAAAGACCTGACGACAAGTGACTTGAGTTATTATATATTAGTAAACTTTGGTTCCGGTGATCGATGAATCCGTACTGAGGATCATCGACAAGCAGAAACTGGCAAAAATTCTCTGGCCTCACGGAAGGGGACAGAAAACTATGGACTTCGTCACCTACCAAAGAGAAACAGAAAATGGAGGATAATGCGAAGAAGCTAGAGAGAATATGAAGAAAGCCTTCCACAAATCCTGTCCCTTAAGCCACCCACGTTAAAGCACCACGTCTTCCTGGTGGACAGCGGAACTGAGACGGATTAGGGACAAGACAAGAAGGCTTTTTAATCAAGCGTAGATAAATGGAACAGAAAAAGACTGGAATGAATACAAGACTTGCTTCAACAGATAGAAAAGTGAAATCAGGAGGGCCAAAAGAGACTCATGGCAGGACTTCTGCGACTCTATAATGGACACAAATGAGTCTGCAAGGCTAAGAAAGATACTTTAAATGGAGGTGGTAACCCAAAGAAGCACAAACAGGCCGGATAAATCCTGGACAGAAACCTGCAAGGAGACAGTGGAACTTTCAATGGATATACTGACGAACTGATGCCAAATACGGGAAAACATGAGGAGGTTGTATTGTGACGTAACATGTGTCCAGCAGACCGAGCCTTTTAACAGACGGTCCTTGTCATGATAGTGTTAACAGTTGATATTGTGGGTACTTGTAGAGGCGGACTGGTAAATGAACCGCACGCAGTTATCCCCACTATTTGTAGATATTGATGCATATAGGAAATAAAGGATTTAGATCAGTCTCATAAAATATGTGTTTCTATTCACACCTCAACACGCACTACCCAAGAACATGACATGGCGCTGCGAACAGGATCAAGATAGAATTTGTTCAGATCCAAAACGTTTAAACTTCAAAAACGTAATCTCGTTATCGAATACACGCAGTACAAAGTTGGTGACGCGCTGGTGAAATTTCGTGACTCGTAAAAACGTGCAAAGGTGACCAAAATGGCGACAGGAATTTCGCCGCCATCGGCCATGGAATTTACCGGACTTTTAGACGAAAACTGGAAGTTCTACAAACAAAAATTCGAACTATACCTAAAAGCCACTGATGGAAGCAAAAAATCATCTGAAACAAGAGCGTCGATTTTACTATCAACGATTGGCGACAAGGCTTTAAAGATCTACAACAATTTCAAGTTTGAAGATGACAAACAGAAAATGGACTATGACACAATCATGCAGTGTTTTGACAATCATTTTAAACCTGAGAAAAATGTCACGTATGAACGGCACATGTTTTTCCTCCGAAACCAACACAATGGTGAGTCTATTGATGGATATGTAAATGAGCTACGTCAACTCAGCACCACCTGCGATTTCGGAGACCTTCAAGATAGTCTCATCAAAGATCGCCTGCTTCTAGGCATCAGTGAAGTCAGTGTTAAATCAAACCTCCTGCAAATTAAGGACTTGACATTGGAAAAAGCCATAACCATCTGCAAGACATCCGAGAGAACCAAGCTACAAATGCAAACGCTAAATAGTGAGATGAACTCCTTGTCACTCCACAGAGTCCACTCATCCCGCCAAAAATCACCAAACATGGCGGACGGAAATGGTTCAGCGCAAGACGTCCAAAGACGCTCCTTTTATGGTAACAACAGCAATCACCGGCGAACATGGAATAACCCCCACCACCCGACCAGTCATCATCACAGCAACTCTCGACCAAAACCACAACAAAAGAGGCATGGAAACAAAAAACTGTTTATTTGTAGAAATTGTGGAACCCAACATTCCATAAACCAGTGCCCGGCCTACGGTAAGAAATGTTTGAAATGTGACAAAACAAATCATTTTGCTAAATACTGTCGTTCAGTTCAGGAAGTAAATGTCGAAAGTGAAAGTTCTTATTCTGATGATACTTCAACTTCAGAATATTGTATTGATTATATAACAAGCGTAAATATTATCAAGAAAAATGACTGGAATATAGATTTGAAAGTTCATAATAATACTACAATTAAATTTAAGCTAGACACAGGCGCCGAAATAAATGCTATTCCTGCAAAATTCTTAAGAGATTTAAATATTCATAAGAACAATTTGATGCATTCTGACTTACGAGTCTCAACTTATACTGGCACAAAAATTGACATTTTAGGCAAATGTTCCCTAAAGTGTAAATACAAAAACTTTAATGACTCCATTGATTTTTACATAGTCAATAACGAATTTGCTCCTGCTATTTTGGGAAAAGCAGACTGTGAAAGACTAAATCTATTAAAATTCGTGGGCAACATTCAAAAAACAATTTTCCAAAATGATTATTCTGATATTCCTAAACAGTACAAAGACATTTTTGACAGCATTGGTACTCTTAAATGCGAAAAATATCACATAAATACAGATCCCTCAGTCAACCCTGCAATTCACCCCCCGCGAAAAGTCCCATTTTCCTTACACAACAAATTAAAAAAATTACTTAATGATCTTGAGAAAAAACAAATAATTGCTAAAGTGAACAAACCCACAGAATGGGTGAGTAGTTTAGTTCTAGTGCACAAACCAAATGGAGACATAAGAATTTGCATCGACCCCCTGCACTTAAACAAAGCTATAATTCCAGAAAATTATCCTCTACCGACGATGGATGAAATCATCGCAAAGCTTTCTAATGCTAAATACTTTTCCAAATTAGATGCGAGTCAGGCCTTTTGGCAAGTCACATTGGATGATGAAAGTTCATACAAATGCACATTCAATTCGCCTTTTGGGCGATATAGATTCCTGCGCATGCCATATGGAATCAAACCCGCCTCTGAGGTTTTCCAAAAATATATCAGGCAACATTTTGATGATATGCAGGGCGTGTTATCATATATTGATGATTTTCTAATCTGGGGTGCTACAAAAAAAGAGCACGACGAGAGACTCAAATCAACACTTGAACGTGCCCGCGAAATTAATCTTAAATTAAACTTTAAAAAGTGCGAATTCGGGGTACAAAAAATAAAATTTATGGGACACATTTTTTCAAGCCAAGGCGTTGAACCGGATCAAGATAAAATATTTGCAATACAAAACTTTCTTAAACCACAAAATAAAAAAGACGTGGAAAGATTCTTGGGTATTATTACATATATTTCGAAATTTATTCCTAACATGTCGTTTGAAACAGAACATTTAAGGGTATTACTGAAAAAAGAAACACAGTGGCACTGGGACGACTTACAAGAAAAATCATTTCATCGTTTGAAAGAAATCTTAACCAAAAAACCAATATTACAATACTTTGATAATAAAAAACCCATCACTTTGTCAGTAGATGCTTCCCAAAATGCCATCGGATCGGTCTTACTGCAAAATAACTTACCTGTCTACTACATCTCCAAAGCATTAACTGAAAGCCAAAGAAACTGGGCTCAGATCGAAAAAGAAATGTTTGCAATAACCTATTCCTGTTTAAGATTTCACCAATATATCTATGGAAAAAATATAACAATAGAAACAGATCACAAACCGTTAGTATCCATAATCCAAAAACCATTGCATTCCTGCCCCATGCGTCTTCAGAGAATGTTAATACAAATTCAGCCTTACAAAATAAATTTAATATTCAAACCCGGAACTCAAATACCAATTGCCGATGCACTTTCACGAGCGCATGATTTTAGTATCAATAAATCAAAAATGGAAGACAATCACTCACTTGAAGAAAAAATCGAGGCCCAGATTTTATCTCTAGAATCGAATACCCCAATTACAAACGGAAACCTGACTAACATAAAAACAGAAACAAAAAATGATCCACTACTTGTGAAAGTTATATATTTTTTGAAAAACAGATGGCCAATTTCTAAAAAACTAGATTCCAGTTTAAAACCATTTTATATCATCAGAAACAATTTATCGTTTTCTAATGATCTATTATTATACAACAATAAAATAGTCATACCAAAAAAATTGCAAAAAGAAATGCTGACCAAATTACATGTAAGTCATTTAGGCCGAGAAAAAACAAAATACAGAGCACGATCTTTATTTTACTGGCCAAACATGTCACAGGACATAGACAACTTCATATCAAAGTGTAGATCTTGCGTAATTTTCTCCAAATCTCCTCCAAAAGAACCTCTTATAAACCACAACATACCTACTAGAGCATGGCAAAAGATAGGGATGGATCTTTTTGAACTCAATGGCAAAAGTTACCTTCTCTTGATCGATTATTTTTCAAAATTTATGGAAGTTAAATGTTTACATAACAACACAAGTTCTAATAATGTAATTATCAAGATAAAACATATCTTTTCTCTCTTTGGCATACCTGACGAAGTCTTTTCGGACAACGGTCCACAGTTTTCATCAAACGCTTTTAAAAACTTTGCAAATGAATGGAATTTCAAGCATAGCACAAGTAGCCCGTTATTCCCACAATCCAATGGACAAGTTGAAAGAACAATAGGTACTGTCAAATCTGTCTTGAAAAAATGCTTTTATGAAAAAACTGACCCCTACATAGCTTTACTAGAGTTACGTAATACGCCCACAGATAATAAATTATATACTCCCGCACAACTGCTATTGAATAGAAACCTAAAGAGCATTCTGCCAGTCACGGAAACTCATTTAAAACCTAAAATAGTTAATACTAGCAGGTATCGAAAGCGCCTCAAGCAAAAGCAGGAGAATATAAAGAAGTACTTTAACAAAAACGCCAGAAAATTATCCAAACTTAGTGTAAATCAAAATGTCTTGATAAAACATAATAAACATTTTTCTGTCCCAGGTAAAATAATTAAAATTAACAAAAATCCCCGAAGTTATGACATTAAATTGTACAATTCTCAAAAAATTGTAACCAGAAATCGCCATCACATAAAAAAGGATCCACAAAGGACCAACATAGAAGATAATGATTCCTTCCAATATCCTCAAAGTTTTGTAAACGAGGAAGAAAATGCGGATTGCGATTTCTATGTTACAAAGTTTGGACGAATTTCCAAACCACCAGTTAGATTTAATATTACTTAGTTTTCCACATAATACATATAATATTATATCTATGATTATGAGTATAACATATCGTAGGAACTGTAAATATTGTAAATATCATTATAATAATATAGGTAGAAACCACTCTAAACTTAAGACGAAATTTTGCTGACATTCCATTGTTTTTATTCTTAGTGACAAACTTTGTGTACAGAGTCAGCTGTTTACTTCAAACATAAATAAGCAATGGGTTCGTTGGCTTGTAGTTTTTGTATCCGGAATGATAACATTATTGTACTGAATTTGGAACTTTAAATTGAATAGGGTATTAGTCATACATTATATGGTAATTTATTAGGCATTAGGATCATATTTGATTTCATAAATAAATATCGCATCACTTATATTTTTATACATATTTCTATACAAAGAGGGGGATGTCATGATAGTGTTAACAGTTGATATTGTGGGTACTTGTAGAGGCGGACTGGTAAATGAACCGCACGCAGTTATCCCCACTATTTGTAGATATTGATGCATATAGGAAATAAAGGATTTAGATCAGTCTCATAAAATATGTGTTTCTATTCACACCTCAACACGCACTACCCAAGAACATGACAGTCCTTGGACCCGAACCCCTCGGTATTTGTCCTATAAAAGCGGCATTCCCCACCACTTTCCGCTTTTGGCTTCTAGTACATTCCAGCGGAACCAGACGGCATGGAAGGCTCTACTGTTTTCCACACTATTCAGGCATTTTGGGCGAAGGGGCTAGAGTATATAGAAAAAGCGCTGCCGCAAATAGTTATTTGTGGTTTAGTGATCGTTGCATCAATTATTGTAAACAGGCAGTGTTAAATAAAACATAAATAAGTGACTGGGGTACAGGGTGTTTCCGTATATTTCGTCTGCAGACTAACTCGCTTATTATGCAAGATATATAGGGACTTTAAATACAAAGTTGGTGGGTATTAACATGAACCGTCAGAAAAAAATATTTTTTCGTATACCGGGTGCACGAGAAAAGTGTGGCAGACACAACTTGCATTTTTTTAAATGGAACACCCTATATATTATTTCATAATCAGATAAACATTATTTTTCTGTTCTCAAAAATAAACAACATGTAGGCATTCCTTCCAGCCGTTTTCAAAATATATAAGTTTTGATGTTGGTTTTTTGGTATCGCCAAATTTAGTGTCTATAACTACAATAATTGTTTGAACATTATTTATTGATTTTTATCTTTCCAATAATCTAAAACAACGAATAAAACAAGTGAATACATTAAATTATTGATAAATTGATATCATAAAATGCATTTAAGAAAATGTGTTGTGAATAATGGCGGGTATATTCAATAATATCAATTTATTAATAATAATAATGTATTCACTTGTTATATTCGTTGTTTTAGATTATTGGAAGGATAAAAATTAATAAATAATGTTCAAACAATTATACTAGTCATAGATACTAAATTTGGCAATACCAAAAAACCAACTTTAAAACTCAAATATTTTGAAAACGGCTGGAAGGAATGCCTACATGTTGTATATTTTTGAGATCAGAAAAATGATGTCTATTTGATTATAAAATAATATATAGGGTGTTCCATTTGAAAAAAATGCAAGTTGTGTCTGTCACACTTTTCTCGTGCACCCGGTATACAAATGTTGTATTTGAAGTCCCTATCTATCATACATAATAAGCGAGTTAGTCTGCAGACTAAATATACGGAAACACCCTGTACATAAATAGTTGTCAGAAAATAAGTGAAAAGTTGGACAAGTGTTTCCCATAGCCGAAATTCGCAACAGTATCAATGAAAAAGTTCGCGGGCAGTGAACTGTTTCGAGCCATATAAGTCGGCGGGGCCGGACGGAATAATGCTTATCATGTTACAGAAAAACAAGTGTACACTCAATGGTGCTGAAGGAAATCTCAGAGACAATGGATAACCGAGAGGCCAAGCTGCTATACTAACGGCAATAGACAACATGGTGACCAAGCAGAGCTCTTTTGAGAATAAGATGGCAAAATTACCTTCCAGAGAGAGAACTGGGATCAAGACTCCATTATGAAGGAGGAAGAGATCTTCATCTTCACAGACGCAGCAAAAACAAATACAGGCACAGGAGCAAGGATATATTCAAAGGAACCAAACATCCAAGTGTCTATCAAGCTTGAGAAAGGATGTGTCGTTCTGCATGGAGAAATCATTGCTATTAGAGAAGCAGCCAACCTGCTGCAAAGACTGAACAACACAACAAAAGACGTCACAATCTATGCAGACAGCAAAGCAGCGTTGAGACTACTAGATTCAGATACAGTAGGTAGGGTCAAAGGTAGTGATGAGTTGCCGGGAGGCATTCTCCTGGATCAGGAACAAGAATCTCGTTCTTTGCTGGGTTCCTGATGGTCTTAGCATTATCGAAATGAACACGATGGTAGATGGACTGGTGAAGTTGGACGCTACCAACGATCAAACTATTGAAAGATACAGTGGAGTACAGAGCAATCGGAACGACTGCAACAAATCGAGAGCTCTGTGACCAAATTTGGGTATGGAAAAAACAGGGAAATTACTAAAGCAGAGAGAAAATCCTGTGTGAGCATCCTCGTGCTCACACAGGACACTGTGAAACCGGAACCATGCTTCGAAAATGGGGCCTAGGGATGCAACGATAGAACATGCATCTACTGTGCCAATGCCTAACTCTAAAAGAAAGACTATAAGGAATATGGGACAATATTACCTTGAAGACTTGGAGGAAGCGGCGAATTTGGATATGTTGCTAATTTTGAATTGCGTAGAAACCATGGGATGGTTTAGAACGAAGAAAGGAAATGCTACAGGTTAAGACCGACACATTACACAATGGGCCATTTGGCCTCCGAATGAAAGCAAATGCGAAGCAGGAAACTGCGGGGCAGGGCACCCTTCGCCACCTAACCTAACCTAACCTAACCTAAATGTTGACATTGTGATTGTACTTTCAACAATAATAACGAACATGACGCCTAACATGACACATAAACCATAGGTCATAATCCAACTATCTACTGTCAAATTCGAATTAGGTATACAAATTGTCCAAACGTCGACATACCGTTACGGGTTACGCCACTGTTGAGACGAATTTCAAGATCTGAGAAGGAGAGGAACATCATACATAAGCTCTACATGTGATTTTGAAATTATGGCGGAGTATGGCGTTTTGTTGATATTGCCATGAGTTTGCCTACTTGGAAATAAGAAGAGAACATGTGGCCGGAAATGCTCCATTATAGAGCTATAAGGTGTTGATTTTTTTTCTCGTAATAATACACTGCTCCAAAAAATTAACGCAACACCTCGGTGCCTCACCAAAACTTTGATCCTGCATCAGTTATCGAGATTGTGCATCAAAAATCTTGAATCCATTTGTGAGTTTACGTTTCCTGGCGATTTTTTTCAAGAAACTGTTTAGTGCCCCTTCTTCACGTTTTAAAAAAAGGTTAGTTTTGGTTAATCTCTCTCCGCGATTTTTGATAAAAATGGCTAGCTCTATTCGAAAGAGGGGCACAAATTATGTACTTTTTGAAAATTCCTTAATAATTGGATAAAGGATAGTCTAGATATAAAATCTTGAACTTGGCAAAAATCACACATTTTTGAATAAAAAATAAATAAATTCAAAAATGTGTGATTTTTGCCAAGTTCAAGATTTTATATCTAGACTATCCTTTATCCAATTATTGAGGAATTTTCAAAAAGTACATAATTTGTGCCCCTCTTTCGAATAGAGCTAGCCATTTTTATCAAAAATCGCGGAGAGAGATTAACCAAAACTAACCTTTTTTTAAAACGTGAAGAAGGGGCACTAAACAGTTTTTTGAAAAAAATCGCCAGGAAACGTAAACTCACAAATGGATTCAAGATTTTTGATGCACAATCAATTCTTTGATAACTGATGCAGGATCAAAGTTTTGGTGAGGCACCGAGGTGTTGCGTTAATTTTTTGGAGCAGTGTATTTCAATAAGAGTTGTTGATAACATGATACACTAGTTGAGTTTCATTCTTTGTACTGAATATTTTATGATAATAATTGTAACTTCTAGCAGGCTACCTTCGCCATAATTTCAAAATCACATGTATTATTCATCATTTCAAATCAAATAATATCTCGGTTGCCCGTGGGTAGCGTAAACTAAAAATCATTTATTATAAGAATAAAGTGTGTTGATTTTAGTTATATCATTTCCATTTTCATTTTAATGTTTACCATCTTTGTGTGACATTTATAATATTGTTAAGAGTGTGGTGGAGGTATCTTTAAAACTTCACCCTGGAATGGAACTCGATGAGAAAAATGTGATGTATGTTGGATGAAAAAAATGAGAATCTGACTTGAATCGAATCTTGTAATTAATCTGATGACAACCTGTATGGAAACACCTGTAAATGGATCGAGAGACATTTAATATTTATTTTTTTTACATTACAAATCGCAGAATAGAGGGTGGGCTTATTCTGCTAATACATAGTGTGTGGATGCTTGGGAGCTCTGACGGAAGAATACTTCAGGCGCACTGAGCAAGGAATTTCCATGCGTGGCATTGCGTGGTGATACAAACGTAATTAACTGTACAAAACTATTGGATTAGCACGAGTCATAGGTGAAATCTGCTGCAGTGTATCATCGTCACTATCACCAAACCAATATTTGTAGCGCTCATGTTTCCAGAATCGTTCATATTTTTCAGGAAAAATCGTCATTTTCAGAATTTTCCACGTCGCTTTCGCTCATTTCTTCTTATATAAGTTTATCAATAAAGGTTCCAGCTTTATCTGATCATTCATCAGAATCCCAATCATACGTTTTCTTCGATTTTTGAGCTTTTCACTCGGTCGTCCGACGTAACTAACTGTACGAGCACCTTTTCTAAAAAAAAAATTATTATTAAAAAAAAAAATCACACACGCTTACTGAATGAAAACCGCCCGACGAACGACGCCCACGCTGAGCACAAAATTTATTTTAAGCCGGGTGCGCATATGACCACCAACGCGAATGAGGCAGCCCGAGGACGAATCATTTGCCTCGGATACATAGAGGTAGAAAAATTTCGGGTTTCCGAATAACAGAAACGCATGAGGCGTTGTTCGGCACCGACTCATCATATTTAGCGAGCATTATTTGGGTTTGACAAACCGCCTCAGCCTCGACATGAATTTTGTTCTTATTCCGTCCATACCGAGGACAAACATAGCATGTGCCACTCTTTGAAGTACCGTGAAGTTATGGATCGGATCGAGGCCGAATGCATGCATACGGGTTCATAAAATCAATGGGTTCAAACTTCAAACGAATTTGCATGCCTCGTTCGGACCTCTAGATACGTTTGCTCATGCATTCTCGGGCAGCCAGTGCAGCCACATTCGCGTTCGTGCTCATATGCGCCCCCGACTTTAAAAAACACAATTTGTCGTGGGTGGAAAATTACGTCAAGCGCACGGGCAATACAGTCAATACACATGTCGGCGTCGCGTCGGACGGATGAAATCTTTATGATTACATATGTTCAATACCATCAAATGGAATATGATCGAGATAAAGACTTCATCCGGACTACATTTCTGCATGCGGTGCATATAGGAGTAGGTAATTCCGCGTCATCAGCACTACTGATGAGCAGTGAACTTGTTGAATGAACCGTTTATCGGCAAATCGTTATTTTTTGAAAAAGTTGATGTCTAAAAATTGAATTTCGCATTGATCTTGAGAGTTAGAGAATTGTGACATTTTGGTTTAAGGTACTAACCATGAAATTTCTCAATATTGGCCGTTCGTACCAACTATAGCTTGATTTCTTCTTGTGTTATGAGAAACTGTAATGCCAATTTAGAAAATTTCGATCAAGGATAACTTATTTTTTTTTATGGAAACAACTATTTCTTTATGCTATCGAATGTAAAATTTCATTAGCTTTCAGACGATATAAGGTTTTTAGTACATATAATGGCGATAAAGACTTGATCCGGATTACATTTCTACTGTGCATATATAGGTGTGAGACTTTTTCTAGATGAAATTTCAGAATTCTGACAAAAGGATAAAGTAATCGATGTTTAACCTAAACGTATCTTTCAAGCACATATTATTATCTAATACGAATTCGTTGCCGCCAAATTTACGTACCTGATGTATCTACCGGGAACGTACCAGATACGTAAGGAGGTTATGAATTATATTACAACCAAAAAGTACGTTAATGATGAACGGTTTAGATTCGCGACTGACGGAACGTAATAGGAAGCTAACACTACACCATGAAAAAAATTGAATACCCAAAATTATACCAAATAAATAAAAAAGAAAGGCGAATTTCCTACATGATCGAAAAAGGGGCGGTACTGAACCTCAATTGAATTCAATATATGTATATTTATTGCCAGAGAATCAAATTCCATCGGCGAAGCTTATTAGAACTAGCAAGATAAACGGAGCATATCTTAAAACTGTATGTGTATCTCGAGGTAAGAGAATAATAATATGTAACTATGTAGTGTCACCCTGTATATCAGTTTGTAGTGTTGTTTAATCAACATTCGTGTAATATCTGAACAAGCTGAATATGCATGCTGACAAGGCACCGTCCTCACGAGTCAAGAACCAGGAGAATATTATTGACCTCGATAGACTTAACATCACCCAGAGATAGCAAGTGTTGTCGAAGGGCGGACCATGTCGGTCCGGCCCTTGGCTGTCTTAATGTTGTCAATAGACGATATTCCGGCTTGATGACTTTCCTTTTTCAATCAATCAAGGTTTGGTAATGGTAATGGTAAGGGTGGGGGGACAAAAGCCCGGCGAGTAGGCCTAGTGGCCCTTTTCGCCAACCCCGTGCTTCCAACTCTCTTCACTCCAGTCGTCCCTCAATCAATCAAGGTTTAGTCAAAGATCAGAAAGTCCCATCCAACATCCTACATTACGCCTACTACTTACACTTAGATTAAATTCATTCTTGTTAAATTCATTCTTGTTAAAAAAAAAAAATGTCAAAGTTCACAGTTGACTGTATTAGTAATAAGTTAACTTTGACTGTACCTCCTATTCAAATGACAGACTATAGCTCTTGAAAAGTTTGAGTTTAATAGCATGTCAAAGGTGCAAAAATAGTTCGAGATTAGCGGAAAATCCAGGGTCACATTTCTAAGGTGAATCCGAATTGTAGACTGGCATATTATAACACCAAAGTAGTCAACACAATCTTTACAAAATTGAAAGAGCCCACACCACCAATGATGTCATCGAATCTTATCTATAAAATTCCGTGCCAAGATTGTGAAAAGTGTTATGTGGGAATGACAAAACAGTGCCTCAAAAATAGGATTTGTCAACACAAATATGACTGCAGAGAACTAAACAGGGATAAAAACGAACGAACAGCATTAGCTACCCACCACTTTGATGATGGGCACGAATTTAATTTTTCTGAAGTCAGAATTATTGATAGAGAAAACAATTTTTCGAAAAGGTGCCTGAGTGAGATGATTCACATATCAATGAATGACACAGTTAATTGACGGACACACAGGGGTTACATGGACAGTACAAACATTTGATTCATTTATATAAACTTAATACGCATCAGTGAATCGAAAAGGGAAACAATTGTAAACAAACACGGCCCGGCGTTGATAACGCGCTTGATACATCAGTTTACGTAGAGTACTCGTCCCATAACATCATTTCAAAGTTTTAAATTTCTAATTTTAGCCCTAAGTTTGAATTTGTGATTTTATGTAGATCTGTATTGTTGGAATATTTCATGTGTGTCCCTCCAGTGTGTGTTGAGATGATTGATATTGTTTATAATCATGACACGGACTCCTTGTTTTGGTGAATAGGTAAGCCGCATATACTCTATTGTAAATGTCTTTGTCTATTATAAAATCCTATTATTGTATCATCGATGTTGGCTATTGATTTGATTCATAATGTTCCTTGATTTATTGAAAACTAGTTGGTTTATTTTCATCTTGTGTCTTACCTTTTCTGTTGTCTGTTTTTTGTTTTTTCCGTATTATTGAGACAATTTGTATTTATTACCAACTGATGTCAAGACAAATTCTCTCTAAAGTGTGGCTTTGTTACAGCCTTGAAAAAGACTTCAAATAAAGTCGAAACGTCGGCGATTCTCCGCTAGAAGGAGTTTTATTTCTACGTCCTATTCCCGCTAATACCTCGAACCATTATTCTACTGAGGACGCCACTGAGTACAGGTGCAAAAATGCCATTTCTAAAAAGCAATATCTCGATAACGGTTGAACCTTCGACCATATAAGCGTATATGGTCGAAGGGTTGCACTCAGGTTGTATCACAATTTTTGTTCAAAATTGAAGGAAGCATTGAAATATCAATAAATATACAAGGGGTTCCATTTAAAAAAATACTAAAAAAACTTTGATGCGTTTCGTGTTTTGGGGACACCCTGTATAACGTGGAAATATTTTTAAAATGTAGCCTTAAAGGGTCCCCATCCATCCAGAAAACAAAACTTTTTTAAAATTAGATAAGTACTTCTTTTTAAAATTGATACTACTGTTTCGTGACGAATAACGTGAATAACCCTGCATGTATACAGGGTGTTACTTAATGGTATGTCATAATTTTAAGGGGGAGTTCCTGGATAAATTTTAAGTCGAAAAGGTCATATAAACTTGGGTCATGAAATGCTTGGTTTTTAAGATACAGGGTGTTAAAGATTTATCTTATTTTCAGTTTTTAATACATTTTCCAAAGACGGTTTGAGATATTGAACTAAATTTTGCCACAGGATATTATGGTATAGGAACACACTTTTTTTTTTATTTTTTTATTTGTATTTTATTTTATTTTATTTATTTTTTTATTTTTTTTTTAAACCCAAGTTTATATGACCTTTTCGACTTGAAATGTATCCAGGAAATAATGACGTCAGAGAAAGGTGGCCGCTGATTTCGCTTGAACGAACTGGTATTTACCACTTTTACCAGTACCTATCTCCGGATGATTTGTTTTGATGTTTTGTTTTGCTTTTGAATTATTTTCTGATACGTCAAATGTCTGACTCTACTTTATTGAAGAAGATTTTGTTTGATTTGTTGCGCTCGCTTTTTTGGAAAAAAAAACATTTTTTTTCCTATTTTTATACCATAAAATGGTTATAGATATGGTTCATGCCAAGTATGAACCTTTCCATTTTCTGTCAGCTATTCTTTCTTATTTATTAATTTCAAAATCATCACATAACAGTCAACTGCGTCAACCAAAAATCAAAAACAGGTCTTAAGTAAGGTAAATACCAAGGAAAATTGGTGATAAGTATGACAGAAAACAGCTGAGTCATGACGTCACAAATTAAGAATAAAAGTTATAACCACTCTCGCTTGAACGTTGTGGTAAATACCAAACTGAAATGGTTACCAATTTAATTTATTCTGGTCATTCGCTTGAAATCAGCTCTTGTGGTTCATATCAATACGCGTTTGCGCCCTTGCTTTACAACGTTGCCACGACCTCACACTTTAGTTACCTATAAATAGGCTTGTGTCATCAGCATACAGTATATCAACGGAGAATATTTATCTCCGTAGCGCAGTCGGCGCTCCATTGTCTGTCCGAACGGAAACGATCAGACAGGCACTGGAGTGGCAAACGGTACGCCAATTCATGAGAGTCAAGGCCGCGAAAACCTTTGATCTCCGCTGAAACACACGAAGACCCCGCACTCAGAGCGCTGGTGGATTATGTTCCATCAGAGCTCTTAGTGCGGCAACGAAAGAGACCAAGAAACCAACTCTAGTTGGAGGTTATTTCTTTACTTTACCTGGGAGATGCACTAGCTAGGGCGACCGCACAATCAGAGACAAAAAACGCACCAAGGCGCTAATTATAAGTTAGGACGAAATCCGTCTCGTACGCGATTAACTGCTGGTAGAGGCTTCCAGCTTGCTCGTATTTTTATTTTCTTTTTCTTTTTATTTCGTAGCCTTCAGATGCGACACATGGGTAGGACCGGTTTTTGGCGCTCCTACCCATGATAGAGATGCCTTCGGAAGGTAACCCGGTACCAAAGAGTCAATAAACTGTAAGAAGATTGGAACACTAAAGGGATTATCCCTGACGTTCTAATGCGTGGGTGGAGTTTAGTGGGCGAACCCCACACTACCCTATGGTCTCGGATCATAGGGTGTCTGGTTTCAGATTCTCCACCCTTGGGCCGGATCCCATGAAAAAAAAAAAAAAAAAAAAAAACATACAGTATATTATCATGAGAGTCAAGGCCGGGAAAACTTCCGATCTGGCCGCAACGCATGACGATCCTGTGCTCAGAGCTCTGGTGGATTACGATCCAGCAGATCTCTGTACACAGGTTCGTAAGAGACCAAGAAACCAGTTGTAGATTTCGCTTTACAAAGAACCTGGGAGATGTACCAAGCTAGGTCGTTCGAAACTAAGAGACAAAACGCACCAAGCGCTAGTATGTAAGTTAGGGCAAAATCCGTCTCGCACGCGATTCACTACTGGAAGAGGCTCCAGTTTGTTCGTATTTTTATTTTCTTTTTCTTTTATTTCTCGTAGCCTTTAGAGATCAGACTGCGCAGGTAGGAATCGGGTTTTTGGCATTCCTACCTGTATTTCTAGATGCCTTCCGGAAGGTAACCCGGTACCAAAGAAGTCAAATTAAGTTAGAAGACTGGGACACTGAAGGGATTATCCCTGACGTCCTAATGCGGAGGAGAGGTTTAGTGGGTAAAACCCCCCCAGGTGTCTGGTTTCAGATTCCTCTCCTTGGGGCCGGAACCCCTGAACAAAAAAAAAAAAAACATACAGTATAATATTTTGATAAGGGGCATTCAATTCGAGGACTACGTCGTTTATGAAGATCAATAACAAAATATAAATATATAAAAAAGATTAAATTAAAAAGATAAAAGAAATAAAAAAAAAGATTTGAACCAGTTTTTGGCTTTGCCTCTAATGCCATAGAGATCCAGCTTTTGTAGTAGTATCTCTCTGTCCAAACTGTCAGCATCGCGATTACTAATTCTCCATTTTCCATGTGTTGGAGTATAATCTTCTATTGTTTTACTATTGTTATCATTTTACCATTTTTATTATTTTACAATAAAACTTATATCATGTGAATTACATTTGGTTTGTAATAAGGAATCCAGGGTGTCAATAGTCCTAATTTCGAAAAATGTTGACATAGCCTCTTTGCGCTTTTAGGTATCGAAATTGTTCATTCTCGAAAGAAATAGGTACCTTTCAGGCCGTGGAAAATGAATGATTCTTTCGTTAGCCTTCGCTATATTTATTTCCATATATGATCAATAAAACTAGTGGAATTTCATTTAATTATCTAATCATTTATTTTTTATAAATTTATTAACAAAGTTTTATTCATTCATGTAAAGTGAAATGAAGGTTTTTCAAAAATGTTAAGTACATAATATGATCATGTTGATAATAATCGAAGCGTTGGACAGAGTTTGATTAAACCTAAATAAATATATTAAAGGTATACATGTATGTATGTATAATTAAAAACAATAACATCAGTAGTTTTAAAAATATCAGGAAATTATAGAGAAATATTATTAGAATATACAATGAAAATTAACTGATACGGATTAGTGGGGAGAAGGACGGTGGACGGTGTAGAACAAAACACTCAGTTATGAATTTCCCGACGTTGCGGTCGTTTATTGCGACCTTTCTCAAGGGCTAGAATTGAGAAAAAGAGACAATACAGACAGTGCTATAGTGAAAAGTTGAAAAAAGGCAAAAGTTAATACAGAAAAAACAAAATAAAACCACAATGTACAGGGTCATTCCCATATGCTAGCGGCGTTATGTTTGGAGATATGAAAATGTTGTAAATATGAAAGTTTTAGGTATTTATCTAAAATTTTAAAATATCTTATCAAAAAAACAAAACACTATCGGAATGTCAATATCTTTCTACAAGTAGCATTTTTTTTCAATGAAACCCCTTTATATATTATGATATATTATGAAAGAGCTTATTTTCCTGATTTCAAAAATATTTAGTTTCATACCTTTCTGATGAGTCGTTCAGGAGATATTCAAGTTTAAAATAATCACGAGTTAATAAATTTGTGCAACTTCATCCATGGCAACAGGGATTTAAATCATAATTGTTACACATATTTAGACTCAAATATCTACTGAACGACTCATCAGAAAAGTATCAAACTAAATATTTTTGAAATCAGGAAAATAAGCTCTTTCATAGTATATGATAATAACAGGGGGTTCCATTGAAAAAGATTCTACTTTTGGAAAAATATTGACATTCCGATATAGTCTTCTGTTTTTTAGGATAGGATTTTTGAAAAGTTCAGATGAATATCTAAAACTTTCATTTTTTCAAAATGTTCATATCATTGATAACGCCGCTAGCATATGGGTCAATATATACGGAATGACCCTGTACATGTATTTTTCTGTTATCAATATACACGCTCTATCTGATTAAGTGAGTACCAATACCAATTGTGGTTTAAGATTAGGAATTAGTGGGACTTGTGCTTTTATTTTATTTTTTCTGTATTAACTTTAGCCTTTTTTCAACTTTTCAACCATAGCACTGTCTGTATTGTGTTTTTTTCTTAATTCTAGCCCTTGAGAAGGGTCGCAATAAACGACCAAAACGTCGGGAAATTTATAACTGAGTGTTTTGTTTCACACGCCGCGCGTCCTTTTCCCCACTAATCCGCATCAGTTAAATCCAACTTAAGGACGCAAACCTACACAAATAAAAATTAATTTTTGGTAATGGTGATCATATTCTATGTACACGTTTGTATGATGATCTCAAAAATTTTAACATTGAAAAACTACAATATGCAAAACTAAACAATATTAAAAATCACAGATTTGATATCAATACTACTATGAAATAAGAACAAGTAATCATATTTTCATATCAAAATTGTTTATCGATACTACTTGTTCATTTTTGAAATATTATTTGCCATTGTTATTCGTTCATAATATGTATAGTTAAACACAAATATTCCAAAAAAACGTTTCTATTTTTTTATGAAAATAAGTTAGGAAAAGACTGATTCAGTGACCTTGATTAGTAAGTGATTGTTAACTACTAATGATCAAAGATGTTAAATAAATCATCTCATGCTATCGTTGCAAAAAAAAATTTAACAATCGACGCCTAGGAGGTGGAGCCGGTGCTTGTTGATTTTCCTCCATATTCCCCATCTTGAGCTCGTGGTTTGATAGTTTATTTTTCAACTGTTCATCCAGCAATTCATGCATATCCATCTAAAATTTGAGAATTTCAAAAAGTGGGACTATTCATTACATTCTGATCATCGTGTATTAAGATAGATATTCTACCTGCCACTGTTCCAACTGCTGACTCATTTCAACTTTCTGTTGGATGACTTCTAAAAGTTGACTGTTTGCTTGCATCAATTCTACTCTGGTTTTGGCCAATTCAACTTCAGCCTTGGTTCTTCTTTCCACAGCCATATCCCGATCTTCTCTAGCTTTTACTATCACTTCATCGTGTGCTAGAGACGTATCGTTAGCATCATGGCGAGCTCTGTCTCGTTCTTCCAAAGCTGCTCTAAGTTCTACTTCGCAGACTGATGCCTGGTCATGTATAACAAGTATAATATATTTTATTCAAACAACACGTCGACGTTTAGATTCACCTTGCTACTCAATTCGTTCAATCTATCCGTTCTTTTCTGAAGCTCTTCATCGCGTTCTTGTATTTCTCTGCGGGCTTGTTCTAATCTTTCCAATAATCGCACCACGTCACTATCAAGAATGAGTACCACCAGCTCATGGGCCACCTGTAAGAACGACCCACTTTAACTAGAACTGTGTTAAAAAAAAATGTGGAAAATGAACAAACCTCACTTAATAATCCAGGTGAGAATCTAGCGTTATCCAATTCTAGCGAGGTGGTGGAACAATCCGAATGCAATCCACTGTCATCATCATCTTGATGACTTCTTACTTGTTGAACCAAAGACCGCAATTGTCGATATACAGACATGCACTCTTGACTAAGAGTAGGTTCGGAAATATCCATTTCTGCGAGAAGGGAGCGGTGATCGCCTTCAAAGGAAATCAAACACAAGATACAAAGGGTTAGTGGGTTAGTTCACTGGTGATAATCACATGTTTAATGTTATCTACAATCCACAATCTATTAGCAGTCAGTCAAAACAATCTTATTCTTTGTAAGTTAATGTCGTAATCACTATTATATTTACCATTTAGACGTTCTTCTATTGATAATTTTTCTTGAGGAAGGCTGTACTCTTTCAGACTTTGTTGATACCTACAACGATTATGGAACTTCAATTGCCAATACCAAAATTTGTTTCGGATAAGATAATACGTAAAAAGGTGCAAGCAAAGTTTCCTGACGATATATGAATCTTGATAGAGACCTAGAACTTCCATCAACATGTTTTGTTTTTACGTCGTTGTGGTAATTTGTCGATAATGGAAAGTGAATTGTGAAAAAGGGGTCGTTTTTAAATTTCGTTTCAGAAAGAGAAAAAAACGTAGTGAGAATGACAAAGAGAGCTATATACCGAAAAACACTTGGATCTCGATTACTTCAAATGCCCAGACGGATTTGAAGTACATTTATCAAAAACCGATGACAATACAATCATTTCATTTGAAAGCGAGCTAAAAAGTGATCAATACTTTTTAATTAAACAAAATCGTGGTTTGGTCGAATGGACAATTTGGACATTTTTTGGAAATATGAAAAATGTCAGGATTAGTAAGTACTGAGGCCATTGATGTTTGAGAAATCAACCTACGGCCTATATTAATATTAATGTAGTAATCACCGATAAAAGAGCGCAAATCAACATCTACGACGTCATAGATTATACATTATCTATCTCCGTATGTCGTATTGTCTGTAATAATTCTCTCTCTGTCGAGTGAGGGTGATTTAGCTCCGCCCCGTTTTCGATCATACAGTGAGCATTTTCTTTTTTATTTCTTTATTATATTTTTGGGTATTTCGGAAAAATTTGTTCGCTGATGACTTTCAAATATTGTTTTGAATACATAGGTGTATAAAATTTCAAGTCATTTGAAAATGTATACAAATTGTCCATTACCTGACTTTTGGCTTGTCAAACTGAATGAAAGACTGGTTGACGTTGACTGTGTGCTGTGATCATTTGATAATATCCCTGGCTCGGTCTTATGTGTGTATATTTAAACTATTAAAATATTACCAGAAATAATGTTTCTTAGCCTTTACTGGGCCATCAAACTAAAAATAGATATAACGTAGTGAAAATGAGAAAGAAACCGAATATATATCACAAACATTTTGTACTGTTATATATCATATATCTTTTGAAGTTATCCTTTTCTCTCTCTCTCTTTCTCTCAATCTCTAGTAGTGTACGATGCTGCACATGATTTTTTTTTTGTTTGATTTATATCTTTGATCGTATCAGTTTCAATAATATTGATGATCAAGAGGATTGAAGTCCAAATTTTGGTTCTTTATTATCATCTTGAACGGATTTGTATGAATAAAAACCGCGCAGTGAAAAAACTGGAAAAAGGCTATCAATTTACCTAATATTCTGTTCTTTGGCATGTCTTTCGAGAAATAAAATTCTATCCGAAGCTTCCTCAAGTGCAGAAGTCAAATTATCCCTTTCTTGAGCTGTAGATCGCAGTCTTCGTTCCAGTTCTTTATTCTTCTCTGCGGTTAGTTCCAATTCATCACGTAGACTATCAACACTGTTCAGATGTTGCTAAGAATATAAACAATATTTATAATGAAAAACAAAATGAGAACGCGATTTGAAGAAAAATAAATTTAATTCAAACATATTATAATGTCATACCTGTAAACTAGATTTTCCTATTGTGATCTGCTCTTTATAAACATCCAATTGTTGGCGCAATTGTGATTCCTCGATTTGAGCCTCTTTCAATTGATGAGTTAGACGAGAATTTTGGGCAGATAACTCTTCTACCTAGTAACATCCAAAATTATTTTGTATACAAGATAGATAGATAAATAAATAAAATACGAACCAATTGGTTTTTGTCTCGTTCCCATTGTTTCAATTGATTATCCTTTTGAAATAATTTCTCTTTCAGTTCGCCTAAATCATTTTCTAATTCAAGTATCCGTGCGTCCAATTCTGACTCTTTGCCAGTAAGTTTTTTTCGTAGAAGGTGTCTATCTTGTTCCACATTCTGAAAAACATCATAATCCGTTTGTTACAACATCATAAACACTTTATACCTTGATCAAAACGGTTAAATAGAAGACATGTTGTCCACATTGTCATAACTAATGTGCATTTCAAAATTAATTCCCTGTGTACTAATTTTGCTTCATGATAATATCAAGTTCATTTCAGAATAAGTGATATTATACTCGACCAATATACAGTATGTCCGGCGATGGGGTATCCAATAGGACAAATAGAGAAAAAGTCATTCTTCATACAAATTTTTGCTTGTTAAATAAATATGATTGTCGTTGAAAAAAATCGAAATTTTATACCTACTGGGTCTTCAAAAAGTTGAAAAGACATTTTTTTGGAAAAAAATACCCATTTTCAAAAGTTTTTAGCAAAATGTGACTTTTACATTTAATTTTCACAAATCTTGCAGACGAATCATAAATAACGTGGATGGCATTCGCATGCACCGGAATCCTCACTGCACACTTGAGGAAGGCCCTCTTCCTTCCTTCAGGTTGCCTCAACACAACAGAAAGTCACAATAAAAAACAGTCCAAAAATAGTTATTTACCTAAAAAGTGCGGAAAGAGGTACTTTTCCACACGCAACGGCAGTTAAGCCGTTAAGGGCGAAAAAGACATTTTCCGCAAGAGTTAGGTACAATAAAGTTTTTTCTACGAGTGGTTTTGTCCATCTTATTTATGGAAAAAAAAACCTTTTGATACGCAAAGATTTTCTTATGATATACCTCTAAATGCCACATAAGGTAGAATAGTAACATTAATCATTTAATTAGTTCTTAACATGTTCATTTTTCAAATACGCAAAGTGCGGAAAAGTTACTTTTCCGCACGAGTTTTGTATGGACGGAAAAATAATGAAACAACATTTTTTCATCATGATATATTCATCGGAAACATATGGATTCTTAGATCCTGTATCAGTTATCAAAGAAGTAGGTAATGCTCGAGGTAATGCTGTATTTTAAAACTCCGATCCATTTCTCAGTTTATACCACTGACCTCTAAAATAAAATACCTGTTCTGGCGTTTTTTTTCTAAAAAATTGATAAGCGCTTTTTTTCCCATTCGAGTGTTTTTGTCCATCTTATTTGAAGTAACAAAAATCATTTAATGAGTCATAAATATCTTCATTTTAAACAATACAAAAATCGTGCGGAAAAGTAACTTTTCCGCATGCACGCTCGTAGGAAAAGCTAATTTTCAGTGCGTCTTATAAAAAATAACCATTCGACATAATACCATATCAGTATGTTTTGTGGGTTGTGAAGCAGGGACTAGACACAAATTTTCTATTTAACTGCGTTTATTACGTACCAAAAAACATTTAATTAAATTTGATTAAACGTCTACGTTGATAGTCTCTGAAGCACTTGTAACTTCTGTTGTCATGACATTGAGAGTGTTCGGAAAGCACGAAATAGACATAATGGGTACTGTTTCTCTCTTGAAGTAATATGGGCACTCAACTCTTTGAGAGGAAAAACGATTTTTTAACTTTTTGAAGGCCCCGTTTATACAATTACAATCTTTTTTTCATCCGCAGTCGTATTTTTAAGCAAGCATAAATTTTCAAATGATGAGGGACAGAAGATTTCCAAAATGAGCTATTACTCAATTCTTTTGGCGAGGATGTATTTCACAAAAAAAAAGAAAAAAAAATGGGTTTACAATATAGTGTATTGCCCTTTTAGGTTGCAATAAAAATCTGATCCATGTCCAAATTAGTATGGACAAAAAGAAAAAAAATCGGTATGTTGACGTAGGTTATAACACCTATGTATATGTGTATGTATGTCTTCGATATGCGTTATTACTACATTAATCGTTACTGAAACCATATCATCTGCCGTAATCATCAAAATTACGGTTATTTCTTTTGTTATGATTCTATTTCGTCAGGAATGATAAGTATTTCTTCTCGTTTCGCAACTGTTGTGACAGTTGTGAATTTATGTGTACTTAGCATGAAAACAAGATTTTTGCTCAGAATATCTATTCAATTATATTGTAAGTTAAATATCAACTGCTTTCGTGAAAGATCTATCCACTGATAATCACTCTCGTCTTATGGAGAAATAATATAATTATTATGCAATAACTAAACCTCCGGTTTAATTAGGAAAATAAAATAATCCCACAGAGCTTTCTGTGTTGTACAGGGTCACTAGGTACAGGGTGGCCCATTAGTATGTGGAAGTTCATTTTCTCCCTTGTCAAAAGAAATAGGAAAACAAATTCTATGCGAAACTTGTAGGGTTCTAGCAAGCCCACAATTTAAAAATATTACTGAGAATACAGAGTGTTCTAGAAAACCCAATTTTTTTTTTTTTTTTTAATGGCAACCCCAATTTTCAATTATATAATTGGATTCAGCGTGAAATTCTGCGTATGGTACAATGATTTTATTTGCCACATAATTTTTGTCTTGAGAATCTTGTTCTATCCCTTTTAGCAAAGGAGAAAATGGACTTCACACTAACGGGCTACCCTGTATATATCCAAACAAAAATATTCGGGCGAATTTTGAAACTACTGGATAAGTTTCATCAAAAAAAATTTGCGCGCAACATTTCTCGTGCATCTCTGTTTCACTACAAGCATATAAATACCTGTTAGTTCGTTAGTTGTTATCGAAGGAACTTCTAATATAGGGCCGTGTATCCAAATAAAAAAACTACCCTGTGTGCATAACAAAAGTGAAAACTTCACCAAGGCGAGATTATTAACACGAAATCCTTTTTTTGTACGACCACTACATGCGTATCCTATTTTTGTGGAACGGACATCTTGAACTTGATCTGTCAATTTTGTCATTATTGTCGATTGCTTTGATCCTTTCACACATGACTGTCGTATGTCATATTATTATGTCATGTGTCATATCAAGCTTGTTCTTGTTGATGGTTCCATTTTCTGGAACATGTTTTTTCTTTGTATATGAATATAAAGTGATTTATAATGAATAATATTCTAAATAACAAAACTATGCAAACATAACCTCATGCACTATGTAATTTTTTTAAAATTCTTATCAAATCCCAAATAGAACATATAATACCTAATTTGAACAGAATCCTTTGGAAATTAACAAAATTATGCAAACATATTATTATAACTTCACTATGTATTGTTTTCTTTAGTTTTTTTAAAAATACCAAATCAGAACCTGCATAATATCTAATTTGAACAAAATCTTTTGAAAAATAACAAAAAAATTATGTATATAGCTCTCTTCGTCATTCTCACTACGTCACGTCACGTTATATCTTTTTTCTCTCTCTGTAACAAATCTGAAATCGTTACATGTTACATGCGTTTCATTTTTCCAAATTCACTCTTCATTGTCGACAGATTATTACATCGCCGCAAAAGAAGTTTGACTCCAATATTGTTGCACACTCAAATGGCCACAGTGTAAAGGGAATAAGGGAATGACCTGGGATGGGATAGAACAAATTGACTAAAACTCTATTCATTAAGTTGATGATCATATCATCCAGATTTTATATACATTGGTGATCGTTATAGGTTTAACTTGTATTTATCATAAATATACAAATGTGAATGTCAAAAGTAGCTTTCGAGATTGCCAAAAAATAAATAAAATCAACGAACAAGCAGGCGTCAAAAAATGTCCTTGCCTTGTGGCTTTCAAATCTTCATGGTCAACAAGACCATAAATCAATGATTTAGATGAATCATCGACTATAGATTTGTAGACGCGTGCTCTGATTATTGAATTCCTATTCATGTGAAGAAAGAAGTTTCAATTCATTCAATAATATGGGAAAGCGGTATAGAGTTATTGTTTTACCAAAGAGTAAATTACACTCATACTAAAAAACAAGCGGTAGATACAAATTAATATTCATAAACACATCATTCGTATGATCAGGTTAAACATCTTAAAAGTGAAACGGAAAAAGCTGAGTCACGTCAACCACTACCAACTACCGAACAACCGAACTGCTTATTTACCATTTACTCACAAGGTTGTTTATTGTTTTGTTTTTTATATACTTGAAGTCGAAGACACAAGACGCAAGACATGTAGAGAAATTCCAAGAAAGAGAGAGAAGTAGATACAAAAGACCACGACTGCCGAACAATATACGCTTTTGCTGTTACCATTTACCATTACCATTACCACTTCAACTAGCAGAACCATGTTACATCAGACAGCGAACATTTCGAAATCGAGGTCAAGTTCGGTTAGAAAATCTAAAATAATGCAATTCCGTTTCATGTTGAATCCCTCTTACTTTGATGCTTCATATCATCAATCTTCAAACATGATTCATCAAAACTATAATACTAACTTTGTATGTAGAATACAATGACATATGAATAAGTGGAACATTTTTGTGTGTGGACGTACCTATGCAATAGAACTTTAATTTTTCTTTGATTATCACGTTTTTTTCCTTTTTGTCGAACTAACTAAAAGGAAATAGAATAAATAGTATAGTGATAGTAAGGTGCAATATCCACTTGATATATTATTTTATATTCCAAATCGCAAGTTTCAAATAAATTGTGTATTAATAGATCTAATCTAGATCTTGGAAAACTTTATTAAGTAAATGAACCAGAAAGAGTTACAAAAATACCGAATCTGATAAGTCGATTTCATCAATCTGGTCGAAGTGAAATTGAGCGTATATTGAAATCGTTTATAATATTATGTAGTATATTCTGTAACAGTTTTGGTACATTTTATGATAGTCAAATATGAGATTGTTACGCGATTAAAAAGCAGCTTCCTCCTATAACTTTTATACCTTGAATAAAAAAGATAAGTGCTTGTTATATTTTTTTAATTTGGTGTTATGATCGAGTGGTTTGATTTAGTCCTTTTGAAAATTTATCAATATACATGTGTAGGTAGGTAACAGCGTAACCGATTTCTCTTGAATGAATATAAATATATAGATTACGTCAGAATTAGTCATGATTCATGTCCGCATGCACAAGGTATACCTGCTATTTATTGGTCATCGACAAAAATTATCCAGTAATATTTTCACCTCACAATTTGTATATCACATATTATGTATGACGATGAGGAAGAGGAATGTATATGCTCAAGAAATATACGAATACAATCCAGATCAGAACGTTTTTTTTTTTTATTTTACTTTTATAAATAGGGTGTCTCATAAGTATTGGAGAAATTTTAAAGATGGTTCAAGTTCGTCATATAATTCAAAATAAAAAAGGTATACTAGACACTATGGATCGCGGGTTTTGAAAATTTTGTTTTATGCCTATATATAGGATGATCGATATAGGTGGAACGCGTAAGATTTGTAGAACGACGTATAGGGTCTTCTCGTATATTTTTGCACTCCACCTAGAGAGATTATTTGGAGAATGATATTAAAATGAGGTTAATAGAAAATTCTATGCTTTGTTCAATTATTGTGAAATTTTCAGGAAGTAGCTCCTTTTCGAATAGTGCTAACCATTTTTATCAAAAGTAACACAGAAAAAAATCAGAAAAGTAGCCTTGGTAGGCACTTGACAATTTTTCGAAAAAATTCGCCAGTACACGTAAACGGATAAATGGATTCAAGTATTTATATGCAAGCACCATAACTTCTTTGATGATTCATGCAGTATAAAAGTTTTATCACATTTTTGGCGCTTTCTGCACTTTTGTTCGGTGTTGGTATTCAAATTATTCATGCATATCCACTAATATAACACAAACTGAAAACCTCTTTTTTTTTGTTAAAACTTCCACTTTACCGGTCAGTAACTGCGTAAGGGTGGTGAATAGAAAAAAAAAACGCAAGATGCATTTTTGGTCGAGCACTCATTCCTGTACATTTTACCATCCAGACATTTGCGATGAAATTCACCCAATCATCCCTACCGAGAAAAACATTAAAATACACTTTTTCGCTCCTTTTCTCCCCCTAAAATGAGTGGCATCGTTAAAAGTTTTGTATGGAAAAGACGGATTCATTATAGAAACTCAAACCAACCCTTGTGTGACTAACTAACCCAAACTTGAAATTTGAAATGTAGTACATTCTGATATGTCTCCGTTACGAACTCGTTGCACATCAACGAGCAACGAGTGCATAGTAGTGATAGCCCAGTTCAGACAGGAGTTCGAATTATGTATTCCAAGTTCTAGAACCTCACTGCTCCAAATATAAACTTAAAGCACAGCTTACCCAAAAAGCTTCTTTTCTCCAATAGAAAACTTGTTGAGCTTTTTATCTTCGATGTCCTCCTCCATCCGTAGTGAACTTAAATTCTATTTTTGTACATGATTTTTGTCTTCCGCAATCCTATTGTTGTCACTTTCATAAAAAAAAGTAATTCCATCCATAATCATATCGTTCGACCACTGCTTCCCAACCATCATTCCGGGATCCGGGATGCATACTAGCCTAGTTTATACCGACAACTTGGTCCGCGGACCAAGTACTGAATTCGAACTATATCAAAACCGAATATTTGGTCAGTTGCGTACTAAGCTGGTCCGCTCTTGTATGGTTCGGTATTCGCCAGCAGGTGTACCGAACTAACTTTGGTTCCATCTCGATCAAAATTATGGGGTTATATTGATAGTGATTATTGTGAATTGTGTTTTTTCTGAGTTTCTCAAAGCAATATGAGCGTATATACTTACTTATATTTTTTTTGGTTACGAATCGTGTTGATAAATAATTTCGACTTGTTTTCGACATTTGACAAATTGTGTGCCTATACTTATTTAGTTCACGCGTTGCAAGACGGTGTAAACAGGCGAAAAGCAAGCATTGGTCCTACCGTACTATCCCCACCCACTTGGTCCTATCGGACCGAACTAAACGATTTATCGGTGTAAACTAGGCTACTGACACTAAACTATTGGCGATGCAAGTCCGAACTCGAACGAGCCGATTCGTCGTCCTTTGAATCGTGTCAATTTGAAGCCAAGATTCCACGGAGCTTGGTGCGTGGATCGGCGATCCACGAGTCAAACTTGCCAATCGTGCTTTTTTTTCGCGTCTCTAGCTGGCTTGGACTTTTCCGTTTCTTGTCGGTGAAATTGAAACGAGTCAAAGGACGACAAGCCCGTCATTTCAACTGGCGTTTATCATCCCGATGTGAAACCTCTTCCGAACTAGAGAATGAGAGAAATTTGAGCTGAAATCGCAAGAAAGAGAGAGAGAGATGATGCAGATTCTGGCGTTAACCAGGTTACGATGTGGTATCAAAATTCGTAACCACTTTCCTTGGCAGTAGGGACGAATCTCTTGGGAGGTACCTAATTAAGTAGTAACGTTATACCATTTGTGTTACTTTTAGTAACCATAACTTTTGGAGTTTGATCCCGAGCTGGTGTCGGGATAGTAGCCCATTCACTTACAAAACCTGTAACCACAAATCGTAACCTGGTTAACGCCAAGATTCGCCTTATACCGATATAACAGTGTAACATTTTTGTAACAAATATTCGGTTTATTCATTATAATATACACTATTATCGGTTGGTGCATGCTTCAATTGGTAAAACTGTAATTGATGGTTTGTTCGATATCAATTGTCATAATTTCTTACTATAATTTCTATTTCACAATAATACAGAGTTAGTGTATAATAGATGTGCTAGAAAGCATACCCCACGCTTTTATCACAATGACATTGATTTTCTCGTTTTGAAATTATTGTATAATCATCGGCTCTTGACAAGTGTGCAAAGTTTTAAGTGAATCTGGGCATGTGAAGTTGGTAGAAATCGAGTTCCAAGATTCCGTTCGGTAAATACAGGGTGTCCCTGAAATGACTGTACAACGTTCAACCACAAATTCCTTAACTAAAAATAAGGCGATCTAGGCCAACTTACCTATATCCACAAATGCCTCGCAAAGCTTACAGAGGGCGTCAAAGATTCAAAACAATTTTGGTTTTTCCTACATTTTCCGAAAACGTGTAAATCGATTTTGATAATTTTTGGTACCTAGTCTTGAACCATCAAATTACGTTTTTTGTTTTTATAGCGACCGGTTGTTGTAATTAACCGGAGGTGTTGCTTTTATCTAATAGTTCAATGTATTTGAGAGTTTTTCTTTCTCTTGAGTAATTTCGCTGGGATAAGTGGTTCTGCCAGAAAAAAAATATTTTCATTTTGGTACACCAGACATTTTATTATTGAATCTTTTTTTTTAGCATCACCACTGATCCCAGCAAATTTTTTCAAAAAAGGAAAAAGCGTTCTTATACACTGCGTTATCCGATCAAAACTTCCGGATTATCATTGAAGTCAATTCCATAAAAATTGAAAATATTTTTTTTCTGGCAGAACCACTTATCCCAGCGAAATTTATCAAGAGAGAAAAACTCCCCAATACATTGAACTATTAGATAAAAGCATCTGCATTATCAAAAAGTCAATTCCAAAAAAAATCAAAACAAATAACTGCATGTGACGTCACGTTTAAAGCCAATGATCTAATAACTATTTAAAGCACTCCGGTTAATTACAACCGGTCGCTATAAAAACGAAAAACGCAATTTCATGGTCCAAGACTATAGGAACCAAAAATTATCACAATTGATCTGCACGTTTTCGAAAAATGCAGGAAAAACCAAAATATTTTTGAATCTTTGACGTCCCCTGTAGACTAAACGAAACATTTTTGTTTGGATATAGGTATGTTTGCTTAGATCGCCTTATTTTTGGTTCAGGAATTTGTGGTTAAGAGTTGTACAGTCATTCCAAGGACACCCTATATACAGGGTGTTTAAAAAACATTGGTCAGGAATGAAAGGAGTGATTCCAAAGAGTGAGGTCCAAAAACGCATCATTCTTTTTCTTAAATTGATTTTAACTTGCCCGCCCTCAACGCCACTGGACACAATATTTTTTATCTATTAGGGTCAAAATTAGCCCCTTATCACTCACAACAACGCTGTCAAATTTCGAACAAATCGGTCAAAATTTAACTGATTTATAAAAAAAAAATTATTTAAAAAAAACTTTGCCACCCTGTATCATAAAAACGATGCGTTTTCGGACCTATGTTTATTGGAAGTTTTTTTTTAGAATGAACTCAGGAATCACTCCTTTCATTTTTGCCCAATGTTTTTTAAACACCCTGTATATACATATACAGTGTCTTTCAAAAGTCCCGGAACGGTCTCGAAAAATGTAAACGTGGCAACATTTCCGATATTACCATCGCATCAGGCATGGTCCTGAAACCTCTATAAGTCCTAATTTCCACTTTTTTTTTTGAGCCGTTTGTGAAATACGAGACCGTTCCGGGACTTTTGAAAGACACTGTACAGCTCTCTTTCTGATTCTCACTATACCTTATATCGTTTTTCTTTTTCGGGTAACTAGATCGAACGTTTCATTTTTCCCAATTCACTCCACATTGTCGAGCAAATATCAGAACTCTACAAAAGAACTTTCACTACAAAAAACAAACAAAATGCATTTTCGTCATCTTGGGGTAAGTTGACGAACCTATGGGGACAAAATGGACTATTAAGTGCAGAGGTCACAGATGAAAGTCCCCTTCTCGTACGAAGTGCACGCCTCATGCCACCAACCCTCGCATCCTCTAGATATTGGATCCAATCCATCAATTGGACACAAAGTCTCTTCTCTCTTTCTTTTTTTCTTTTATTGGTAGGGTTTGCATCGAATCATTAAAAACTTTTTTCTTCACTTTCAATACTTGATCATGCGTGTCATCTTTTCTAGACTTTTTTTCTCAAGTTCTTTATCAGGAGTCGACGTGATAATGAGAGCTCCCTATCTTATCCTTGTTACAATTTCTAAGTAGAAAGTCAGAAATAAGAACAAAAGAGGAGCAATCGTGTTATTTTCTATTTTATCATATTTGAGACATTATATTCATTATAAACAATTATCTTATCACTAACAAAGACTATACTATACGTACTTTAACAAGCCACTGCTCTGATACAGGTTATGGACTACTGCACGCCTCAAGAGATCAGCCTCTATCCTCTGGTCTCTAGTAGAAGGCCACAATGGACCTACAGACTGTAGCCCAGACGCCACCCCCACTTACAGATATCAACAATGTTTAGATCAGCTCAATAATACATTTCGACAGTTTTGCAGTTGTTGTCAATTGAGAAATAATACGCCGCCGAATGCGCCGAGGAGATAAAAGTGTTTCCCTATTATTTCTGAAATTTTTCGGAAACTACAAACTGGAGTTAAAAAGGACCTAAATAGGTTTTTTTAGTTCCTGATTTATTTCTTTTCAATCAACTTGATTCAAAAGTTGTGAATTTAGGCTGATTAACTGCTAATACTATAAATAAGGTAGGATTGCCATGTTCCTATGATATTGCCGCCCCATCCAAAATTCTGATGACGTCATGACTCTTGCGGCCATTTCCATACCAAGACAATTTAGGTCAGTCAGAATCACGGTTCTTCTTTTTGTTTGCTCATGTTATAAAAAACTAGTTGTCGTATCGGCTTTCTAGTCAAAACACAAAGTGTGAAAAAAATTTACAAGGTTAGTCTTTTTGTGTATGTTTTGTTGCTGTTTGTTGTAGTGTTGATTTCTTTAATATAAAGGATTTTCTACCAATAGTTAATTGCTTAGTAGATTCAGAGATGCCTAATATTATTGCCATCCGGTATGATTTCGCTTGTGCGTTTGGCCAGTTTGTTGGTAAACGAAAAGCTACCAAGCGCTTATTTATGTTGAGTCTCCGATGTAATATACTTTCAGGGTGCGGCGTAATAGACTCCCTCACTCCAAGCCATTGAATGACCCTCTCGCTCCCATTCAACGGCTTCTCGCTTTCCAGACTTGAGTCCTTGCGACATTTTCTTGTGGGGGTAACTCAAGACAAAAGTGTTTGAGCACCGACCCGAAATCCTACCCAAGAACTGAAGGAGAAAATTCTTGAAGGATTCCTCCAGAAATGCTGGTATAAGAGTGGACGAGGAAGATGTAGATAAGAGGAGATGCAAACTTCAGGGAACGGCCCCAGACGCCTGCATTGCCCATCAAAGACAACATTTACCAGATATTATAAAAAAAACACTATTATATGTGTATGTGCTTTGAATAAATGAAAAGTTTTTCTACATAAGTTGTAATGTTTTTTTTACAATTTACTTTTGAAATATAGAAGTCCATTATGCCGCACCCTGCATATCATAGCAAAAGTCTACCAAAATTAATTATGAAATTCAGACGCCTTCAAACGAAAATATCCAACCGTACTGCCAGTCGCTGAGTCCGGACGCTATACCGCCAACCCAAATCGAATCACAAAGGCAAAAAAAAAACATTAGGATTACCCAAGGATGACAGTATCAGGCACTATATTATTTTGGAAAACTTCTAATTATTGCTAGTCATAACACCAATTTTATTAGTGTTGTTTTTAGGTTTTTACAGATGCGTCAAAGAATGGTCAGAAGAAAATCTTAAAGGCATGGCATATTTATATTTCAGCATACAAATATTGTCATTTAGCATGGTTTTTAGAAAATAATAAAATTAGAAAAAATGTTATATTCACAGGTATAAAGTTTGTCTCCCCCAAAAAGGATATGCTGTAGCATGCCTCCCATGATGTAGGTAGTGTAGGTATATACAGGTTGTTCCAGTTGAAAATTTTGAAAAATTTCTACCTTACAGATTATTATAATGTTATTAAAATACCTACCTCAAGTTTCTTAGAATATTCGTCTACTGTTACGTCCAACTGTTTTTTGAGTTTTTCATTTTCTTCGAGTAAAGCTTTCCCAAGTTCAGCAGCTAGTTGTAAATCATTTTCTTTTTGCTGGAGTTGAGTCCATACATCTTCATTCAAGTTTTGACTATTTTGAGTACTCATATCACGATTCTCCATCTCAAGCATGTAGCTTTCTAAGGACTTGAACATACCTTGGATAAACTTCATATATATGTGAATGATCACCGAACATGTTTCTCAATCATTATTGTTGTGTAGTTTTGATAACGAACGATTTCGAAGTCAATCATTTTGCTTTGTCAAGGTTTTCTAGAAAAAAAAAGGTTTGGAATTACAATTTTGAATTTATCAAAGGAAAATTATTTCGGGTCTTTACCACTACACAATCGCAATCACAATTTATTTGAAAAATATATGATGGAAATAGTTTTAAAACGGGAAATACAGATACAATAAAAAATGTGAAAAATATATATACCAGGTGTCCGTCCCACTAAGAACGGCTCTCGGCTGTATCTCGTCAACTACACACAACGCCAAAATGCTTGAATTATCCTTTTATTTTCGTCAAAACGGAACAATAATATTTGTAATCAAGAAGATTGTCACAAAGTATGTACATTTTTTACAATTTGCATTGGTAACCAATGCAGATTGGCTTGATAAAATTTCAACTGAAAAAGATTATCAAAATTCGAAATCTAAAAAAAAAACTCTTTAAAAAATTCATGGTAGTTGGTGTGTCCTCTTCTGGTCTGTAGTAAGGTAGCGTTGAATCGTATGTGCATAGAAACAATAAGGCGATCTGGTATCCATTGAAATATTGTGCCATATTTCTTGGGCCGATAGTGCTGGTGAAAAAAACGATCAATTCAACTTTTTGCTATTTCTAGTTTACGCCGGGTAGACGACCAATACTTCGATTCAACAAAATTTAACTATTACTTCAAAATTTATTTTTTCTAAAGCCTATATATTCTCGACACGTATGTGTTTTCTCTCGTTCACTGTCCTGGCATCTTGAGCAATTCATCTATTCTGGTATATCAAATTCGAATCGATATTGAAATGAATCAATCGTTTCTTTTGAATATTTTATCAAAATGGTCATATAACATTTTAAAACAGATCTAACCTTTTCTCACCACTTTATTTTAACAATAATTAGACCAAAATAGTTATGAGAAAAATCCGAAATTTTCTGAAGATTCTGCTGCCATTATTTTTTTATGTTATAGAAGATCTAGGCAAAGTTTTGTAAAATTCCATTTTCTGCGCGTTCTACAAGATTGAAAATGATTGCCAGCTACCGTCACGGACTAGCAATTTAACGTCAAAAGTGTCGCTCATTCGCACTATACGGTCAGATAACTTTCACCTCCACTTGCATAGAATGGCCCGGACACGACAAATTTATATTCAACTGACATTATTGCACAGTGATACAAGTAACTATATTAGTGCCTAAATCTTGTTTTGATTGAATCACTTCTTATTTTCATTCATAGCTTGTTCTCTTGCAGATAATTGATCACTGTATTTCTTATGGGACATGTTCCATGTATTTTCTGACCATTACCCTCTCTATTACTATTGCTTTAATAGTTTTTCGTCATCCGTCTTGATGTTTTGTTACAATTGAACGAGAGATAATGAAATTAAACATCTCAGAAAATTTTCTCTTTTGTGAGCCTGTATCGTGCTTTCCAGCATTCACATTACTAGAAATATACAGGAACGAACGCACCGTTCCGGCAAGCTATTCTTTCGAAGAAAGATTGACGGTCCGGGACGCGTATTGGCGTTCCTTACTACGATACAGAGCATATATGATCTGTATCGCAGTAAAGTATGGCTGGACTGGATGCACAATTTCTTCAGCCATTGTTTACTACGGTGCAGACCAAATGCGCTGTTATGGGAGTAAAGTATGATAGGAATGGATTTGTTGACTCAATTTATTTATTCTCGTTTACCACGATGTATAATAGAAATTAATCACATACATAATAATTATTATTTATCATAATGGTGAATCTAGAAATATCCTACTATCATTTAATGTGACGATGTGTACAATGCATGGCTTCACGGACCTTTATCAATTTCGCAAATGACAAGAGTTTAACTCCAATTATTTTTGTCTATACAGAGTGTTGCTCAATGAATGGCCGTAATTCCAGAGATGTATTCCTAAACCAAATTGAAGTAGAAATAGTCCAATCAAAAAAGGAAGTGTAGAGTGCGTGTATAATATAAATATATATAAATAGTCTGGTTTTCGAAATGCAGGTTTAGAAAAAAATCGGATTTATTATTGTCAAATCAAGTCAATTTTGCTCGTTGCTGTAGGCCACGTTGTTTTGTGGTTATGAACATATTGTTTTTGACTTTCCTTGACGGACCATGATTTTTCATGTGATCAAAAAGTGGATTTTTTTCTGAACCTGCTCTTTTCGAAAACCAGATTATTCAGGACACATCTTAATAATTACAATAGACAATTTGCATACATTGTCAAATGACTTGAAATTTTATATATACGTATTCTACACAAGATTTGAAAGTCATCAGAAAACATTTTTCCAAAATACCCAAAAATATACTTAATAAATGAAAAAGAAAACGCAAATTTCACTGTATGATCGAAGACGGGGCGGAGCTATATTACCCTCTCTCTCTCTCTCTCTCTCCCACCCCTCTTATAGCCGTTATTTTAAGAGTTATAAAAAAATGATAAATACCAAAGTTGTCTGTTTTGGGTCTAATTTTTTGAAAGGTTGAAAAAAAAGCATAAAGGAAATGTCAACATTCAAAAAAAATTTAGTTATTCACTTATTTATTTAGTTTTCCATAGCATTTAAATTTATAGATTGTATCCGAAGTTGGAAGGGAAAAAATGGTCCTGTAAACTGAAATAGCACGGCTGACGCAATCATCAACTAATATAAAATTTATGAACTCACAAGAAAAAGATCTTTCATTCAAGACAAAAGTATACCATTCCATTTGGAAAACAAATATTTTTCAGAATTTTTTCATTACCAATGATTCATGTGTTTCTTTTTGACACCAGATTATAAAAATTAGACCAAATAGAGCTTTTGTATTCACCTTTCTTCTATAACGCTTTAAATAACGGTTATAGGGTGGAAGGGTATTTTAAGGAATGACCCTGTTCATACGCATTTTATAAATATGGGGTGTTTCTATAAAATTTTGTAATATCCAAAATTTCTCTCTCGATATACAAAGTTTGATAAGTTATTACTTTTTTTAGATTACATTAATTTGAACATTCGCATCGCACCACAGTTGCAGAAGCTTATAGCTATCTGAGAATGGCGCCTGATGTACAAGAAACCTTTCTACAATACTTTAATGAGGGAATGACCAACTCTGTTTCAAGAAATTATCATGAAATGATGCTGCAAAGCTGCCAAGAAGCAGAAGGCACAAATATTGCTCTTATTTTGGCCAACGCCCAAAAAAATCCGACTGAACGTCAAGTTAAACATCTTCACGAGAAGTGGAGGTGGGTAATACTATTATACACAAACATGCAGATATGTGGATTCAGTGCTTTCATTCAAATGAGTCCCACTTCAAGAATTATGTGTTTTTTTCTGATTCCTATGAAAATATGGTAATTGCATGTAATTTTTGAGATACACGCGTTTATTCATTTGTTTACAATAATTGTCATGGAAGAACTCGAATTGTTAAATGTCGTGTAAATATTGTTCCCTTACAATAATTTGGTACAAACAAATACCTGTTATTTCTTGATTTGAGCATTTTTTAAAATGTTGTTTCTACAAACCAGAAGCTCTTCTACATTTTGGTAAATACTTCTGAATAAGAACTATGACCATTACTGAAAACAAAAAAATTAACGCGTATATCCTGAAAATCAATTTTTTTTATATATTTCGTCATATTCACATCAATTTAATAATAATAATAATAATAATATATCTTTATTTAGCATCAGCTATAAAATTACAGTGTATAAAAATCTAGATAAAAATGTTGTAATGGAATACAATAATTATGAGCATTTATAAAATTTTAATAATCTAAGTCTAAGTAGTGTAAGAAGTAAAAATGTTTAAAATAACATATAAAGGTAAAAATATAAACAGTACAACACCACAGTTAAAATGTTAACAATACATGTTCCCTGAGCAGTCTTTTAAATACATTCAAGTTATCACAGTCTTTGATCTTTGGTGGCAGATTGTTAAATTCTTGCAGGCCCTTGTATAAGATGGAATTTAACATTTGACTAGTATTACATTTGGTGTTCAGTATAAAATCACTCTTGTGTCTTGTATTATGATCATGTACATCCCCAAAGTACTTGACCCTTTCACAAATATACGATGGTGCCAATTTCATCCTAATTTTGAACAAGAATACAAGTTGAACAACAAGTTGAAAATAATTTTCTGGTTAACATTTAACAAATCCAAAACATCAAGCATTAGTCTAATCGGAGTATATCTATCACACTTCAGTACAATTCTTTTTTGATTTTTTTGCATTTGGACAATTTTAAACTTAGGTAACAGGAACAACAAAGATGAACAGAACTGCAAGTGAGGAGAGGCAATGGCATGGTATAATTTGATTTTCGTAGCTACAGATAATTGTTGACCTACTCTAGCCATAAAACGAACTTTTTGTGAAAATTTACGCATTACATAGTCAGCATGAGGAACAAAGGACAGGTGGGAATCAAATATTATTCCTAAGTACTTGATTTCCTGGACAATTTCCAGTTGACGATCATCAATTTTCACATTAACATTTTTAAAATCAATACAACTCAACTCAAATTTACGCTAAACAATTGAAAAGGAAGGGCATGTGTGCTATATTTTCGCAATCAAAAAAAAAAGTTTTTCAAAATATTCAATGATTTACTAAAATATAGGATGTACCATTTCTAAAAAGGTAAGTTTTGTCAATAATTTTGAAATAATTTCATATTCTATAACATTTTTGACTCAACATCATGAAACTTTGCGACTACACTACTTTTTTTATTCTACCGTTCAGCTCAAATATAAATATTATTAGCCTCCTGAAAGTGGGATAAATTAAAATTGAAGCACTGTACATACAGTGTAGTGTGTCCGCTGTAAGCTGTAAGTTATACAATAATTAACGCCCATCCTGTATTTTCTTCTTATTTTTGATAAAAATAGTGACGTAGGCAAACTCATCAACTGTATATAGGGTGTTTAAAAAACATTGGGCAAAAACAGGGGTCCGAAAATGCATCGTTTCTATGATACAGGATGGCAAAGTTTTTTCTTTCAATCATTTTTTTTTTTTAATAATTCAGTTAAATTTTGTCCGAATTCTTTGAAATTTGGCTGCGTTGTTGTAAATAATAAGGGGCTAATTTTGACCCTAATAGATAAAACATATTGTCTGCAATGGTGTTGAGGGCGGGCAAGATAACATCAATTTTTGAAAAAAAAACCATGCGTTTTCTGACCTATGTCTTTGGAACTTTTCTTCTTAGAAGGACTCCAGGAATCACTCCTTTCATTTTTGCCCCCTGTATAACTTTATTTGAAAAAGTGTGCTCAATTTACGTAAAGAACCCTGTATAAAGCATTGTTGTTTTTTTAAGAGATACACGATATGCAATATTATAATTTAGGGAATTTTGGAGGGCGGTCTGAATCCAGTATGGTGAATATTTTGAGAAGAAAGATTGAAATATACGGAGAAAAAGGAATAGCAAACATTGTTTTGAAAGAGAACCCACTTATCGTAATCGTACTAACACCAATAATGATGCGGGCTCATCAAGAAAGCTTTTCTAGCGAAATTGTCTTCGTAGATTCCAGTGGTTCATGCGACCAGACAAGCACGTGTGTTACTTTCATGTTCACAGCTTCGAAGGTTGGTGCCATACCACTAGCCTGTATATTACATACGGCACAAACCGAAGCAAATTACACCCTAGCTTTCAATTTGTTAAAAGAAACTCTTGGTGAACGTGGTTTTGGAAATTGTGGCCATCCAGCTGTATTTATTACAGATGACAGCGCCGCTGAAAGAAACGCGTTATTATCCGTATTTTCCGAATCCACCAACAATGTAACGCTTCTTCTTTGCATATTCCATGTATGTCAAGCTTTTTGGCGGTGGTTGTGGGGTAGCCACAATAACGTGTCAAAAGAATTCAGGCCAGAAGCAATGAACATGTTTCGAAGCATCGTCTACGCAGCCACGGAGATTGAAGCCGAAGAACTTTATGAAAAATTCCTGAATAACAGGACAATTGAACAACATGAGAAACTGAAAAAGTACATTCTTGCACTATGGCAACGACGAAAAGAATGGTGTTTGTGTTACAGAAGGGATCTGATAACAAGAGGAAACAACACAAATAATTTTGTGGAGGCTTCTATACGTATATTCAAAGATATTGTATTGGAAAGATGCAAGGCATTTAATATGTGTGCTCTAGTAGATTTCATAACAAATGTTTTTGAGTCATACCATAAGCGACACTTGCTACTTTTTGCCAACAGCCGCTCTACAAGAAATGAAATTGTTTACATGAAGTTTTCTCAGAAAGCCAGAGATCTACTTGTTCAAAAAGTTGACGACAAAACCTTTTTTGTAAGCAGCAGCGAAGACAGTAGTTTTTTGTACACGGTTCATACCGGCTTTGCGAATTGTGATTGCCCTTACGGTGCAGCTGGTAAATTCTGCAAGCATATTTGCGCTGTACAAGAAAAATATGAGATCCTTTTTGAAACATCACCACGTTTAACAACACAAGATAAAAAATTATTTGCCAAGCTTAGCCTAGGACAAGATGAACCCGAAGGCTTTTTTCAATCGATGGATACGGAGGAGGACTCATTCCAGAATCCCAAAAAGCTGATACCGAACATATTCTTGAGAATATTACTCAAGATTCTCACGAAGTACCAAAGCAAGATGATTCAAAAATGGTCACAAAGCAATCATCCGTTATACAAAAACTGGACAACAACTTCAATAGAATAATACAGATGGTCTCACAAAATTCCTCTATTGATGTGACAAACTCTATAGTCAAACTCAATACAGTTTTAAATAAAATACACACACCTGCCCAGCTCACATCATTTTGCTGCGGTGTGGCAAGACATCGTTCCCCCCGGAAAATTGGAGTACAACCTGGTTCAGTTAGCAGAAGAAAAATTAGACCTGGGCTTACAACTGGAGCGAAGCGTATTCAAGCTGGAAGACCGTCTACTCAGGAGCTTTCCAGTCAGAGCTCTAAAAAAAAAAAGAAAGCGAAGTTTGGCAGGAAATAACCTGGAAAACAAGCCAAATGCAAAATCTCACGGGCACAACTGATGCTCATATTATATACTCACCCCCATATGCACAGTAGAAATCTAATCCGGATGAAGACTTCATCGCGATTATTTTCTATTAGGTGGTATGGAATATAATCGCGATAAAGACTTCATCCGGATTAGATTTCTACGGTGCATATGGGGGTCAGTGACATTAGAAGTGTTACACCGACTAATTTCCTATAAGACTCAATGTGAACATGACCTAGTACAAAGCTTCATATCTTATTTGAAAATGTTTTGTTTAAATAACCAAAAAAACAACATGTTCAGATTGAATGAAACTTCAATATTTCAGCATAGGAGAAATTCCATTTCTACCAGGAAACTCTATAAATTGTTTCAACATTTTGTAGTCAAACTAGCAATGCAATCAGCATTGGGTGGAATGTGCTGGAGATTCAAAACACTCTAAAGAGTTTCCTGGTAGAAATATAATTTCTTTTATGCTAAAATATTGAAGTTTTATTAATTCTGAACATTTCGTTTTTTTGAATAATTTGAAATCCTTTTTTTCAAAGGAGACATAAAGCTTTGTATTAGGTCATGTTTACATTGAGTCTTATGGGAAATAAGTCGGTGTAACACTTCTAATGTCACTGAGTATGACAATAGAAATACGTCACTTTTCCGTTTATCATATGATAATTTGATTAAGTGAGGATAGAACTTTATTTTACTAACCCTAACCCAAAATATCCCTGTACGCTGTAAAAATAAAATATATTATTGAATATAAACATAGTTTCATTTTTGAGCATAATACACTACGTGTTTTTGTTCGAGACGTCGTTGAATTCATTTGCTATTGAATTGAGTATGCTTGACTTGGCGTTCACATAATGATAGACCGTTATTTCAAAGAGACATTCCGGAAACAATTTCAAGTAGAAAAGGCCTTATGAACATTTGTCCTGAATAGTTTGTTTTTCGAACGAAGGTTAAGAGAAAAATCAACTTTTTGACCACATGAAAAATCATAGGCAGTCGAAGAAAGTACAAAACATCATATTCATAACAACAAAACAACGTTTCCCATAGCAACGAGCAAAGTTTACTTGATTTACTAATGATAAATCCGATTTTTTTCTAAACCTGTATTTCGAAAACCAGACAATTTATTTACTCAGTGACATTAGAAGTGTTACACCGATTGATTTCCCATAAGATGTGAACATAATAACCTAATACAAAGTTTCATATCTTCTTTGAAAAAAAAAAATATTCCAAATTAACCAAAAAAACAAAATGTTCAGAATGATTGAAATTTCAATATTTCAGCGTAGGAGAGATTCCATATCTATCAGTGAACTCTATAAAGTATTTCAAAATTTGGTGGTCAAACTAGCATTGCAATTAGCATTGGGTATATAGATTGTGTTCGAAATTCAAAACACTCTATAGAGTTTCCTGGTAGAAATGGAATTCCTCCTATGCTTATATATTGAAATTTCATTCATCCTGAAGATACTGTTTTGGTTAATTTGATATCTTTCTTTTCAAAGGAGATATTATTATGAAGTCATGTTTACATTGAGTCTTATGGGAAATAAGTCGGTGTAACACTTCTAATGTCACTGAGTATATTTAGGACACATTTTATCTCACAAGACCTTTTCTACTTAGATTTGGTTCAGGAATGCGTCTCTGGAATTACGGCCAATCATTGAGTAACACCCTATATAGACACAAATTGTTGAAGTTGAACCCTTGTCCAGTTCTAATTTGCGAAATTAGAAATAACTCCGTAAAGCCATTGTACACATCGTCACATCAAATTATAGTAGGATATTTCTAGATTCACCATTATAATAGATAATAATAATAATGTATGTGATTATACATCGTAGTAAACGATAATAAATGAATTGAGTCAACAAATCCATTCCTGCCATACTTTACTCCCATAACAGCGCATTTGTTCTGCACCGTAGTAAACAATGGCTGAAGAAATTGTGCACCTAGTGCAGCCATACTTTACTGCGATGCAGATCATATATGCTCTGTATCGTAGTAAGGAATGCCAATACGCGTCCGGGACGGTGACGTCCCGTGGCAGTCCCGTGACGGCGCCGGCGCCGGCGCCTGCATACATGCGAACATCCCCGCTCAAAATACAGTATACAATATTTTGACGTTACGTTGCTGATCCGTGACCATGATGCTCGAACACACAAGATAAGCTCACTAGCTGGAAGAAATTAGGTCCGTGCGCGGATCAGTGACGTTACGGCGAAGTTCCATGAAACGCGAATTGAACTTTTTTTTTCCGCAGGCCATGCATACGGCTAATATTTTCAGGGACACAGTCGAGAGCCATTCTTAGTGGGACACCCGGTTCAGTTGTGGATAAAATAATAGCATTACCTAGGTACTCTACAGATTTGATAACATTTTCAAATCCATGATTTCTCAGTTTGCGTGTTCTGGCGATCAAAAGAGAAATGGTTTGTGCCCTTTGGTCACGTTTAAAAAAGGGTCAAAAAAACTTTCTTAAAAAATAGGCTAATTTTGACAAGTTCAACATTTCAAAGGTATATAGACTATCCTTTGTTCAATTATTGTGAAATTTTCAACTAACTATAAACGTGATAAAAGGGCACTTATCAATCCAAAAGTAACAAATAGATTTAACTGATGCAGGATTAAAGTTTTATCAAATTTTCAGGGCACCTTCTACTATTACTATTATTTTTTCAAAAACTTCATATTATAGATATCTACGTAGTTTTCATTTAAAGATGAAAAACCGTTGGTCATATTGTTTACAACTATTAAACATTGGAGCCAATAGCGTAAGTGGAAATTTCGGCCGCCTCCGCAGATCCTTTTACGTGGCCCTCTACCTACTCGTATATTGCAAATACTTTTTTTAATTTCATTTAACAAAATCTGTCATGCATCCAAATACACAGGGTGTTTCATTAATATTCCGGAAAAGATCGGGATGAGTAAAATGAGAACAAAACTTTCTGTAAACATATGTATCCGGAAATGCTTTGTTACAGAGATACAGGGTGTTGAAGTACCTAATCTCGATTTTTTTTAAGAAAATTCATGCTTGGGGGTTTCTTAACATGGGAAATTCGAATTTGATCTTAGTATGGCTCTAACTTTTTGAGGGCGCTACCTACACTTATCTTTTCTGCCATGAACAGCCATAACTTTTTTGACGACGTCCCACCTGTATCATGTTTGTGATAAAACAGATTTATTTCTTATTTTTACACAGAAAATTTATACTTGGTGGAAGTCGACAAGTGCAAACATTTTCGAGATATTTGGATTTGAAATAATGAATACATGTGATTTGGAAATTATGTTGAAGCATGAAGTTTCATTGATATTGCCAAGAGGAGGATGAGTTTGCCTGCTTGAAAATAAGAAGAAAAATTTCTATATAAACATGTGTCCGGAAATGCTTTGTTACAGAGCTACAGAATGTTAAATTTTTTATTTTATCCAACTTTTTTCGATTTTTTCAAACATTTTTATTTGAATAAGAATTGCTGATAACACTACACACTAGTTGACTATTATCTTTTTTCTGGAGATCAATCTGAAGCAATCATACGAAATATTTTGTAACCTCTAGCAGGTTATACCTTCACGCCGATAGATTCAAAATCACAATATGTATTAATCATTTCAAATCCAAATATCTTGAGAATGGTTGATAGAAAAACTGATCATTGTACATAGCAGGAAAAATAGGTGCAGGGTAGGTGGCGCCCTCTACAAGTCGAAGCCATAGTCAAGACTACAGTAAAAAACCAACAGGGTATACGTGTCATGTCTGTCTATTATCAAACAATAAGGACCCATTTGTTTACCAAACCCAAACTAAGCTAAACTCATGTCTAATTCAACATTAAACACAAATTTAATAATATTGTTACTTCGGCGATCACCATGTTGCCATCTATGTCAACCAATCACGGGCGACGTCCCTGTTGGTTTTTACTGTAGTTTGCCATAGTCATACTAAGATCATTCGAATTTCTCATGATAAGAAACCCCCAAACACCAGTTTTCATCAAAAGATCGACATTAGTTCGAATATTATTTATAAAAAACCAAAAACAAAATAAAAACTTCCCCCTTCTTATTTTCAAGCAAAGATACTTGATCCGAATTTTTTCGCAATATTATATCAACGCTGATTCGCCCTTTAAATAGCCCATTTTGCCAGTTATAATATTTTTTATTTTTTATGAATCCACTTGGGCCCCCTGTGACTGCGGGCCGCCCCGCATTGCGGGAGCTGGCGGGGGTGTAGTTACGCCACTGATTGGCTGAAGTTTTTCTTTATTTATTTGGAGAAACTTTTATGTACTTAATTATATTATGTTGAGGTTATAATTTTTCCTTAATTTATTGATTATATTATCCCAGATATTATGCCTCAGCACTGGGAATACCTAGATAATTATAATTAATTATACATGCAGGATATCTGTGAAAGGTCTTAACAAAATCTTACCAGATATTCGTGAGGTCAAAATAAGCCGCATTTAAAGCAACTTACCTCATCCCAAAATTTCTCCGTTCCTTAGATACTGGGTGGTGAAGTTAAAAAACGAATATAGAACTTTTCAAAATGTTTGGACATTTTTCAACATACATACAGGGTGTCCGGAAATTACGCGTCAGGATTTTGGTGGGCGATTCTACATGAAAAATTAATGCAACAAACTTCTATACAATTTTTTCAAAAACTCAAAATTAAGGAAGATACTGGGTGTTAAAAAATATTTTTTTTTTCTTATTTTTTTTAATAACTTTTTTTCTAGTGTAATGATTTTCGCCAAATTTTGCATGCATGTCACTAGTGTTTCTTTGTATTCACCCTATTAATTTGACGCTAGTCGTCAATGACACAAGGCTGAAGCTGTCCTTCACCTTAGGAAAATTACTTAGAACTTTTTTGTTTTAATCTTTTTATAAATTTGGATGTCAAATTAGTAAAGAGCATCAAAATATTTTTTAAAAAGGTGCTCGTGTTGCATCATCGTAGACACCCTGTATAGTAACAACATTCTTGAAAAGGGATTTAGTGGCAATTTTCCGTTACGTCGTCATTTTACATTAGATTCTGAGTGTATTTACTCATAAATCAAGTTGCCAATAGATCAGTTATATTAAATTTTGTTTTCATATTGTTTAAATAGGTATTTTGGCTTTAATAAAGAAAATTGATTTCAATAACAATTTTTTGCAACAAAATGATTTTACATACTGTTCTCAGTAATTTTCAACGCGATTCAATGCTGTCAACGGCAGCGTAGGATATTTTTCCTTATCAGTTCGTTCAATGTTTGCATAAGCTTTTGATTATATCAATATGCAATAGGTAAATGTTATTAAAATCCATACTATAAAAACATAATAATTTGACTTTTGGGTGAACAATATTGCCAGTAAACAATTAGTAAAGCATATCCGCTCTTCTTGATCTATTAATAGCTTGAATCGATTAATCGATATGTCAAATTGAGTTGAGACATTGTTGATTTTAACTGTATCAACATGATTATAATGTGAAAAAATTCATTTAGATCTATTTATTGACAAAGTTTAAAAAATATGATCTCTTACCTCTCGTTCAACAATGCATTAGTGGTAGTTGTCAATAATGTACACTTGCAAATTCACTCCACCATTGACATTGAATAGTAGTAACAAAAGACGAGAACTTATTAACGGGATAATATGAAGTCCGAAAAGTTAACAGAATATCAAAACGAAAATGAGAGAGCACGGTAATAAAAGACGGTACGGTTCAAAACGACGCGACGTTCGACTTACGCAGGCTGATTACTGATTGATATTCGGTTGGAATCGGTAGACGGTAGAACAAAATTTAAGTGGTGTAAGGGTACGGATTGTAGTCACTAGTCGAAGTCAAGTACGAGGTGCGTCATTGTATCAAGCCAGAATCAGTTAAGATAATGAAAATTGCGACCACGACGAACACTTATACAACACAGGTAGGTAACAATGAAAATTGGTTTGGCGGTTCTCCACTTGTGGCTGTGGCTGTGGCTGGTTAAAAACGGTATATGATCAAACTTGTGTTTACCGAAAGGCGGAACGGAACGGCACGGAACAAGTAACACGTACAACTGACAAAATAAGAACGAGAACAAGAACCAGTCGTTAGTCTCGAGAATGGGGAAGGCAAAGGAATAGAATAATCAACTATCGAAAACTATAAAATACTTAGTGGAGTGATTAACTGTTTCGCTTACAAGCTTCTATAATATAGAACTAGGGGCGACTGATATTCCTTTATCTATGCGACTGGTTCAGTTGTAATCCGCTCGTAATAATAGGATTGGGAATTGCGATCTCGTTTCCTTTTAGCTTCTAAACTTAGGTATATAGAGGACACTTTTATTCAGCTTGTTTTATTCCACTGTGGTTTGTTTGGGTAGTGGATGAACGGAAATAAGTTCCCAATTGTCATGGCAACCCTAGACTACAACAAAATATATCGGCCACGAATATATCCGCTCCCGATGCCGTTCAGAATGCAGACTATGCGTCAGTGTAATAGAAAATCAATCGTCATTTTTTTAAAGTATTTTGACCATACCATGCATACAATATCTGGATTACATGAACCTTTTATATGTTATACTAATATTTATTATACATATAATACATAATATAATAACAAACAGTCCTAATATAGTGGGGATGCAGTCAGAAATTGGCCAGGGGAAGTAAAAACAACCCTTTAATGCTAGATCAAGGTTTCGAGAACTTTATTTTCTCTTCATCAGGATTTTCTATAAAGTAAAAATGACAACGAATTACAAATACAATTGACATTTTTTTGTACAAAAACTCACCATTGCGGGTTTGAACTAAAGAAGGTTAACATATATGAGAAAATACCGAAACCTATCATCGATCACAGCTTACAATTTCACACATCATAATGCAGGATTTATTAATTTAGTACATTTCGACCAAACTCTGGAAACGTGCAGGATGAAATGAACAATGAACAACGAACATGGTGGTCAGAGATGTTTTATTGTAAAAGAAGGTATTTTAGTCGCTGGTATGCGAAAATGCGCAGGACTCCACCGGAAATCCGGCTGCTGTTGACATAATATATCAAATATTAGTTTGTTCATTCGTACCTTTCCATACCTTGACATACCAGGGCTCACCAGAACGTTACAATTATATGGTGTATGATACGAAAGGAAGTTTCTGCTAAGAACCGACCATGCTGCACTCAAGTGGCTTCTAGAATTCAAGAATCCGGAGGGTCAAGTAGCTCGCTGGATTAAGAGGCTCCAGGAGTTCGATTTCGTTACAGAACACCGAGCTGGATCAAGTCAGAAAAACGCTGATGCCCTGTCCAGGAGACCGTGTTCAGAACTCTGCAAGCACTGTCATCGAGCCGAAGAAAAGGAAGCGACCATTTGTAGGACAGCTGTGACAGTTGATTCCTGGCAGTCAAAGGCACTATCTGAGGAGCAGAAGAAAGATCTGAAGTTGATCATTGAATGAAAACAAACAGGCCAACGACCAACTTGGCAAGAAGTTGCGCAATTTTCTACCACAGTGAATTCCTACTGGGCCCAATGGGACTCGATGGTGTTTAACGACGGCATCCTGAAGAGGCTAGTGAAGTATCTGGATGGCACGGAAGATCGAAGGCATGCAGATGATAGTTCCTCGGAGCAGACAGAAAGAGGTTATGAAGGAGGTCTAAAATGGCATCACGGGTGGACATCTGAGTGTAACCAAGACGCTGGGAAAGCTGCGAGAACGGTTCTACTGGACCAACTGTCAGGCCGATGTCCGGGACTGGTGCAGGAAATGCGTCGTATGCGCTGCGAGTAACGGACCTGGAAAACGCCCAAAAGCTCCTATGCGCCAGTACAATGTTGGAAGCCCGTTTGAGAGGATCGCCATAGGTGTTGCTGGACCATTTCCTGTGTCGAACGGAGGAAATTAATACATCCTGGTCGCGATGGATTACTTCAGTGAGTGGGCCGAAGCGTATGCCTTGTCAAACCAAAAAGCGGCAATGGTAGCTGATCTACAGGGCTTTTCACTTAAAAGTCCCCACGTCAATATCTCGGAAACGAATAGGAATATTTGATTTCTGTAAAAAGTAGTCAATGTATTAGGTCGAGTAGTTATTTTTCACAGTTAAAAAAATTCGACGCCTACCAAGAGTAAAGCGTCGCGACGCATCGAAAATATTAATCGATTGCAGGTACATGTTATTTATAAACTTTTTTGTTATTCAGTCGAACTCATTTATTCTACTCAGTTTTGAGATATACAGTGTGTCCAAGATAAGGATGTCTATCATGGGGATCTTGAAAACCGTGAGAGATGCAAGGTCGGTTAAATGGAGACAAAGTTGCGTATTTTGATGCTTAACAAAATGCCGTTTTAAAAGCCAAGGAATTCCGACTAAGTCCGAAATTATCCGAAAAATACCGACATTTTTCAACATTGTTTCCATTTTTTTCTGACCACATTTGAAGAGATATTTTGAAATGAATGGAACTTCTTCATTGCCACTTTTTGCCCTTTACAAGATAGCGTTATTAAATTGAAGAACCGACGTTTCGTCTATGAGCAGCCATCATCAACTTTGTTTTTTTAAATACGGTCCTGGATTTTTTATGACGGATTTTGAGGGCCTTTCATGTTCCTAAACCAACGAGGTATCGCACTAATTAAAAATGAGGCGGTTGTTTTTAATCCTATTAAAAATGTATTTTTTGTTTCTCTCTAACACATGAGTTCTTATGGAAAAATCCATCAACATAATTTTTTTGAATAGTTGCGATACATTGTTGGTTTGGGAACATAAGAGGCCCTCAAAATCCGTCATAAAAAATCCAGTACCGTATTTAAAAAAACAAAGTTGATGATGGCTGCTCATAGACGAACCGTCGGTTCTTCAATTTAATAACGCTATCTTGTAAAGGGCAAAAAGTGGCAATGAAGAAGTTCCATTCATTTCAAAATATCTCTTCAAATGTGGTCAGAAAAAAATGAAAACAATTTTGAAAAATTTCGGTATTTTTCGGATAATTTCGGACTTAGTCGGAATTCCTTGGCTTTTTAAACGGCATTTTGTTAAGCATCAAAATACGCAACTTTGTCTCCATTTAACCGACCTTGCATCTCTCACGGTTTTCAAGATCCCCATGATAGACATCCTTATCTTGGACACACTGTATATCTCAAAACTGAGTAGAATAAATGAGTTCGACTGAATAACAAAAAAGTTTATAAATAACATGTACTTTAGCATGCGCTTAATTTCAAAGTCCCTGCAATCGATTAATATTTTCGATGCGTCGCGACGCTTTACTCTTGGTAGGCGTCGAATTTTTTTAACTGTGAAAAATAACTACTCGACCTAATACATTGACTACTTTTTACAGAAATCAAATATTCCTATTCGTTTCCGAGATATTGACGTGGGGACTTTTAAGTGAAAAGCCCGTATACTGGCCAAGGAGTGGATCTGCCGTTTTGATGGAGCTGCATTCGGACCAGGGCAGAAACTTTGAATTGGCATTGTTCCAGAATGTTTATGACGTCTTGAAGATCAAGAAGACAAGAACGACTGCGCTGCACCCTCAATCGGATTATTGTATGATGGAGCGAATGAACAGGACCATCAACCGACACTTGGCCAAAGTTGTCTCTGACCACCAAAGAGACTGGGACAAACACCTTCACTTGTTCCTCTTGGCATACCGGTCTGCGGTCCATGAACCGACAGGCGAAACCCCAACAAGGTTCATCATGGGTCGTCAACTCCGGTTGCCCTGCGACCTGAAGTTTGGCTGTCCACCTGGTGGAGATGTTGCTGGGGAAGACTACGCAAGCGATCTCCGCAGAAAGATGGACGACATACATCAACGGGTCCGTTTGAACATCCAGAGTGCCAGCGACCAAATGAAGGAGACCCATGACGTGAACGCCGAGGAAGCGGTTTCCAGGTTGGGGATTTGGTTTGGCTGCACAACCCACAAAGGTGACGTGGCTTCTCACCAAAACTAAAAAGTTCTTGGGAGGGCCCGTATGAGATTCTGGAGCGAATCAATGACGTCGTCTACTGGATAAAGAAACCACGACGGAAGCCGAGGGTTGTTCATTTCAATCGTTTAGCTCGGTATGCTGCGAACCATGACGATCAGGACGCTGAAGTGAGGCAGATCAGATCACCCTGACGATCGACGTTATTTCGTCGGCTGGTCGTCATGGGTGATATAGGAGCTTTCGCATCTGGTCTTGGGTAGAGGTACAATATTTTACGCTTACGGACTAACCCACGAGGTAGGGATCTAGACAAACTCCTTTGCTCCATGGACCTCCGTCCTCCATATCCTAAACAGGGGTGCTGGTCTCACGTTCTCCAATGTTAGTAGTGAGTTCGTCATAGATCTAACGCTATGCTCAACAAGTCTATATATCAAGGTAAGAGAGTGCATGGAGGTTGGTTGGTGAAGTCACATTGTCTGACCACACCTTCACATCACGTTCACACTTGAAGACGAGTGCCTATAACAGCATGCCCTAAGGTGATAAATAGGAAGCTCACCAACCAGGATATCTTTAGAGAGGAGCTAGATGGAGGACTCGATAGCATTCTTACCAAACCAAAAATAGAAAAGAACATTGAGCAGGCTACAAATCAGCTCTAAAAATGTCTTACTAATTCATTTGAGAAAGCATGTCCCTTAAGGGGAAAGCCAAACAACATCCAGACAGTCTGGTGTAATAAACAAACGGAGGCTCCTCAGAAGAGCTAGAGAACTGCGTACTCCGGAAAACTGTGATGATTATAGGACAGCCCTGAGAAACTATACAAGAAGGTCATAAGATCAGCGCAAAGACACAGCTGGCAAAGCTTTTGCGAGTCCACGCTCTGTCTGTGCAAGATCTTAGCAAAGGACCCTGAAGCCAAAATAGGATGCCTAGCTGAAGCGGATATGAATGTAACCATGTCCGAGGAGGAGAAGCTCAACAGAGGCTGCTGGAAGTGCACTTTCCTGGATCGAGGCAAGTCCCCGACCTCCCACACCTTGGTAAAACTTAAACAGCAACCGACTATGAAACTGCAAAGAGGATAGTAAACTTTGTGAAGGTAGAATGGGCTCTCGAGCCCTTCTCTTTTTATAAAAGCTCCAGGGATGCACGGGGTTTTTCATGCCTCGCTAGAAAAGGCTGTAAATCGCATAACCGCATTCCTGGTGAAGCTTTTCCGTTCATGCCTAGCCATGGAAAATATTCCCTCTAGCTGAAGGGAAGTGAAGGTGATATTTATCCCAGAACCGGATACGAAGTTTCAAGAGAGAATTCTGATTTTTATTTTTATATTTTCTCTAGATTATATCACCTTATAAAAATTATATCTTCCCACTTTCCATGAAAAGTAACTCCGCCTTTGCTGTATAACGAACTATAACAAATTCAAGAAGCTTTGTTTGACTGTGAATTGGTTCAACGGTTTCGATGGAATTCCTGAAACAGCTCCTTCTTCTTCTTCTACTTTGCCTCCGCAACCTCACGATAACTTTCATTGTTTGCTTCCTTAAATCTTTTCCCATTCAGATTAGGTCGAAAAAGAGGAAACTCTGGGTAACTGAAGGTCTACGTGTCACCTCCTGTAATTTGCAATGTCTTCATGGCTCAACAAAATTCACGTGGCTGCCAAGGATAGGTATTACCACAATAGGTTTAAATTCTCGCAATGTCCAAAGGAAGAGTTGGTCTATCATCACCGAAATTGTAGGCAGGCGGAAACATCTGTTATTCCAAGTGTCTCACCGTCCGCGTCCTGTCTAAATGATTTTTACTGTTTTGTTGCTGAGTCTCTAACTGGTGATGCTATACTTGAGTCACTCGAACTGTCGTTAAACATGTTTCGTTATATCCACGGACGACCAGGAAATCCGGGAATGTATCCTTGAGATCGAAAACAAAAAGTCTTCTGGTGATGATGAACCGTCTGCTAGTACTCTGTTGTCTTTGCCAGAGCAAGCTCTTGTGGCCTTGACGGAGGCGATAAATCATTAATGGTGTTCGGATGTGTTTCCTTTTTGCTTGAAGATCGCAAAGGTGATTCCTGTGCACAAGGGTGGTTACTTGAATGATTCTAGTTTTCTCGACCTATTTCGCTTAACTTTCTTGAGACTACCAAAGTTCTGCATCCCAATCAGTTCGCGTATTAGTCACGCGGCACAGGGGACCGACGATGCTATCTACAACATTCTAAAAGATGTTTACCTAGGTGTGAATTCTGGAGAGAGGGTGACTGCAGTTTTTTGTGACTTATCCAAAGCATTTGACCGTGTCAGTTATGAAATATTGTTGGAAAAATTGAAAGTGTATGGTTTTAGGGGTATGTCGAATAAATGGATCAGCCCATTTCTATCCGATAGAGTTCAGAGAGTGCTTGTTGGCTCTACCTCATCCAATTTGTTAAGTGATAAGTGGAGTGTTCCGCAGGGATCTGTCCTGGGTCCTCATCTGTTCCTCTTATATGTGAATGATTTACCCAGATTGCCTAAATAGGGTAGTATTAGGTACTCTTCTTGCAGACAACACTTCTATTGTCTGGAGAAATTCGGATGATGGAATACTGGAGGAGGTCATTACGGCTGATATTGATGTCATAAAGAACTGGTTTCATGCCAAACTTCTAACTGTCAATGTTGGTAAAACATGTGTTATTTCATTCAAGAGCTCCGTAGGAAGAATTCTCCTTGTTTCCATCCCGTTGGCACAAAGAGATCATTCCAAGTTTTTGGTCATAACCTTGGATAGGGATTTGAAATTTGAAGGACACATTGCCAGAGTGTGCAATAGGGTGACATCTGGATGTTATGCTGTCGGGGTTATTGCGGCTCGGGCATTGGGCCCTCAATTGGCAAGGAGTGTTTATGGGTTGAGTCACATTTACGTTATGGAATTGCCTTTTGGGTTATTGCAAGCCAGTCTTCATCACATTCACTGTTTGTACTTCAGAAACGATCAATTCGGTTATTGTATGGCATGAATCCTCGTGAATCATGCAGCCCGGTATTCAAGAGAACCAGAATGTTTTGACTCTGACTTTTCTGTTCATCCTAGAAGTAGCGTCAATGATTTTCGAGGTCAGATCTTTTCGACAGACAATAGCATGAAGTTACCTAGATCAACATCATCTCTTATAAAAAAATCCCATAATTCATGATGGTAGAAGGATTTTCAATGTTCTCTCTGAGCGCATCACTGAGTGCAGAATGCTTAAAAAAATCAGGACGTTATTATCCAATGCCAAAAGCTTACTATACAATTTATCTGAATATTTCTGTGATACATTATTATAATTAAAAATTTTTTTCCAGGGGTTCCGGCCCCAAGGAGAGGAATCTGACACCCTATGGTCCGATACCATAGGGTAGTGTGGAGTTATACCCACTAAACTTCTCCTCCGCATTAGGACGTCAGGGATAAGCCCTTCAGTGTCCCAGTCTTCTCACTTATTTTACTCTTTGGTACCGGGTTACCTTCCGGAAGGCATCTAGAAATACAGGTAGGAATGCCAAAAACCCGATTCCTACCTGCGCAGTTTGATCTCTAGAGGCTACGAAGAATAAAGAAAAAGAAATAAAAATACGAACAAATTGGAGCCTCTTCCTGCAGTGAATCGCATGCGAGACGGATTTCGTCCTAACTTACATACTAGCGTTTTTTGTCGCTCAATTTCGAATGACCTAGCTTGGAACCCCAGGTTTTTTGTAGAGCAAAAACTCCAACTTATAGTTGGTTTCTTAGTCTCTTACGGGCCTGCACACAGAGATCTGCTGGATCGTAATCAACCAGTGCTCTGAGTGCAGGATCGTCGTGTGTTGCGGCCAGATCAAAAGTTTTCCCGGCCTTGGCTCTCATGTATTGAGTTGTTTCGTTTTTTTTTTTTTTTTTTTCATGGGATCCGGCCCAAGGGTGGAGAATCTGAGACCAGACACTCTATGATCCGAGACCATAGAGTAGTGTGGGGTTCGACCCACTAAACTCCACCCACGCATTGGAACGTCAGGGATAATCCCTTTAGTGTTCCAATCTTCTTACAGTTTATTGACTCTTTGGTACCGGGTTACCTTCCGAAGGCATCTCTATCATGGGTAGGAGCGCCAATAACCGGTCCTACCCATGTGTCGCATCTAAAGGCTACGAAATAAAAAGAAAAAGAAAATAAAAATACGAGCAAGCTGGAAGCCTCTACCAGCAGTTAATCGCGTACGAGACGGATTTCGTCCTAACTTATAATTAGCGCCTTGGTGCGTTTTTTGTCTCTGATTGTGCGGTCGCCCTAGCTAGTGCATCTCCCAGGTAAAGTAAAGAAATAACCTCCAACTAGAGTTGGTTTCTTGGTCCCTTTCGCGGCCGCACTAAGAGCTCTGATGGATCATAATCCACCAGCGCTCTGAGTGCGGGGTCTTCGTGTGTTTCAGCGAGATCAAAGGTTTTCGCGGCCTTGACTCTCATGAATTGGCGTACCGTTTGCCACTCCAGTGCCTGTCTGATCGTTTCCGTTCGGACAGACAATGGAGCGCCGACTGCTCTACGGAGATAAATATTCTCCGTTGTTTGAACACGAGTTAAGTGTGCTTCTGCCGCGTATCCCCATGAGGCTGATCCGTAAGTCAGGATCGGCCTCAAGACGGTCTTGATCAATAAGATCTTTCCACGAAACGCTCTTACTGTTCATGAGGCACTGTAGTGAACCCATAGCGGCTCGTCCCTTTCGGACGTTCTCTGAGATCTGCTTTTGCCAAGTCATCCCTTTGTCAATAATGACGCCAAGATACTTGACCGCGTTGCTCCAGGGTATCTCCACCTCATTGAGGATGAGGTGGTCTGGAGTGTCGTCTCGATTTTGACTAATCAGTATGGCCTGTGTTTTTACCGGGTTTATTCGGATCTTCCACTTATCGGTCCATACGACTAGGTCGTCAAGCGCGCGTTGGAGAGGTTACGCTTTACGTACTCTTTGCGATGGTGGTGTGTGATAAGCGCTGTATCGTCCGCAATCCGCATAGAGTGCGACGTCTGTTTTTGAAGTGCGTGAGTTGTTTCGTTGTTTGTTGTTTTATATAACTGTAGTGTCACTATATTATTTATAGGAAAGTTTTGCAGATCAAAGCGCCACTCTTTGTCAGAATCATCAACCACTAATTACACTTTTCGCAACAAGAGTGGCAGATTCTCCACCATTGTGTCGGATTGACGCTACCTCGTTTCGAACTGTTCCCTCTGTCAGAGCCTAACTATGCTGATGAAGCCTAGAGGGCAGAAACGTTCATAGATTGGTCGGACTGAGGAGATAGTTCGGAACGATTTTTATTGATTTTTTTGTATTTTTTTTTTTGACTGCTCCCCACCACCTTTTCCTTCGCAATTACTAGCAAGTCACGAAAATTTCCACGTACTTGGTAAAAAAGAAAATAAAAATAAATTATTTCTCTGTAAAATGAGATTTTGAACTTTTAGTGGCAATATTTCAAAAACGATAGAATTTTTACTAAGGTCATATTATGTTTTTCTGGATGCGTATGAGTTTGTCCATCACCCCTTTCAGTATTATCGTTGACTTTCCAGACACCCTGTATATTCATTTTATTTATAGTCTGTTTATGCTTTGTCAACAAAACAAAAAACAACAAAACTTTATGTATTTTTTGATTGATTGATTAAAAATTGTTTTTGAGACACCATGACGATATTATATTCGAAAGGAAATGGAACACCCTGTATATTAATTGATATTCCAATTCTTCCTTCAATTTTGAACAAAAATTGTGATACAACTAATGTCATTAAATTCAACCGCTATCGAGATATCGCGTTTTGAAAATGGCATTTTTGCAACTTTGACATGCTATAAAACTCAAACTATTCAAGTTAGAGGAAAATGGTTTGCGCTTTCCTATCTTAACTTTTCAAGAGCTCTTCTGTCATTTGGATAGAAGGTAACGTCAACTGTCAACTTTTTTCGGCACATTTTGATATTTTTTCACAAGAATGAATTTAATCTCCTCGAATAGCTCTCGAAAAGTTAAGATAGGAATGTGCAATCCATTTTTCTCTAACTTGAATAGTTTGAGTTTTATAGCATGTCAAAGTTGCAAAAATGCCATTTTTAAAACGCGATATCTCGATAACGGTTGAATTTAGGAACATTAGTTGTATTACAATTTTTGTTCCAAATTGAAGAAAGAATTGAAATATCAATTAATATACAGGGGGTTCCATTTAAAAAAATACAAGTTTGGTTTGCCATAAACTTTTTGGGACACCCTGTACTATGGCTATATTTTTAAAACATAGCCTTTTTGACTAACTATAATATAAAAAAAAAAATATCCGAATTTCTCACCATTTTCCCACAATCGTCCACCCCATCTTGGTTGCACCACCCTGTATGTAGACTTGTTCCTAAATCTCTATTATTTCACGGGATATCTACCCGGATACACGACAAACTATAAAAATTGCTCGAATCCATTCCATTGAATAGGTATTTCAGAAACTACACACACCTCCAAAAGGTACTTTATGCCCATTTCGAGAGATATAAAACTCTGGTAACATAAATAAGTATACTCAAATAGAGTCAAGGTCCTCGGACTTTTTTTTTGTTGAAAAGTCATTGTGCCTGTTTGACCTATGAAAAAAAAAAAACCAATCTTGACGGTTTTTCAAAGTGGTTCTAGAAAAAAAAAATCGAATATAAAGTGGAGCAAAAATTATACCGATCCTGAAAATAACACTATACAATTGACAATTTTATAGCCCAGGTATGCGGTTTTGAAGTTGCTTAAAAGGATACATTTCTCAAGCTTTTAGCCAAAAAAGCCAATTTTAAGCAATTTTTGACATCTTTTAAATTGCATATCTAGTCTATCAAAAGTTCAATCGTAGTTTGATTTCCAGGATCGATATAGTTTTTACCTCTCTTTCTAATGGAGTTATCCATTTTTTTTCTAAAACCACTTTGAAAAACCGTCAAGACCGGGGAAAATGAAAAGAGTATTTATTAATGTGATCAGATTTTGAATATCTGTGGAAATGGCAAAAAACATGGGGGGTCCACGACTTTTGGAGGTGTGTGTGTTAGGTACCTAACCAATTTGTCCTATTTTTGGCATAAAGCTTGAATTTTGAAGTTTTTTTATTCGGACTTCTCTCAAAACTCCATCTACTGTGGAAGAAATTTGGCTCATATCTCTTATTTTAAATTTAAATAAAAAATGTATAGTGTAGGTATCTATTTCAATCCGGGTTCAAATCACAATGACAAATGAATTAAATCAATTGAGCAATACGGGTTTTACAAATGAATCATGTTCATGTCTATGGTTCTCTAACATTCCTTACTCTACATCATCATTTGTATCCAAAATAATCGAATGATAGACATTATATTATTTTGAAATAAGGCTACGCACTGACACTTATTTGATCTGAAGGCTTTTTTCAATGCATTACACACATTAATAAATTCTGTCGACAGATAATTTCCACTGATCACTTGCACAGACATTGTTGAAAAGGCAACTTCGAACTCAATCGCGAAACAGCCATGGACAACTGCAACAGCTGTCAATATTCGTTTTGAATTTGAATCTGAATTATGTGCCGCAATATTCGAATCAACCGATAGGATAGACCGATTTTGGTAAAGGCTCGTGGTGAGGTAAAAAATCGTTATATGCCATTTATACCCCTTGGATGAGAGTGACCCCTTTTGGCTGTACAATCAGGTACCACATTGGTCCTAACCTCAACTCCACCTTCACATCAAGAATAAGATCATCTGTTTTGTTACTAAAAGGCATCTGGTATTCAAGCTGACCCTGGAAGAATCCAAGTATCGGTGAGTCCATTCCAATTTTATTTGGGGTTGAACTCGTTGGACCACAGTACCGTACTAGTGCCATAAACTCACCCTCGTCCTCGAGATAACCTATCAAAGTTGAACTTGATACACTAATACAGTTTCTATATTAAATTGAAATATCAGAGAATTCAAGAATTTGTGTCAATAAAATTGTTGTTAAAATCTTTCATTGATCCATGATTATTCTAATAATCATCGGGATTTTATAGTTTGTTTACTCACTTTTTACGTTATAACCACTCGTTGTAAATCCTTCTGTGGCCACAAAGCGATAAATCATCTATTGTAACACATAATATACGAACATTCACTAATAATTACACAGAGTTGCATTATAAACTGATAATAAACTGTGACTCGTAGCAAATCACTTTGTTATTGTTTTTTTTCTTATTGCAACTTTTCATCGACGAACTCGACAGTTTTGGTTATCAGCTGTTTTCTCCCACACTACCGAGTCGCTCCAGCAGAAATAAATAAAAAAATAAATAAATACTACGACGATTTTTGCATTTATTTAGACGGATTTTCAGGCATCAGAGGGGAATCTTCAATTGTTATCTGTGGAAGTATTGTGTGTATTAATTCAGTTTCCCGTTTTGTTTTGTATTACATGGATTGGTGGATTACCGGGTAAATTTTGAAGAAAACGGGTGGCGCTTATAAAAAAAATATTAGTTCGAGACTCAACTCCGCCCACTCTACTGAGCTATAGGCATATCAACAAGCACCAATCCATCGAATCAAACGCTACTCCACACGAGGATAATTGATTGAATCCTTTGATTCGAGTTAGTGGCAGAATTTTATTTGTAACACTACCTTCAGAAATCAACAATAAAACATGCTCGTTCTACTGTTTTTATGCTGGTAAGATTATATATTCGTGAATACATGCTATTATTTCACTACCCTCCGTAGGGTAGTGAAATAATTTCCTTCCACCTGGCTGACCTGGCGCTACGTCCCTAGAGCTTCATAAGTGTGAGGGTCCAGACGAAGACCCAGTATTACGCTTATCGTGACATTTGGTGGATGCGCCTTCGATCACTCCCGCAGCCAAGCAGAGTCAAGTATCCTAGAAAAGAGAAAAATATACAGGGTGTTTCCTAAAGATTGGTAAAAAATTCGTTGTGTGATTCCTGGGGTATTTTCATGAAAAACAGTTCCTATAAACATTTGCCGAAAAATGCTTCCTAAGGGAGCTACGCCCCTTTAAATAGGGCACCCCGAAGACGGTTTTTCCTCAATATTTCCGAAACCTTACATACAAAAATCATGAAATTTGGTACATCATACAAACTTTTAATGCTGAATGAGAATTTGAGCTCAGAATTTCAAAATTTTAATCAGGGGCGTACCATACTGGCGTACCATACCATTTAAAAAATTGGATTCTTTTAACCTTTAACCCCGCCAGTATGGTACGCCCCTGATTAAAATTTTGAAATTCTGAGCTCAAATTCTCATTCAGCATTAAAAGTTTGTATGATGTACCAAATTTCATGATTTTTGTATGTAAGGTTTCGGAAATATTGAGGAAAAACCGTCTTCGGGGTGCCCTATTTAAAGGGGCGTAGCTCCCTTAGGAAGCATTTTTCGGCAAATGTTTATAGGAACTTTTTTTCATGAAAATACCCCAGGAATCACACAACGAATTTTTTACCAATCTTTAGGAAACACCCTGTATAAGAAATAGATCAAGTCTGAATGCTGCGGTACAATCCACGTTCCACGAGCGACACCGGAGCACCGGACAACTTTCAACCTGCCCAATGAAGTTCTACAGCCCCATGGACATCAACCTTGACCAGAACGCAAGACGCCACACTACCACCATCCCCTATCCCACGTCTGCTGACAAAAGTTCAGTTTCATAGCTCCGCAGGAGTACAAAGAGAAAAATCATTTACAGAAACTGAAATCTAGGGTAGCCACGCTACCCCAATCTGTAAGCCCTCCAGTTTTCCACCCCGGAAAAAAATTTGCAACGGAATTTTTGAATGCATGCGAAAGGTCGGCGGTAGCTAATGGATGGGATGACTCGCTAAAGATAGCCTATTTCGAGACCTTTTTGGATGGCGCGGCCGCGCGGCAAACATCTGGTTTCAAGGGTACAAAAAAGATAAACAAAACACGTTTGGACAGACATAGAAGAAGATTTCAGGAGAGAATTTGAGGACACAGATTATTCAGAGGAAAAAAGAAGAGTAGAAAATAGAAAACAGGCAGAAGGGGAACCCGTGATGAGCTTTATATACGACATACAGGTCCTCTACCACAACTACAAAACAGAACTGGAGATGGAGGAAGTCCTGAATATTGTTAGCAAGGGCATGACGGAGGAGGCCTATTACCACCACTATTGGCTGACCAGCCCTCCCAATCGTCCTCCACGCTCTCTGGATGGGTTGAAATAGCTCCAGATGTCAGGATGCCAGTAGCACCACCAGGTCCACAGGAGATCCAACGTTATGAGTCCAGTGATCTCAGAAATGGATACTTCCGTCCCCAGAATAGGGAACATCATAACTACAGAGGCAACTGGCAAAATGCCCGAAAGAAGCTATCAACGGCCTCCTGAACAACTTTTGTGGACATATAGACCCAGGAACGTCAATAACAATCCCAGGTGCTACAACTGTGGTAGGAATGGTCAGTTCGCTGCCTTGTGCAGGACGCAGTACCCAAACGCAGGAGGAATGGAGGATGGCAAACCTAAGAGTCCCAGCCCTCCACGCGCAAGGGAACTTCTTTCGATCAAGCATCCTTTACATCACTGTCAAATTAAATAATCAAAATTTACAGGCTCTGGTAGACACAGGAGCACAGAAAAATGTATACCGAGATTTGGCAAAAAACATCACAATAACAAACAGCAATACAGTCCTAACCACTGCGGAAGGCCATAGAATACTTCAATAGCTTGTGGACTGTATTCTTTGCTTGCTTTGATGGCAACCCAATCCCAAACTATGTCACGGGCCGTTTTTGACCTACGTTTTTTTTGTTCAATTATTCTTGAGATTGGGGATTTTAATTCTGTATTATTGAGTTTGTGCGCAAAAATACTCACAGGTTTCACATCAGTTACAATCTTTATAGGTTCAGCCAGCAAAAAGAATGACTATTACGTACTTTGTCATCATCTCTTGGTTCATCATAACAGTTTTTTTCCAATCTGAGTTTAGGAGCCGTAGTTTGGTCACTGGTCGTGTTTCTTTATTGGAGAACATCCACTTTTATGGAAAAGTTACTTTCCACTTTCCAAACAATGTAAAATGTAAACATGACTGAAGTCCTGAAGTTGAACTCAGTTGAAGTTGAAGTTAGCCGACTTTTGAGGTTAGATTGTTTGCCGTGGGCTTTTGCCGCTTTCCATGCGTATTGTCCAAATTGCGTGACAGGTTGCATTTTCAATTTAGATTGCAGTAAGATGTACTGCGTGGAATTACACTTTCTTTTGGTTGGGATTGTTATGTGGAACCAAATCAACTTTTCTTGATGCTGTTTACGTTTTCTTAATTAATGGAAAAGTGGAGACGGTGTTTTGTTTGCAATGAAATTCCTGCCTTCTACACTGTTGCCGTTTTGCTACCGTTCTGGTACTGGTCCTAACAGGGCCGGATTAACGGCGGGGCAACCGGGGCGAGAGCCCCGGGGCCCCCACACAAACCATATTTATGAGGATAATGTTTTTCATTTTTAAAAAATTGATGAGCAAGTATTTCAAGTATACAAACATCCGAACAAGTGATATTTTCATTCTATAATCTATAAATAATACCGTTTATTTCCATGATCTATCAAAACCTGATATAGCCAGAAAACAGTATTTAAAAGCAATGAACGAATGAATTGACTAGGTATAATTAATTCTTCACATTCTTATTTCTCACTTTTTCTTCTTGTTGATCATTTGTTAGCAGGAAGATTATTCTATTTGATTTTTCTAAAAATTTAGTTTGAAGTAAGTTTTCGAAAATGAATCGATGCGGAAAGGAGAAAGCCGGAGAAAGATAAAAAACAACGTGTATCCTCACAGCGATACCCGTTTTTCTTTGTATTCCGACAATTTTCGCTTTTTTTTTGTGTCCTACGTATTTCATGAATGCGTTCGCTAAGTGTGCGTACGCGACTTTACGGGGAGCGCTCCGGTCACCATGGATGACACTATTGACAGTTACAATTTCGATTTGCGATTTGCGATGTTTATCTGTTCGTCTGTTCCTGTTTCCTGTTCAGTTCCTGTTCATCAACTATCAAGTGATAAGCGAGTATCGTTGTCCCTGAGCTGCTTGTTTTCGCAACTGATTCCCGAATCAAAACGCGTTTGGATCAAATAAACACGTGACAACGTAACATGCTCAAAGAACGAATCATGTGACAATTAATGAATCATGATCACTATGATCAGAAAAATCGATTCGAAAGAATGCGGCTCTGGTGCGTGATTGTTGATACATATTTTTTGGCAGTGTTGAAATTATTTTATTTGCTTGCATCGTGCTGTACCCGCCGATTGTGAAAGTGTGTTTAGATACTATTGACAGAACGTGTGTTTGATTTTGTGAGTTTGAAGACATTTTTTTTCAACAAGTTGTCCAATCTTCCTATCATTATTTTGAAAGGGCCCCCACATTTTGCTTTGCCCCGGGGCCCCCACAACCCTTAATCCGGCATTGGGTCCTAACCTCACTCTGTCATGAGAATTTGACCATGATTTTCGGCTTACTTTCCAGCGTATCTTTGTGAAGCTTGGATGTTTCCTAAGCATTTTTAGTAATCCACTTTTATTTATTGCATATTGCATCGCGTTGAGCTTTGAGAGCTTTGTGTACCTACCTACCTTGTTGGCGATGCAATAACCGTTTTATACGGATATTTTGGTTTCACGACCGTTGGGTAAGTTGGAGGGTCTGTTGTTGATTTCATCTTCGACCGGGTGTCGTTGGAAAGTACCTGAATGAATTCTATCGTGCTCCTTTTTTTCACATAGAAAGGCAAAGGTGACCAGCAGCCTATTTTATGCAATAAGTTGCTGATTCTGTTGGAAACGCAAGGGTGGACTGCAACCTACCAGTTCTAATACATTACCACGCAGTTTGAACAGGGCCACCAGAGCGAAACACAGGGAAAACACCACCGTGTCTACAAACCCAGAAACCCTGCAGAACTCAGGTATTTTACTGATTTCTTTACATGTTTTTTTTTATCGAGTGATGTTTGAAGTAGCAATTGATTTTCATGATTTATCTGATCATTTGATTTAATTTTTCACCACCAAGAGTAATGATTTGTTGAGGTTTAAATCACACATAAATTCTTTTTGTTGTTCGATCTATCAAATTTATTGTTGTCAAAATTTATAATCGTAATTTTCATTCGAGTTTTTTTTTACTAAGAAGACAATGTTAAAACCGTATTTCTTCTTAGGGTTTTTTTCTTTTGGGGTTTTCAATCACAATTCAGGCGGATAGCTTGTTGGTCTGATTAGCAGTCCGACAAGAGCTGAGACTGCTACGACATCATTGTTCAGCCACTTTCCACTGAAGGAAGGCTGTGTGACCGTGATTGACTTATTGGTATCGTTATTAGATTTAAGATTTTTATTATCTATTTTTGTTCAGAAGAGTGATCACTTAGGGACTTTACTTTAGGGATAAAGAAATAGATTTTTATCCATTGAACTTCTAGTATTTTGATTTGGTTATATGTACCCTCATTGTTGTTCTAAAACTTTCTTTTTTCTTGATAATTTCTGTGAATGGGAAAAGTGCCCGGAACATCGGGAGAATTCCGACTTATTCAGTCTTGAGTCAGTGGCGCTTATCCTACTATCCTCTCCGGCATTGAGCTAGGGCCTAATTAGCTCACGCAGGTAAACCTCCATCTCATTCCAGAAATCAAGTAACTTTCTCTCTTCTTTGTTACCTCATTTTTTTTACTCTTAAGAGTAACAAAGAGCGTGGCAACTATTCTTAGCAAATAACTAGATTTATTTGAACATAACCACCAGAAGCACACTTGCTGGGTTCAGAATTCATTCTTCACTGGCCCCCATGCCCCCTCACCTTGAAAGACTTGCGCTTTCAATAATATAAGGGAATTGGGCAGATTTATTGAAAATTCCTCTGGACTTTTCCCATGTTAGTGAGGATGGAAGCAATGCGTGCTACTCCATCAGCACCACGATGCCCCTTAACGATTCGCCCAAGTTTCCACTCGGTCGGCATAGTTTGATCGTCCTTGAGTAGAACCAGCATTCCTTCCACGAACTGTCCTTGGTTAATTTTCCATTTCTGCCTTGATTTAAGCTCGGATACATACTCACTTTGTCAACGCTTCCAGAAATGTTGATACATTTTTTTAACCATTTGAAGCCTGGTCAATCTCTTGGCCTCAACATCTTCAAGGTTTTCATCGGGAGTGGATACTAGTGTACTTCCAATGAGGAAGTGAGCCGGGGTCAAAGAAGTGAGGTCGTTGAGATCGGAGGATATTGGACAAATTGGTCGAGAGTTCAATATTGCCTCAATCTGATATAAAGTATATAGTAGAGAATTCTTCGAATGTGAGGTGAGCGTTTGCAAGAACCCTTTTTAAATGGAGTTTGACACTCTCAACTCCACCTTCCCATAAGCCCCCCATATGAGGCGAATATGGACATACAAACTGCCACTCAATGCCATTATTAGATTTATCTGACACCAGAGTATCTTTGCTTGACTCTAAAAAAAAGCCTGGAAAGTTCTCGGTGCGCTCCCACAAAGGTTTTACCATTGTCGCTGTGCTACCATGAAGCTGTGCTCAAACAAGTCATTAACTCAAGATGTAAAGCCTTTGTGGAGAAATACACAAATACTTCAACATGACATTTTTCTAGCGCAAAATTACGACTTCTCCTCAATCCCTGTCTCACTAAAAATGGACCAGCATAATCGAGACCGGTAACATAAAACGGGGGAGAAGGAGTCGTACGATTTTTTGTTTAATTTGCCATAATTGGCTGTACGATTTCTGGCCTAAATCGAAAGCACCTGATGCACTTTTGAACCGTCGCGTCGATCGGGCTGAATTGTGATCAGATATTGGCCAAAATTCGCACTAGCATGACCATACGACACAGTATTCAAGGTATAAGAACGGAGTTCCTCCGTGGGTTTATCTCGCCACAAAATCTCTTGAAGACATCCTTGTCTTGGATTCACCAAAATTTTGCCGGTACATCATTTTGCAGTCGGCAGAAACTGAATATCGACCTTCACGGAATCGCAAAAGTATCGAAAGCAAATCCTCCTGCAGAACTGGTCCGACATACTGGATATTGTTCGATGGAATACCATTACTAGATGGTGAACTTGCATTAAATACTACTCTACCTAAAATTTATCCAGGAACTCCCCCTTAAAATTATGACATACCATTAAGTAACACCCTGCACCCTGTATGTTTCAAGAAATGTTTAATACTTTTTACGTTGAATCATTATCTCAGGGTTGTTTCTAGTTACCAAAAAAGTTTAGACGTTATATCTAAACAAATAAAATAATTATGAAGTTTTTATTGATTTCCTAACAATTTTAAAAAATGGAGTGGACCGGTCCCTTCGATCATAAATCATAAATTATATGTCAGTTTGAAAAAGGTGGATGCTTAATGTCACACACAATGTCACATTGAAAAATATAATAATTGTGCCACCAGAAGCACACTTGCTGGGTTCAGGATTCATTCTTTACTGGCCGGCCGGAACAAAAGTGTATATAGAGGAGAATTTATTAAGCAAAGCGCTTTCGGTGTGTCCACCTTCATCAGTGCTTGCTTATAGTCAGGCAAAAAACGCAACACTGAGCTAGCTTCACAAACAGGAAATAGGGTGCATATAGATACATGAAACATTGATTAATTACAAATAATATACACATTAAAATATCGAAGTCAAAATCAGAACAAATCATTGAGTATTTTGAAAACATGTTTTAAATGATCAAGGGCGTACCCAGGCAGTTGTAGAAAATATCTGGGTGGGGATACGACACAATTAATCAAGAAGCCTTTAATTTTTGGATCGTTGAGCTACGAAAAATAGTAATAGAATATTATGGAGTAAATACTTTTATTGAACACTTATTCACTCAAATGGAAATTATTGCACTGCAAAAACTGTATGCCCACCTACCTACCCTAAATTCCAAAAAGTTGAGCAGACCATTATTTGTTCGTTTGAATTTGATCAACAGTCGCACAAGTTTGAGGATCTAATTATTGCACTCAAAGGTAAAAAAAAAGGAAACTATTAAACTGTATGCTTCAGCGACCTTTATCAATATACATGCTTTATTTTTCTTCTTTTTAAGCCCATATTATGCTATGTAGTTGGGATAGTTTCTGTCAAGCAAATGTAGATAAGTATTTAATATAATAATATGTAAATAGAAATATCGATATTTCTGTTATATTTCAGAGCCTCAATAGATTTTAAAGAAAATAAGAATGTACTCTCATATATAGCACTTGATAAAATGAACATTGATGAGACGGAATAGTTTTTTTTTGTGTTGGGAACAGAGACATTCTCTGTTGGGAATTGAAAATTTGTCTCTTAAGTACGGTTCTCACGAGGCGATTTTAGTTGAACGATTTTTGTTGGTCGACAAAAATCGCGAGCGATTTGTGTTCTCAAAAGACGATTTTAGTAGAACGACCTTTGTTGATCAACAAAAATCGTGTTGAAACGATTATCGGACTGGAATGACATTGTCAAACTTGAAAATTGCTCTAAGCAAGGTTGTTCAAACTTGTCGCCCGAAATAAAAATCTCTTGATCTTGATTCAGGAATTAAAAATAATGTTGCCAAAAGAAACTTCCAGAAAGAAACAGAGATTTTGGTTAAGAGGTTGGATTTCAAGAAGGGACCGATTAGGAACCTTACAGACGCTTTCAAAAGAGTTATTAATTGAAGATGAGGCTAGATAACAAAATCTTCTACGTATGAGCAAGCCCATATTCACAAAATTTCTTCTTTGGCATCCTTGTTTTTTACTGATGGTGTGATTCCACAGGCACTCTTGTTGCTGATAATGGTCTAGGAACTTGAGGGTCAAAAAATCACTCCATATAAAATGTTTTTTATGGGAAGTGATGTTTTCGTGCAATATTTCAAATATTTCAACGGAACAAATTTTGATAACTCCAACTTCTGACAGGAGGTTGTCACGATGACAATTTTGAATTCGCTTGACGACGACCAGCCGATTCAAAGTTCAGAGCCTGGCAACTTTTTGTCGTTCAACTTCTATTGAAAGCATGTTCTCATTGAACGATTGTCAATAAATTCGACAGCGATTCTACGTTGACCATCAAAAACCGCCTAGTGAGAACGGGACAGAGCGATTGTCATTCAATTCCAGAGCGATTTCAAGTTGACCGATAAAACTCGACTCGTGAGAACCAGGGTCTTAAGCCGTTTCAACAACGAAAACACAAATCGCTTGCTATTTTTGTTGTTTAACAAAAATCGTTCAACATAGATCGCCTCGTGAGATCCAGGCTTTAGGAGCAGAATACTTAAGGAAGTGACTCATCAAAACGCATACTGTCAGTCAAAACTAAATTCCCAATAATGACCAAAAACCCTTTACCACAAAAAACAAAGTGGTTTAGCAAAATGTGTGTGTAGAATCGAACTACATACATACATGCATGAACATGGAAAATAGTCTCATTCTAATCAAAAGTACCTTGAGTTTCCATGGAAAGACTGAAAAGTCCTGGACAAAAGGCGTTTTGCTGCATCATATTGGAGAAAATTGTCTTTTATGCGTTTTGTGCTTTGAAATTTTGAATATTTTGGAAAATAATGGATAGTATCTACGTTTATACTCACGAATGAGGTAAAATAAAACTCAGTAGGTGTTCGAAATGAAAAAAAATTAAAAATGGTAATTATGTAGATATTATTAAAAGTCTGTAAAAAGAAAAAAATCTCTCAAGCACTGAATAATTGATATTATAAGACTAAAAAAAGACCCGTTTTCGGAACCTATCAAGCGTTTTAATAGTGCATGATATTCGGAAAAAAAAAATCTGAAAAGGTCGCTCGCATTCTTGTTATACAGTATGTCTCCGAAACTTGGAATCATGTGAAAAAACTTTTTATTATTAGTCTCATGAAAAAAAGTTATTCGTCATAAAAAGCTCGGCATATTCTAAAATACAATCATCAGATATTTTTTTCTAGTCGTATGCGAGGTTTTCCAATAAATTTGTAGTTCTCCAATATTTCCTTTATTTGACAATATCAAAAATTGTTATCTCATGATTGTATTTTAGATTTTAGAACATGCGGAACTTCTTATGAAGATTTTTTTTTTCCAAAACTGATAATAAAAAAGTCTTTCATATACATCTACATTAACATATTAGATCATTGACGGAGACATATTGTAGAATGTGTTGAAAATGAAACGTAAGTAAGAATTCCCCAAAACTAATTAAGTAGGATACGTTTCCTGAAACTCTCTTTCACAAAAATCATTTCATAGCACCTAATATGGCATAATACGTTAGTGATAAATCATTGTATTATTAACTAATTATTAAAGCAATGGATTATAAATATACGATTTCCAATCGACATTGAATTATATCACGATTATTCACGATTCAAAAGATCACATGAAATATTTCATTGTAACAACTTTCAGTTGAGTCCTTTTCTGAGCCACTTAAACTCAGTTCATAAAAAATAATCTTGTTATAATTATTATTATCAAATCACGGCGGAAACACATTCACAAGGATTTTGGTCATGGTAGGTATCCTAAGGAATTTTCTATATTACTACTAAGCTGATCATTCCTTGCAAGCTTATAAGATTTTTCTGTAGATTGAGCTGCATCAATAGTGTTTGCTCCTCCGGCTCCGCTAAGGCTGGATCTTCGACTTCCGCTATGCCGGCTTTCATCCGATTGACTTTGAATAGTGTAAAGTCCATTTTTTGCAGAGTACAGTTTTGCTTTTTGCTTAGCTAAGCTGGATGGGCGCGCATATCCTGGACCACTTGATGCCGGAATCAGAGATCTATTGTGATTAATAGGCTTGATAAGTTCATGTCGATTGAATGAACCACTTTTGTTGGGCTTACTGTAAAAAATTATACTTTCAGTAGAAACTATCACATCGTCAGAAATTACTCACCTATATTTAGGTAGCAGAGATTTCTCGATATTATACATTTTGTTATCGATATCAAAAGTCTCAGGTACCAAGTTAGTAATATCAGTAGTTTGACTCAACTTAATGTCGGCAAATAATGCAGCAATTTCGGCTGATTTTTTCACGGATAAGGCTTCAGTACTTCCTCCTGTTGTGATGGAGGATTGTACCTTTTCAGCTAATGGGATAAGCAAATTTAAATATTGAGTTTGCAAAAAAGAATTTGACATACTTGAGTCTTTTTGGCTTCTATTTTTTCTCGTACCATTCCAGTATTCTACAGCATTTTCGCAAAGACTGCTTCGTTGCATGGCATTCTGAATGTTCTGCCAATCGTCGTTACCTGATGTGTTGGAATAATCACATGTGTGATCAAAAAATGACTCAATAATCTCACCTCTTTTTGTTAATTTCAGTAACTCTAGATCCATTGCAGACAAATGATGTATCATTTTATGAGGATCTGCTGCTAAAGAGGTTGCAAGACTTTGCAACGTCACAACGCTGACCTCTTCGTCGGTTGGAAGGGCGCCGGTATGACTATTGCGTCGTTTTTTTACAGGTTTTTGTTTTAGATGTAAATGTTCGCGTATCGATGAATATTGAGTTGAAGAGTGCACCCGTTCACTTCCAAATTTTTGTGTACTGCGCAATTTCTCGTGGTATCCTGTATTGGAATAGGTAAGAAAATACTAAGCATCATTTTTTTTGTCATATTTATTACCTACAAATTTCTCATTATGGAACGACTATCTGATCTGATAATATCTATAGCCAACTATACAAAACACGGTATCTGTACCAATTAATAATGGACAATTTGCACATGTTTTGGAAATATGAAAAATACTAAGATCATTATAAGTATAGTATAAGTATGATGCCAGTAATGTTTAAAAAACATCAACCTATGGCCTCTATCAATACAGAATCAGGGGAAATTACCTCGGAAATTACTCAGAAAAGATATCAATAAAATTCGATTTTTTTTTCATAAATTTCAACACCCTGTAACTTTGTAACGAAGCATTTTTTGCACACAGTTTATTGACTAAACTTACAATATCTTTCGATTATTTATCGATTCTGAAATATAAGCAGGTAAAAGTTGGATCACCCCATATAGGGGAGAGGCAGGCAAGTTAGCATAGTCGGGTCAAATGGCTTACCACATGTGCTGATGTGCTGCAGAAATGACTACCGTCAAAATTTCCAAACTCACAATCAATGCTTAATTATGTGGAAACAGTGTACTGGAGAAGTTATGTGAAGTTCACGAATAATTTGCAAATATAAGTGGTTGGAACGATGTTGAACTCCAAGGTAAGCTCTGTCTTACTGTTTTACTTATGGTAAAAGTGATTTTGATAAAAAAATTTCACGCATGCCAGAATCCTCTGTCTTCAAGCTTTAGTTTGACAAACTTATTTTCACAAAAAGTTGTAAGCAACATGAATTTTTTCAATGAATTTTGTAAAACATGTGGATAGGGCAAGTTGACGGCTGGACAGCATCTTGCCCAAATAGATAATAACATGCTTCAATCGTGTGCTGTTACAAAAAGAAAACGGATAGAAAAAAGCACACAAAACATTAAAGTTTTTTTTTTGTTAGTATTTGCGTTTTCTTTCATAGAAGCGTTGTTACAAATATGTGTACTAGGTTTTTATACTTTTTTTTCTAATAAAAATGGATTTATATCTATTAAATGATTTGTTTTTATTACCAATATATTTTTAAGAGCTTATTTTGCTTTTTTTACTTAATCAGTTTTCATATTTTAAGGTATGCCATTTTGCCCGACATGCGCGGGCAAAATGGTTTTTTGCAAACTTTTGATTATTCGATTTTTTTTTTGTTTATACGTGTTTTTAATTTGTTCCACCACCCAAAATCAATAAAATTGACAAAAAATATTGAAATATCAAATATCAAAATATCAATATCAAATATCAAACTCTTTTTATATAATGTACTGAGTCTTGTGGTATTGCGTTATGTCACAGCTTAAATAAAAATTTTAAGCTGCGGTTATGTTTTGTATTGCTTTTTTACTTCAACATTTTGTATTCGGTTTGTCCATAGAATTTATTTAAATATTTCTGTGGCAATATGCTTTATTTGATTTGAGAGATTCCGTGTTTGGGCAAACACAGCATGTTATTTGATAAACACGCATTTTACTGTCAAACCGACTGTTCATAGGAAAATAACGCATCTATAGAGTCGCAGGCAGGATTATTATGGACATACGTATACGACTGAGGTTAGCTGACTAAGAACAATTATCAGTAGCTTGCCTTTATCCCTTTTTTGCATCTAAATCTTAAATAGTTTTTTCAATATTCTCGATCTAATACTTACCCTCACTTGGATTAGACATGTATTCTAGACTTCTCGTGCTTTTTGTATTGGAGTTTTTCTTACACAATTTTCTATGTTGATGACAAATGTTATCATGTTGATACTGATGAATCGCGCTTGGCTTCTTATTGGTGTTGATGATTTTCGGCTTTTTACCATACGATGTCGAACTGCCCACCGATCCGGGACAGTAACATTTGTTGGATTCTGCGCAAGAGTCGGTATCACAGCCGCAAAATGTTAGAGTCAGATCTTCGGTACATGCGCATTTACCTGAAATTATAATACTTAATTGTCTTACAATTTGGTTTCTTAGAACTGGTTTTTGTTATACAATAATTGCGAGAACAATTTGGTATAAGGTATGAGTTGTGCTTGATATCAAAGGAATAAACCACTAATAAAGAGGGAATTCCTTCCTATTTTCAAAGATGAAACCAACATCAACCGTTATTTTATACGTTTGCGAAAAAGTAAGTCTGTACCTCAGAGGTCAACTGTGCAAGGTGTCCCATTTTCATTGTCTTTGCGGGGTATCCCCCTTATGAGTGAAGATAGAGAGATACAGTTTTCACGTGCTACTTTCTCAAGAAATGAACGATGCCATAAGCAAAATTTTCATAGCTCATTCGTTTCTGATATAAAATTCAAAAAATGGAATTCTCTTCACCCTAAATTCCCCCCTGATTGAAATTTTGAAATTTTGAGTCCAAATTCTAATTCAGCATCAAATGTTTATCCGATAAATCAAATTTCATAATTTGTGTTTGAACGGTTTCGGAAATATTGAGGAAAATCCGTCTTCAGGGTGTCCTATTCAAAAGGGCGTAGCTTCCTTAGGAACCATTTTTCAACAAATGTCTATAGAAACATTTTTTCATAAAAATACTTTGGGAATCACTTCTTGAATTTTTTTCCAATATTCAGGTAACATCCTGTGACCCAGTTTTGTATTTGAAATTTAGATTCTACAAATGAAAATGAACAATTTTTAATCCATGAACAATTTTTCAACTCTTCAACAGTTTTGAGATATACACCTTCAAAGATGTTTCAACATTTATTGAGTAGATATGCTCTGTAGTTTTGTGGCGCATCCATAATTTACAAGATTTTTTTGGGTATTTCGCCACACCCTATCAAATATCAAACTAGTGTTTATACACCCGAATTTGAGTTAATTGTTCCATTTTTAGGTTTTCACTGACGACGGAAGCAGATTCGTTCCCGAAACGTTTGATATTGATAGGTTTTATCATTTACTAATAGACTTTTTTCAGGTAATATAGAAGATCGGGTGTATAAACACTAGTTTGATTGATATTTGATAGGGTGTGGCGAAATACCCAAAAAAATCTTGTAAATTACGAAAGGAAGATGGACAAATAATAATCACAGGAATTTAATTTCAAAAATTTCAAAAAACTGAAGTAAAGTGAAAGCTTTTACTGTTTTTTTATCCACAACCCATTGATTTTTTTCTATCTCAAGATTATTACTAGTGGAAAACCCAGTATATTAGCGAAAGAGCTATGTCGAACTAAATTAACAGACCATGCGTGTAATAAGAGCTCATTATTCTTTATTCATCAATAAGCTAATGAATGATACAAATCAATTCATAAAATTAATACTGTAATATAGAAGATCGGGTGTATAAACACTAGTTTGATTGATATTTGATAGGGTGTAGCGAAATACCCAAAAAAATCTTGTAAAACATTTATTGATTTTAAACAGTTAAATTAAAAATTTCCATAAACCAAATCTAGCTGATGCTTACTTTTTGTTTTATTCTGAAAGAGGACGAAGTGTCCTCTCAGACCATGAGAAAAACCACTCAATTAATTGGTGTCTGTTAAAGAAGCTTGTTAACTCAAAATTGTAATTTTTTGAATGTTAACTATTTTTTTGCACTAAAAAAATGTACGGATTTGTTAGTTTTTGTGAAACTTGCCTCTCATATTAAGTTTTGGTTAGCCTTCAAACAATTCAATTGTTTCATCTTCCAGTTGATTACAAACATTTTAAAATGAGCTTTCTGTACGACTTTTTTCATATTTCTGCTCAAGTAACTGGAATATGATCAAATTATTTAAATCTAGTGCGGTATTTTTGAAAAAAATTGATGAAGGAAGACAGACCTGGCCAGTGGTCCAAGAACCGAGTACGTAACCGTCAACAGTCTGATCAGTCGTCCATGCATGCGATGTTTTCGTAGCTCTATAGACATAACTATAACTGCCTTGATACGTCATGGATTTTTTTTTTAAGTAGAGATAATTACTACCGATCCACATCAAATCACGACTTCGAAATAATAAGCGTCAGATAAGCACCATTTTTTTATTATAAATATAAACAATTGAATAGTAATATTGATTGTTTTTATTATTTATTTATCTCACAGACCTCTAACTTGCATTACGTATCAAATCAAGGTCGTTATAGTTATGTCGATTGAGCCACGAAAACATCCCATGGACGGCTGATCAAGACTGTTCTTGACTAGGCGTTTACCTTCTCGGTTCTTACTACCGGAGATAACTTGTCATCAAAAGGCAGCACCGTCGATATGGAGTATTTGGAGACTGAGGCTAGATTGCTAGGAGAAGAAGACAAAACTCTAACCTATGGGGAACAGACAACCTCCAAAAAATCAGAGTCTAAGGCTAAAACATCAGCGCGAAAAGCTAGAAATAGCGATAAGGATAAGAGCGCCAAGAACTACCTAAGGAAAATGGAAGAAAAGGAGGATAAAGAACTTTTCAAAAAAGAGAAGGACTTCATCAAAAAGAAAATTCGAGCGTGAGCAAGGGTTAAAGCAGCATGAACCGGAAAAGGAAACTGATGGATAGGAACCGCAGAGGCAAGAGCAACAGCGAAAGCTGAAGCGAGAGCCAAAGCGGAGGCCACTGAAAAGGTCTAAAGCGGTGTCATCCCCCATCCCCGGCTAAGAGCATACCGAAGGAGCAAAATCCTCCAGATTCTGGGAGTAAAATGCAAAAACGGATGCGTTCTAGCGAGAAAGAACAAAATACCGCGAAGAAGTCCAAGAACTCAAAAGCTTCGATACGGCAGAATAGCTGCAAGTGGCCATCATGGATCGATCATATCCCGATGAAAAAATTGCAGCCAACCGGTGGCCCGAAGTGGAAGCGAGGATATTGGACGGCATACTCGAGCTAGACGAGGAGTGCGGCAACGAGAAGGTCAACTTGAACGGTTCTGGCTGGCAGAAAGGCGTCAAAGTTGTCGGCTGCAACCACTGATCTAAACAACTGGATGAGCAAACGCCGCACTCGAAATGGCTAAATAACGATCAAAAAACGTGAATAAACCCGAACATTTTCCGGCAAGTTGGATATTGCGCACTGCAGCAAAATAATGTCATCATGACGAAGTGTGGACAGGACCGAACTCATGATGGTCAGGTCGCTGAATATCACAAACAAAAAAGGCACTCAAAAGTCAGTTCATAAATAGTCAAAAAGTCACACACAAACATTACGTCCAAAGCAAAATAATCCACACTACAAAACATTGAGTTCTATAAACCCAACACAACAAAGCATAAAGCAATAGGGCGTCGATCACGAATAAACGGAAACCGATGTAGTACGGGACTGGTTCAGTTGACCGCGAGAGTAAACATCTGGTCGGATCGATAGATTGAATTCCACTATGCATGATCAACATTCCCAGACTCTACTGGAAAATGTCCGTGAATCAGACGCAGAAACTCATTTTTTCGCCCATGCCTCGCCACATTTGCTTCAGATGATGCTTATCCATGGGTTTAGATCAGTGGCTGCAACTGGCTCACGAACTGTCTCAAAAAAGAGCTTAGTGCTATAAATATGTATATATATATAGATATTGTGTCTTGTGTCTCATTTGGAATGCCTCGCACAAATGAAGATGCCGCTGATAGGTTAGCGGTCTTTTACGAGGGTTTCCAAAATGGACTTGGTACTCAGTTGACCTCTTAGGTGCCTACCGTAAAATATTTATCACTTTTTTAAATGCTGATTTTTCACTGATTGTGTCTTACATAATAAATACATACTTACGCATTGTATTAGCAATGTTTTTATGTCCTAAACTACAATAACATTTGTCGGCAGATACGCATGTGCAAGTATCAGAGTCATAGGAGCATTCGGAACATGAGACATAACCTTTGGTGTTGAAAAAAAGGTCAAACTTTTGATATTCCAAAAAGTATAATGTACATACCTGACGAAGAATTTCTATTATGATTTGCCATTAGTAAATTTGTGTTAGATTGAGACAGGTTGCTATATTTATTTTGTCGTTTAAGGGAAAAGAAGTCTGATTCCTCACTGGTACTAGCTCGCTCACGCCTGTTTCGACTTTTGTTGAAATTTCCTATAATGAAATTGTATAATGAATATTATAATATAATATGCTTCTGCAATACGCCGTTTTGCATCTACGAAAAAAAAAAAACAGTTACCGTAATTTTTTTTCCTATTACTTGATGGTATCGTTGTTTGCCCATGGCTGGTAGTTTTCATAGCAATCAATTCTTCTTTGGTCCTGAACGGTTTTGTATCATAAGACGAAGTACTTATGCTGCTTTCGACAAGCTTCATTTCTGTATTTGTTGTCGAGTCAGCTGCGCCGCCTTCCCCACCACTTTCGTTACCGCATATTTCAATTGTTTCTTTTTGCGAATCATCATATATTCTATTCTTTGATGAAATCGATGATGTAGATTTGATATTTTTTTGAAATATGTGTTTGAGTCTTTTGAACTTGCTTGCTATGAGAATATTTCGATTTCTCTGTGGATGTGTCGTATTAGACCTTTAAAAGTACAAATAGTTTGTTGCGATATAATCACAATAATTTTTTTTTATAAACCTAACCTTTTAATTATCTTCTTCTTTTGTCTTCTCATTATACTTTTGCTTTTCAAGTATAGTTCGTCTTTTGTGAACGTTACTGCCAATTTCAGAAGAAATTCTTTATAGATTGGTTTTAAATCATTAAATGACATCCCATCCGGGTCAATAATAACAGATAATATATCATCCATAGAATGAAGTCCTTCTTGCAAAGATAGTTCGTGAAAAATCTCTTTGAATCCAAGAGGTGAGCCTCCACTTGTCGATTCGTTATTTCTAAAATAGAACAGAATGAAAGTGGCGAATTGGTTTAATGGTTTTAGAAATTAAAAGGATTGACTCATCTTGATTAAGTGTTAGAAGATTATTGAGGCGATCATGTGTTTACCTATAAATCTTGTAATATGTGAATCGTAGTTTTATCGGTGACATTACTTACCTTGATCCTTTATTTTTGTATCTAGTTAAACCGCCAGTATTCAAGAAACTACCCGATCTTGGAATAGTAACTTTGGTAAAAATATCTCCACAATTATTGTCTTTTTTTCTGACAGGCGATGTTTCTGTTTCTTTAACGTTACGATAATTTTCTACACTTTTATTGCTGTTATTACTATCTGCATTGGTTGACACTTTTCTTAGGCCCTTGTTGGAATCACCACAAACTACTTGTTTGATCTCCGCTGCTATTTGTTTTTGTTCTTTACTCATATACGTGCTGACTTTATCTGAAATATGATTTTGGATTGTTCAGTTTAATTTTGAATAGAACACCGCTTACCGCTAAAGCTTTTTCCTTTTGTATCTTGTTTTCCATCAACGTCCAATAAATTATTGTTAGTAGTTCGGGCAATCATCATTGGTTCCTCGTATGGCAGTATAGCATCTAAATCATCTTGTTTCAGTTGTTTGTCTACGGCGCGACTACTGGGCGCTCTGGGAGCCCTTTTTGACTTGGTGCTTTTTTTCGGAGGCTTCAGCGGAGGAAGTAATGGTTGAGTATCAGAAATCTGTCAAAGTTGATTCATTAAATAATTTTTGTCAGTATTGACCCTACAAAAGTGTTTAAATCAACAAATTGGAGTATTTTTCCTGAACCTTCCGCGCGATCGCCATTTTAAGCTCACTTGGATAATTAAACATTTGACGTCGTATAGTATCCAATATTATTGAATAAAATGCAAACCATCTCAAAATCTGTCAACAAAATCTCCAACAACCCATAAATTTTTGAAATCAGAACAAAAATGCAATCGATTAACGCCATCAAATACAGGGTGTTTCACTTGAAAAGAGAGACAACCTGTCAAAACTTGGTATATGGATTCTTATTTTTTATTTAAAATTGTAGAATCAGAAGGTTAAGTGAAAATACTCTAACTTTGGTAATTTATACTCTTTTGTATAAAGGGTCAACATCAAGAAAAATTATAATTGAGTGATTTATAATGTGCACGTTATCGTAACGAACACTTACATACGTGTAAAAGTGAATAATTGTTGTTTATTTACAAAGAGCAAAGAGCAGCTCATCTATAGCCCAAAGGCGGCCTGAGGAATGTCTTTCGTCTGACAGCAATAATATCATCTAGAATCTAGGAATACCCGTGGTGAATACAATGATTCATTTTCTATACTCAACAGAAGTTGTTCCGTTGTTTTGATAGATATCAAATAAAATAATACGTATAATATTTTGTTACATCCACTTATACCTAATAGGTACAGGGTGGTCACGCGAAAAATGGAACCTTCTATAACTTTGTTATTTTTCAAGTTACGAGAAATAGTTGTAGTGTTGTCGGTATCATCAAATAGCTTTCTACTGCGCGTTCCAAAGATAAGAAGCTAACATACTCTTTTTTAAATGGAACCCCCTTACATACAGGGTGTATTAGAAGTTGGGGTCTTCCTTGTAACATGAGACAGGACTTGATAAAAGAAGCAAATTTCTCAAATAACATTTTTCCGAAAACCCAAGAATGAAAAAATGTATTTACCATATCAGATTTTGCCATGCATCAAATGTTTTTATTTCTTCGAACGAAAAACGTTCGTCGAACGATAAAGTATCAAGATACAAAAATAATTCTGGGGAAAATGAGTATTTCAAAAATAATACTGATTTCAAGAAAAAGCAGTGGCCTACTATTATTTTCTTTAAAAAAAATCAATACAAATCCTTTTCGAATGCTACCGATAGAATTTTTCCAAAAACTTTTACACACAAAAATGTGATTTAATGGTCAAAAGAAGTGTTCCAGATTTTGTGCGATATTTGGAGTGGTAGGAAAGTGATGACAGAAAGAGATTTTTTTCTTAAAACTTCAACAACCCGTATCTCGGAAACGAAGCATTTTCGGCTCGATTTTCGGACATAATGTTATGAGAAAAATGTTCTCATTTTCTTTCATTCTATACAGCGGTAAAAGGAAAACCTCATCTTACAATACACCCTGTAGGATTTAAGCTCAAATTTTCAAAATTTTAATCAGGGCCGTATGGTACCTTTTTTTCACATTTGGATTTTAGAATATGATACATCAGGGTTTTTTAAAAAGCATACTCTTAGTTCCTATCGATAGGGTCAGTAGTTTTCAAGAAAATCGCATTTTTTTACATCGAATTATCGGCACCCTAAAGACGAGTCTTCATTAATATTTTCGAAACCGCTCACACTCAAATAATCATATTTGGTAACTGCATGAACTTTTGATGCCAAATTAAGTCCCGATCTCAAAATTTTAAAATTGTGTCATTCGCCAATTATACTGAAGGGGTTAGGCGTAGACTCGGGGGTAAAAACAACCCCATCTTTTATGATAATTTTATTTTTGAAATTTTCATTTGAGAATCACAGTCTTCGAGAACAAGTATCTTTTTCGCCTGAAAATCATTCAAAAAATTGGGGCGCTTTTACCCTTTACCCCTTTAGTATGATACGCCACAAACAATATTTTTAAAATTTTGAGATCGGAATTCAAAAGTTTATGCAAGCACGAAATTTCAATACTTGAGTGTGAGCGGTTTAGAAAATATTGAGGAAAAACGCATATGTTCTTATCCGATATTCATTTGTTTTCAAGTTATATAGCGTAATATAATATCAAATAAAAACAGTCGAGAAAAAGCATAATATCAAATGAAGAGGAATTAGCTACAGTATTTTTAATACGTCGAATAAGTGCATCCCGAGTGTCCACTACTCTAATGACTTGAACATTTTCATAATAGTGGAACATGAGAAAAAAGCGATCAATAATAATTGAACTGATGCAATAGAGTGGTCGATTAGATTTGTATCTGAAGACCGATATTTTGAGTTTAGCAGATTTATTCGAGAATTTTAGACAAAGTTGCATTCAGTCGCATAAATTAGATCCTGCATGGTGTAAATTGGAACTTCTCCAAGATATTGGCCAAATCATGTTCATTGAGCAGGGAATTCGTGGAGGTATATCAACATGTGTTCATAGGTATTCTGAAGCTAATAACAAGTACACCGATGATTACGATGCATCGAAACCATCGAAATTTTTGTTTAATCTAGATGTGAATAATCAGTATAGGGAAAAGCAATGACTGAACCTCTCCCTTCAGGAGAGTTTGAGTGGATTAGCGATGTATCTAGCTTTGATGTTTTGTCAATTTCGGATAATTCACCCATAGGATATATATTGGAAGTTAATGTTAAATACCCCCCCGTCACTCATGACTTGCATAGAGATTTTCCATTTTGTCCTGAACATCGAGTACCACCCGGATCGAAATTATAGAAATTGATGGGGACTCTTTTCGATAAAGAAAATTATGTTGTTCACTATCGAAATTTGAAACAAGCGTTAATAAATGGTTTGAAATTGAGTAAAATACATAGAATTCTGAAATTTCGACAGTCGACATGGTTAAAACCATATATTGAACTGTTGAACATAACAATAAATCAAGAACTAACGCGACAACAACATTTGAAAAACATCTTTTCAAACTATTCAATAATGCTGTTTTTGGTAAAACGATGGAAAACATCAGAAATCATCGGGTTATCAAACTTGCGAATAAATGGGATGGGCGATATGGGGCAAAAAATCTCATTGCAAGTCATCGATTTCACAATCGAACTATTCTTGACGCTGAACACGATCTTATAGCTATTGAAATGAAAAAGAATGAATTAATTTTCAATAAACCTCTGTATATTGGTATGTCCATTCTGGACATTTCCAAAACATACATATTTGATTTTCATTATGCATATATATATGTACAGTGTGTCCCAAATTCGTTTCTCTACACAGGGATCTTGGCTCCTATTATACCTACATCGAAGGTTAAATGGGGAAAGTTTCAGAGGAAACTTAGTGCATTCGATATCCAGTTTCAGAGTTGCGATCGGTCAATTGGTTTTGGAAATATCGGTGAAAAACCGAAAATGGCGGATTTTGTTTTTTGCCAGTAAATCCGAAACGGCTAATTGGACAGCTATGAAAATGTGACATTATCGGGACACTTTTTTAAGACGAATAAAATGGTGTGTATGACATGTCTCAATCGCCTTTTGTTTTTCCGCATCCCACCTCAACATTCATTCTTCTTTTGGCCGCCATATTGGATTGTTCGATTTTTGGAAAGAGTGTAAAATTTCCAGTCTAGTGATGTGTCAAAGGTGCATAAAAGATTTGAGTATCATCGAAATATCACACGTCGTAGTTGGGACTCAGTCTTATCTAAGGAGGCCATGATTTATTTGTCGCAAAACATCATTAATAGGTACTGTATCAACCTAAGGTCACCTTATTTGGTGTGCAGCGAACGTGTTAAACTCATTGAATTTTCAATAGAACATGAACGTGAATCATACTTCTCAACGAGTCTATGAGTGTATTGAATAAAAAGTCAGAAAAATCATTGTTTATTCAATCAACACTTGAGCTATTGAATAACTTACAGGTAGATACAAATATATTGAAAATGAAAATACTGTAATGTGTTCTCAACTGTCTCGGTATTGATTTACAAGTTTGCAAAATGACGTCCATTTGCATCGAGGCATTTTTGAAAATTAGTAACTGTTTTTCGTACAACCCTCGCAAGTATGTTTCTGTTGATATTTGTATATGTGTCAAAAAGTCTTTGTCTCAGGATTTCTATAGTCGCAGGAGGATCAAATTCATAGACCTCATTCTTTGTATGACCCAAGAGATAAAAATCCAAGGGCGAAAGGTCGGGGGATCTAGGAGGCCAGGTTATTGTACCATTTAATGAAATGATCCTTTCCTCAAACTGCTCTATCAAGAAGTTCCTGACTTGAATGGTGTTGTGAGCCGGACATCCATCCTGTTGAAACCAGGTTTTTCTGAACACATCTTCGGTTAGAGTAGCTCGTAATGCCGGTACAACCTGATTTCGCAAAAGCTCTAGGTATCCCTGTCCGTTTAGGCTGTAGTCAAATGAAAATGGTCCAATAAGTCGATTCCCTGAAATGATTGATTGATAGTTGCCCAATTGAGAAAGGTAAGTTGGAATAAATTACCAATGACCCCACACCAAACGTTAAACCCAAATCTGGTCTGTAGACGTCTCGCTGCCACTTCGTGAGGGTTTTCTACAGCCCAATGATGAGTGTTGTGCGTATTAAAAACACAACAATTCGTAAACCTACTTTCATCGGGCCACAAGACATAATTTACAAAATCGGGATTGTCATTACACTTCCTTGTATCATTACCACTCACAGAAGCGCATTCGTCTTGGAAAATCAGTTTCTTTAAGTCCTTGAACTACTGTGGCTCTGTATGGATGGTGATTATTCTTTTTCAGCACTCTCTGTACTGTTGATTTTGACTCACCAATTTCCCGTTCTACAGTTCTTACCGATTTACTAGGGTCTTCGTTGGCAGCTTGTAAAATGTTTCTGTTGCGATTTTCATTTTCAATGTTGTATCCGCTTCTAGGTTGTTCGATGGCCCCAAAGTTGATCAAATTAACAACCATTTTTCTGAATTGGGTTTTATGAGGCTGCCGTCGTTCGGGGTATATCTCCAAATACCTTGCTGAGGCAATGTCGGCATTTCTCTGTGACTGCAAGTACAGCGCTAACATATCCAACTTTTCTTCATTTGAATAGGGAACACCGGGCATTTTTTATAGGTTTCGACAATTTGTCTATCAGATTTATTGTTTTGATGACATAGAAGCGTACTTCTATTTACGTAAACAAAACTTTCATAGCGAATTATTATTTGCGGGGTGTTATAGACCACAACGCCATCTTTCGGCAAAATTATCGAACGACATATCAGAGCCTCCTAGGATTTTGCTTATAAACCAGTTTTCTGTCAAATAAATCGTGGCCTCCTTAGAAAAGATTGAGTCCTAACTACGAAATGTGATACTACGAAGATACTCAAATCTTTTATGCTCTTGTGAGACATCACTAGAATGGAAATTTTACACTCTTTCCAAAAATTGAAAAATCCAATATGGCGGCCATAAGAAAAATGAAAGTTGTGGCGGGTTGCGGGAAAACAGAATACGATTGAGACATGTCATACACACCATTTTATTCGTCTTAAAAAAGTGTCCAGATAATGTCACAATTTCATAGCTGTCCAATTAGCCGTTTCGGATTTACTGGCAAAAAACAAAATCCACCATTTTCGGTTTTCCGTCGATATTTCCAAAAGCAATTTATCGATCGCAAATCTGAAACCGGATATCGAATGCACTAAGTTTTCTTTAAAACTTTCTCCATTTAACCCTTGATGTCGGTATAATAGGAGCCATTATCCCTGTATAGAGAAACGAATCTGGGACACACTGTATGCTACTATAATTGGGTATTGATCGCTGTAAACTTATGTACACTGATACGGATAGCTTCATCTATGAAATTCAGTGTAATGATGTTTATGATGAGATTATCAAGGCTGATTTACAAAAATTCGACACAAAAAAGTTCTAGGGCTAATGAAGGATGAAGCCAATGGAGAAATTATTACCTTTCATTGGTCTTAGATCAAAAATGTACACTTTCAAAATTCAGCAAGGGCAAAAAGTTGTGAAAAAGGCCAAAGGCGTCAAATACAACGTTGTAAAAATAAATTAACGTTTGATGATTACTGGGATTCTCTAAAACATTCAAAAATTATCACTGCTACTTAGCGTTGCATCCGTTCCTATGCGCACAATGTTTACAGCATTGAGCAAACTAAGGTTGCGTTGAGTGCCAACGATGATAAAAGATGTTTGCAAGAGAATACCTTTGATACTCTACCCTTCCAACACTTAAGCGTTTTTGAAATATAATTTCAGGAATAGTTAGTATTGTCTCTGGGTAAAAGTATTTTTTTGATGTACCCTATGTTCCTCAAGTACATACCAACAATAATGTATGAACTTTGGATATAATCTGTATTTCTGAAAATATATGATTCTTGAAGTGTTTTTGTGTGTTTAATTTATTTGATTGGATATGCAATGGGAATATGGTGAGTATGTCTGCTTTTCAATTTTGAATATATCCAAAATCTCCTCATTCGTAACAATATAAATTTTGCTTTTTTCAAGTATTAAATCGATAGTACTACCTACGCGTCATCTATATCAAAGATTAGCTCAAAAAACTATGATGAAATCTGCATCTCCATAAGAAAATCGCAGCTCACCTACTACACCATCTAATCATTCTTGTAGCAAACGTTCAAAGAATTAAATCAAGTACTCACGAAACACCTAGCTGCCTACTTTGATTGTAAATCATTTTCCACAACAGGCAACCCTATGACGTCACAATGAAACAGCGTCATCGATTGGATATGCAATTCCTGCTTTAAACGTCATCTAATTCTAATAGCAAACGATCAAAGAATCGAAGCGTACGCGCCATATTAACTAAAAAAACTATGAAGAAATCTGCATCTCCATTGAAAAATCGCAGCTCACCTACAACGCCATCTAATCATTCTTATAGCAAACGGTCAAAGAATCGAAGCGTACGCGCCATCTCAACAACTATGAAGAAACCTGTGCACTCCCCTCAGGGGGCCTAAAACCTGAATTCCTCCGTCCCCCACAAAACACCGAAACTGTCTTGCCCCACAATTTGAGACCAAAACGGTACCAACTGTATCCCAAATCCACATAATATCATAAGGCTTGGTGGCGTAGTGGTTTAGATAGTCACGTTCGAATCCAAAGGACGTGGGTTCAATACTCACTATCCCCGTATATATATTTTTTTATCTATGTTACCATCGGAAAATCTTTTTTCAGGCTTCGGTGAGAACAAAATCACCCTCCACCCACATCTCGATCCTGAGAATCAAAGCTATAAAAATCACAACCTATCAACTGTCAAAATGATATCTGACAAGCTGTCATGTCAAGATCGAAGCGTTAAATCCAAGATTTCGAACACACCCAAAAGCCGGTAAAAGTGAGGTTATGCACAGAATTTGGGCCAGAATCCCCCTTGTTTATCTACTTAAGTTATAAAAGATGACGTGTCAGATATTTGTAGGTTTATTTAAATAATTCAAAAAATAAATAATAGTTCTTACATTGGCAATGGAATTGCTATCACTGCCAATAGATGAGGCAGCACTACTTCTTTTTCTTCTAGGTGGTCTCACCGGCAAATTGTTATAATTATTATTGTTTTTTTCCATCATTGTACTCGAAGCTGTTGACATACAGGTGGTGACACCATTTTTATTCTTAGGTTTCCTTTCCTTGTTTTTCATGTGATTGACGAGCGATTTATAAAGCGTCGCAGCGATAACGATGGCATCTTCTGATGTTTGACAAACGAAACTACAAGAACCGAAAAAGTATTGAGAAAAATACTGGCTAACCGTTACACAACTGTTCAATATCAAGTATAAAAATAAAAATTTGGTCAAACTCACCCGTGACATTCCAGCTGTTTCTTAACACCAATTTTTCTCATCACTACTGCGAAGAGAGGGGAATGTTGCTCGTTTTCCGTGATATATTTTCTTTCATTATGATCTAATCTTCGGAACAAGGCTTGTTTATCCATATTGTCTGGATCGGTGATGAGAGGAAGAAAAGCATATGAAAAATGTTTTCCGTAACCAGTAGAACTACTGTTTTCCTGAATTACAAATTTCACAGCTGACCAAACCGCAATTGAGGGAAAAGAATTCATCTGTTCTAAATCACCGGAAGGTCCTTGATACTGAACACGGAGACCTTGAGCGGAAATTTCCAAACGTCCAGAAAGACCCTATAAGGTGAAGTTCGAAATCAGCTGTAATTTTTTCAAGGCCCATCAACCATCTCCTTACCTTTTGACTCTTTGTGACTTTCTTGTACGAGAAATAAAGATCTCGTAATGGTTTTTGTAGTCCAGTGAGACTGGTCACTTTATCTTGTAAAGAGATGCTACCAAGATAATCAACTGAGAATGTATGTACTCCTATCTGATTAATAGGAATGCCTGAATCTTTAGCTACATCACTAAACATTTTTTCGATTTTGGCCTGAACGCTGTTATGGCTGCTACAATTACCAATACCAATACCGCCATTTCTGGTATCCACATTGCCGCCACCACCGCTCGAGTCAGATTCGAACATACTATCAATTTTTTGTTTGTAAATGCTATATACAGATCCAGCATCATCATTATTTGCTGCATTTCCATGAGGATTCATCATGCCCGAACCTAAAGTGTAAGCATTGTATCTACAAATCACTTTTATGTTTTCCATACCATCTGGTTTACTTTCTATCAATCTGAATCCATTGGATTTTTGGGAACTGAAACTTCGATTACTCATCTTGCTTTTAATACTCCCGTTTCTATTTATGTTTTTTTCGATCATTTTTTGCGTAATTCGCCTTTCCTCCATAACTTTTTTTTCTTCGTATATCTAGAAAATATACATTTATAAATCAAATATAAGCAGGATTGATCATACCATTTCATAATAAGACTAATTATAAAATGATCATACTTTTCCAATTCAAAAAATAAATCGTGAGTCAGCATCAACATTTTCCACGACGTGTCATTTTTTTTACCTGACTTGAAACGAAATTAAATCAAACAAGGTGTTCATTTTCAAACATTCTACCCACGTCCCATTAAAAAATTCTGGAGTGGTGGTGAGTCCTGGGGGTAAGGAGGTTGATCTAGCACCATCCAATTTTCCCCTCAATAGATTTGTTGACGTATTTGAGCGAATTTGACAGATCTCTTTATTTTCGCAGATAACTTGGGTTATATGTTTTAAGATGAACACCCTGTATAAAAAAATCCAAACGAATACAAACAAACATTTTTAGTTCTCTCTATAAAGGAAAATATCAAAATTATCTTTTTTTTTATCTATTTGACAGTTAGTATTTTTGTGACTTCATAATAATCATAAGAGATATTCATTCGCAGTATATGGTTGATATGTACAGGGTGGTTATTTTGGAATGGCAAGGGATCTTGGAGACTAATTATCCCATCAGAGACTTGCGGAGAAAGTTTTTGTGTTTGAAATAAAACAATGGCTGGGTGGTCACCAGGCAACCCAAAAATTGTTACAATTATTGTTGTGTTAAATCTACAAATTTTGATTTCTCATATTGATTCGAATACAATGCGCTAGTCAAATGCTGAAGGCCATGACATCGTGGCAAAAAAAAGGTGGAGAGGTAGACTTTTTCTTTGTGGCCAGCAAGATCCAGCAAGATCCCCTGACTTGACTTATATAATTAAAAATTCGCACTTAACAATCTTTGATTCTATCAAAACAAATAAAAATGACATATAACTAAAAATTTGTAACTTCTACCAAACCACCATCAACTTCAATGCATTTATCATTTCTTTTGATAGAATCAAAGATTGTTAAAGTGCGAATTTTTAAGTTTTTTCAACTTGATATTTTCGGTTGAAAATTTGTATAGACCCGTTTTGAAGGATGCTGAATCCAGTGGCGCACACAGATTTTTTCTAAAAAAATCGCTAATATGGTTTCCTGAAATTTTGCTCTTAAAAACTAACATAGTAGGCCTTGAAGTCAAAATGGCGAAGGTCACTTTTTGCCAAGAATATACAATTTTTCGAGCTCTACAATCCAAAAAAAAAAACGAACCAAATCGGTTAAGAAATAAACTTTTTATCAGGGTGTTCCCAAAACAAATGGGTCACGCTGTATATTTGCCATTTTGGGAATCATCAAATCGAGAGAAGTAATGTCCCTTACAAAAACGAATATATTATTATCTAAAACCATTAAACCCAACTCGAATCAATAAATAACGAGTATTCATCAGAAATACAATAATTATTAGCAATTTGATTCATTTCAAGATCAAAAACATTCTCTGACGACGAAAGCGCAAGAAACAGACAGATGAAAGAGACAATATAGGAAAATAACATCAAACAAGGCAGTGTCCATACAACAAACAACAGAAACAAGTGCTTCCACAAATATTACAGCTCAACAATTCCAATGCTCTCCACTGTATGTACATACAACAGTGCAGAGCATTGGAATTCGCACTCATTATTTAAAACAGTTTTTTTTTGACAACCCGTGATATGCCAAAATACTAGACCAGTCTCTCTGATCACGTGAATCTTATCTACTTCGATGACTTTTGGTTTTAAATCATGTATAACAATAGTATATTATACAGTGTGTCCCAGATTCGTTTCTCTATACAGGAATCTTGGCTCCTATTATACCTACATCAAAGGTTGAATGGAGAAAGTTTTAGAGGAAACTTAGTGCATTGGAGATCCGGTTTCAGATTTGCGTACGGTTATTTGGTTTTGGAGATATTGGTGAAAAACCGAAAATGGCGGATTTCATTTTTTGACAGTAAATCCGAAACGGCTAATTTAACAGCTATGAAAATGTGACATTATCGGGACACCTTTTTAAGATTTTAAGACGAATAAAATGGCATACATGAGATGTCTCAATCGTCTTTTGTTTTCCGTCAACCCGCCTCAACTTTCAATTTTTCTTATGGCCACCATTTTGGATTTTTCGATTTTTGGAAAAGCGTAAGATTTCCAGTCTAGTGATGTCTCACAAGTGCATAAAAGATTTGAGTATCATCGAAATATCACACGTCGTAGTTGGGACTCAGTCTTATCTAAGGAGGCCATGATTTATTTGACGCAAAATATGAATAAGTACTGTATCAACTCAAGGTCAACGCATTTAGTGTGCAGCAAATGTGTTGAACGCATTGAATTTTCAATAGAACATGGACATGCATCGTGTCATTTTGGACAATTAGCGACTGTTTATCGACATCCCTTACAAGTTTATTTCTGTTTAAAGTTGACCAAATTAATCACGGTTTTTCGAAATTGTGTTTTATGAGGCTGCCGTCGTTCGGGATACATCTCCAAATACCTTGACCTTGCTAAGGTATTGCCGGCATTTCTATGTGACCGCAAGTACAGCGCTAACATGACTAGCTTTTCTTCATTTGAATAGAGAAATAGAGAATACCGGGCATTTTTAACAGGTTTCGACAATTTGTTTATCAGATGTATTATTTTAATTTGGTAAGCGTAGGTACTCGTTTTCAAAACACAACTGTCATACTGATTATTGAACGACAGATCAGAGCCTCGGAAATTTTACACTCTTTTCAAAAATCGAAAAATCTAATATGGCGGCCATAAGAAAAATTCAAGTTGAGGCGGGTTGCGGAAAAACCAAAGACGATTGAGACATGTCATACACGCCATTTTATTCGCCTTCAAAAAGTGTCCAGATAATAAATCCTATTTTCATAGATGTCAAATTAGCCGTTTCGGATTTACTGTCAAAAAATGAAATCCGGCATTTTCGGTTTTTCGCCGATATTTCCAAAAGCAATTGACCGATATTGAATCTGAAGCCGGATATCGAATGCACTTAGATTCCTCTGAAACTTTCTCCATTTAACCTTTGCTGTAGGTATAATAGGAGTCAAGGACACACTGTATGCCGCGGCACTAAAGTACCACTTTTGATCCCGAAGGAAAAGTTCACGGCCTGTAGAGAGGGCCATAATTTTCCTGGGGGATTAAAAGGCCTTTGGTCGCTAGGTATATACGGTATTTTTCGAGCTTCCGAAACTAAAACGTAGAAATAATATTAAGAAAATTATACATAGAAAACTTTATATAATGGCATCAGATCATTCATATTGCAATGGTGGAGGCGTTGTTTTGTTTGGCGACTGCTCCACAAGTTACCATATAGTAACCGTTGCGATTTATACCATTGACTCATTTCTGGAGGCAAAAATTGTCACACACCCACATTTTTTCTTATCGATGGCCGAAACAAAAACAATTTGAAAACATCAAAATGGTTAGAAGAATGTGGATTCGTTAATCCAGCCTTACATTTTCACCATGAGATAGCACTACCAAATCCACTTAACTCTTATTGTATTACACAATAATTACAACTTAGACAATTTCGTTCCGAGATTTTCGTGATAATTATATCCCGGAGGTATAAAAAGTAATACTTTACTCCCGGTAATAAATGACTAAAGTTGTCACTGCATGCAGTCCCGGAAGTACGAAAAGATCATTAAGCCACTGCGGTGTGTATTGTATACTATCTGCGCTGGTGTGTGATATACAGGGTTTAAATAAAGTACTCGAGTTGAATCTTGACCAATTTCAAGACCAAAAGTTCATATGAAGAGCGTTCACAACGGCTTGGTTTCTGAGATACAGGGCGTAAAAAAAAACTATTTTATTTGGTTTTTTGGTTATATTTTTGTCCATCAACATGGAAATGGACAATTTGCACATTTTTTGGAAATATGAAAAATATAAGGATTAGTAAGTTCTGATGCCATTGATGTTTGAGAAATCAACAATCAACAATCTACGTTACAGAATACATTATCTATCTCTGTCTGGCGTATTGACTGAGATGACTCTCTCCCTCTCGGGAGGGTAATATGGCTCCTCCCCGTTTTCGATCATACAGTGAAATTTGCGTTTCCTTTTTTATTTATTTAGTATATTTTTGGGTATTTTGGTCAAAAAATCGCTAATGACTTTTAAATATTGTCTAGAATACTTATATAAAATTTCAAGTCATTTGAAAATGTATGCAAATTGTCCATTGAAGGAAATTCGGGATACTTGGGATATTGATGACGAGAAACTTGATTATCAACATAATTTTTTTTTATGTCAGTGCGGGCGCCACATACAGTGTTGTGCCTGAATTTAATTGACCATAACCTTTTTGTATCGCATTGTATGCCATTTTTGACTAATTACTAGGTTCTCCAATCAATTTTTCATACAAAAGGTACTCATACTATTCGTCGCTGAAAAAAGCCGTTTTGGATAAAAAAAGGTTTGAAGTTGAATTTGCCTTGACATTTTTGAAGTCGGATTATTTCCGAGTTTTTAAAAAAAATATTGTTTTAACATCATGTGCTATGTTACACTATCACATCATATATCACTATCACCAAATTAGTGAAAATTGGATAAAAATCGGTGGTAAGGCGAATATATGCATGCGTTGAAGTGGGCGGTGGTCACTTTAAACAACTATTGTGAATGTTATTAATTAGTTTGGGTTAGTTCATCAAGTCTTGTACATGATCTAAGTTTGTTACAAGTAACAATCAATCAATAGAAGAAAGATTTTCCCGCTTATTTTCAAAAATTCGGAAATGATCCAAGTGAAAAAGTTCAGGTAGGTTTTACTTCAAAGCCGTTTTTATCCAAAACGGCTGTCTTTGGCGACACATACCAAGAGTACCTTTTTTATGTAAAATTGAATGGAGGATAGGTTTGCAAAGTCGAAAATGACATACAATGCGACACAAAAAAGTTATGGTTAATTACATTCAGAACCAACACTGTATGTGGCGTTCTCTGACATTAAACAAAAAACTAAGTTAATATTTGAGTTTCTCGTCATCAATATATCGCCAGTATCCCAAATTTTGTTCAATTTCCATGTAAATTAACAAAAATATAAATAAAAAATCAAGTAAAATAGTTTTTTTTTCGACTCCCTGTATCTCAGAAACCAAGCCGTTTCGAACCCATGTTCAAATGAATAATAATAAATATATCTTTATTAGGCTTCAGCTATAGAAAATACAATAATTTCAAAAATATATGTAAGCTTAAAACCAATAAATAGAACATGTTCAAATTATTATAACTATAAAATAAAAGTGCGAACATATTTTTGAAACTAAAATTGAGACATCAAGTGTATAGAACAACTTTTCGTCTTAAAATTAGTCAGAGATTAATTCTTAAATATTTTTACAAGTTCTGAATTTACACCCTGTATGTTATGTTAAAAAAATCTGATATGATTAATGTATTTTTTATTGCCATTTTTTATTTTCTTTTGTACATACATAGGCGTTGTTTGAGTCCTTTACACAAACAACGACAAAAGTATCTTTCATAATAGTCAATAATTCAATTGCCCTTCGCATCATTGATAATATATGTGAGAAACCAGCTTCTTGTTTTAAAATTATTGGGGCTAAGCTGAAATAATCAATCTCAAAACCAAAAAGCAACATTGAGGTTAATGGATGTCTACCACAGTTTATCGGAGAGTCGCATTCCTGCGCGATGAGTCATGCTGTTTATTCCGGTCTATACTTTTATAATCTTCCATATTCTAGAATTTACGGATTAGCTATATAAGCGGGTACATTGTAAACAGGAGCAAGTCTATTTTCCGAGTTCAGATTTTGACAAGCTGTGATTGTAAACATAAACACGTTGTGAATAGTGAGTGTATGCTGTACATAGTGACTTAAAATAAATAAATTAAAGCTGGACAAGTGTTTTCTACAGCGAAAAATATTACAATAGAATGCCCCAGTGCAGTTTGTGAACATGTTTTTCAAAGTACAGGGTGTATCATTTTTGCAGAGCAGGCACCAACATATTTTTTTTAATGGGGACCTCTGTTTATCTTTAAATATTTGAATTTGCATTTTTTCGGGCATCTCAAATCCGTTTAGTTTTTGCAATTCGCTTCAAAAGCTATTCCACTTTTTCTCACTTTTGAACAAAAATCGTGGGATGAAAAATACGTGAAATGAAAAGAGAACGCGACTAAGTAGCAAAGTACAGGGGCTGCTATTTGAAAAAATCAAGTTATGGTGCTTTGAAGTTTACCAACAATGAAGTGTCACAGCAAAGTGGTTTCATAATGCAAATCGACGGCATTGCCACCAAAAGATACTCAAGGCCAACGGCGGTTCTGGAGCAAAATGTAGGGGGGGTAATATCATGCGAGATATCCCGGAATGCGCCGCAGACGAAACATTTTTGAAAGCGCATTCGCCATTTTATCATACATCGTAATTTTTGTCAACCAAAAATGAATAAATTAAGATTGCTTAAACTCAGGCAAAGTGTCGACTTAATATTTCAAAAACCAAGTGCTCTGTGGTATCTTTGATTAATGATTTCGAACTCATCAAGTTTTAGAAAAATTTGAATAACTTTTGAACGGTTGAAGCGAATTGCAAAAACTAAACGGATTTGGGATGCCCGAAAAAGTGCAATTTCAAATATTTAAAGATAAACAAGTTGCAATTTAAAAAAACATTGTTGGTGCCTGCTCTGCAAAATGATACACCCTGTATATTGAAAAACATTCTCACAAATTGCACTGAGGCATCCTGTATTCAAATCCATTTTGTTCATTTCGATATCTTTAACGTTTTAGGCGTAATTCAGCGTTCCAGTTTCAATGACTCATCCCACCCTGTATGTACCTACTTTCATATATTCGAGATATCACAGATCCTATCAGAAGGCTACTGATAACAAAAATAATATTCGAATATATACAAGAACACCTACACCAATAATAATAATAATTCTCGAAAGGCAACAATATCATTTATTATTCATAAGGTAAAAAATAATCGATTATAACTATATCTGTTCATACTACCTTTTTTTCGTCCAAGATTCGTTGAATTGGATCATTTTCTCTGCGGGTTTGTACGAAATGTTTATTGAGGGTTGGTAGAGGTGGAGGTAACGGAGGCGCTGAAATTATGATAAAGTGTATTGAAGCAGGGACATGATTTATATAATCTTAACAATAAATGTGGTTGATCTGATTATACCTTTTGTTGAGTAGTCCGAAAGCAGTACTGCCGAAGTTAAAGGTGATGCAGGTGATCTAGGCATCATCAAAGTATCCATGACACCTGACCCTGGATCTGAAGCCACACCTGCACCAGAACCACACATCACCATGCCAGTGCTAGGCACGTTTTTCCACTCGTCATCATCACTTACTCATCACCAACTGGAACCCAAATACTGAATATATGAGTTATCAGTGATTATAACAATAAGAGTTAGAGTCAATTTAAGAAGATCATTGTAGATTGTAAAATTATTGAATTGAATATATTGAATTGAATTGAAGTGAAGATCCTAATTGTTTCAAAGTAAAGTCTCTACATTTAATTTTTTCAGAATTGAAATGACAATTACAAGAAATACGTAGTCGAAATTCTATATAATCAATAATAGCTTTCATGCTTTCAAATTGTATACGAAAGAATATCTAATTATTTAACAAAAAATAGGTGAATAGGTATTTTATAGTGAATTCTTAAATAATGTCAAATGTATATATTTTCGTTTGAATGATGAACCGAACCATTTATTGTACCTATAGTATTTGCAGTGAATATCTTTATTCAGGGTTATATGTTTATACTTATGTTAACACGTTCAGTCCAAACTGTATGTAAACAAGCTTTTTTATACCATGATCCCTACATAGAGGACGTATAAATAAGCAATGCCAATGTTCGATCGCGTTCTCTTCTTGGAACCCATAAAGAACCATACTAGAAGCGAGAAACGGTACCAATGAGAAAACCGTATCTTTCGACTAAACTAGTAAATACCAGTGGGCATTCGTGAAATGTTGTTCAATTATATCGGAACATATATTGGCCATAATAGATTCGAAGTGTTGAGTCCTGCTATGCCTGGTAGCATTGGAGCAATACGAAACCGTTCGTTATTCGTTTCTTTTATATGAATAATTGGTCTTCCTTTCTTGTGGTTCACCATTAAATTATAATTGTTATACAATTTGCTGATAAAGTAATTCTGTTCTTGTTGTTTTTGATTATTGTGGGACGTCAAACAATAAAATGCTGCGATTGCCACTATTGTCAGTGAGCGTATAAGAATATATTTGATTATGATTATGATTTGAAAAAAAAACTATACTAAACACTGATGAACAGCTTTCTACCAACTTATTTATCAAAACAAACTCGATCAAAAGAAGTCTTTCAAGCTCAAGGCTGATGAATTCAGGAACCCGATCCTCGAGTCAGGGAACAACGTTCCCTTCTCCTGATTTTTGATAGAGGTCTGTTCTATTGACTTGAGTCAGTAGAAACGTTATATCTATGAATAAAGGATAAAAATGGAGTATTGGCGCTTGCGAAGAATTAAAAACATTATTATCCTTTCTACATAAATTGTTACGTTGCTACCAACTCAAGTCAATAGAACAGACTTCTAACAAATATCAGGAGAATATTTTTGATTACACCTTCAAATGAAATTAAGCGTTGTTTCCTGACTAGAGGATCTGGCCCCTGGAGAGTCAAATTTGAAGCCGTGCATGATTGTCTTTTTTGTCGAAAAGATACCTGATGAGATTTGCAGTAAAAGATCAAACCGGTTTTTTGTAGACCTATTTATTTTCGTTCGCATCTATACTATACAATACCTCGATCAATGCGGTAGAGGAATGTGCTCAACCTAGGGTCAAGAGGAACCTAGGGTCCCTAGGGACACTATGTAATTTAGGCCTGGAGTCTATTCTAGTAAGCCAAATATCTCACATAACGTTTGTCTGGTTGCCTACTTCCCTTTCCATAACATAATTTCCAAAATGGTTGACGAGCAAATGAACCAGAGACGTTTAGGTATTTTTGCCACTGGAAACTAATTATTCAAGCGAAATTGATGTGTTATATAATATTGCATCTGTGAGTGACATTAGACCTTTTCAACCGTGATAGCTTGAAAAATTGATAAATTAGGACTGTGTAGTTGATCTGTAAGTGAACACATGATATTGTTTACATCCCGATTTTTAGTTTTTTTGTGAAAAGGTAGGTTGGAGCAACCTAGGGACACATAGATTATGACATAGACACATGGTTTATGTAATTCAAACTGGAGACATAATCAAGAAACTGCCTGCTCCTGAGCCCCTGAGCCAGCTGGATCAACCAAAAGAAGTTCAAACCATGTTAAATTTGAAATTAAATTTTTTGGTTATCCTACATTAGAATGTGAAAAAAAGATATGTTTTCTACTTTTGTTTTACAACCAAAATACTTGTCAGTGAGAATATATCGTTAGGTATTCATATCATTTTGTTAATCATATTTTTGCAGACTCATTTTTCTTTATTTATATATTTTTTACAAGTGTCCCTAGGTTGAAATTGTTGTGTCCCTAGGTACATGTCCGGTATGACCCTAGGGACAAATGTACTATATAAGAACAATACTGTAAAAGTTCTATAAACTTTAATTAAATATCCAAAACTAGATGTATGCATATTCTACTATCACTACTCAGTCAATTTTTGTTCTTAGCGTTGTTTAAAGAAAAATTATTATACCATGATAAACAGTTAAAAAAAATGTGTCCCTTGGTTGAGCACCTTCCCCTATGCTTTTTGTGTTATTTTTATCACTAATTAATGTTCCGCTTACATTGTTCAATGCAGGTTTTACGATGAAATGACTTTTTACTGCCAATATGACTGTGACCTGATGAGTTCAGGATGTGCCGATTATTTATTTGTATGCTCATTAGTTCTAGCTGCTTAATTTTTATTCTAAATTTCTATACGCTTTCAGATATTTCAAATTCAGATCCATATTCGAATTCATTTTATCAATGGATATGATATAGGTAATATTATTATCTAAATATCTAGATCGCAAAAAAAACAAAAGCAGGTACTAGATACATTAGATTAGGACCAAATATCGTCCAAATAAGATGCGCGCTAGCAAGTAGATATTGTATAAAATATCTTTTCGCGATTACAAAAATAATGCCCATGACGCGAAATGTTGAATTGTATAATATATATATTCATTATCCTGATCAAGTCCAATTTCATTTTTTCGAATAATTGGAGTACCTATACCTACTTGTTGTTATTTTTAAAATTCGATCGAATCATCTTTGTCGATACCTATCTAATGACCATTTCTTCTGATGCTATGCGAACATGATAGTTTTTCAAAAATACTTACATGTTAATATGTCTCCCGATTTTCTTTAACTATATCTACTTTTATGATTTCCTATTTGGAATATCAATACACACATCAAGGCATCTAATATAATTTATAAGGTTAACGGAATATCAATGATCCTCCACTACAACATCATTTATTATTCAGTTTCTCCTCCAGTGCCATATGTCGCATATTGTTCGAAATTGTGAAAAAATCAAGTCGTTCTATTTGCACATTACTTGTTGCTGCAGCCCGAGGTTTAAAGCGAAGAAGCGGAGAAAATAACGGGAATCATCTGGAATGATGGCATGCACTCGCTACTGGAAACCATCTTGGCATCGGTAACGCTCAGATAGATCTTAAAAACCCGAATGTCTTTTTGCTGTGAAACTAAAAAAAATGTAATTCAATATTTTCTAATGAAACTTTGCGATGTCTCCTCATAAATGACTATTTACTGCTCTTGTCGTTATTGCTCTAAACGGCTCTTTCAACATTTCATATGAAATTATTATGATTTGATAAAAAAAATTCCAACAAACTATAGTTTTCTTTTCGATCACCCGATACAAAACGCAATGCGATATAATGAAAACAAGTGAATTCATCTTTATCAGGGAAAACGATCTGTTTACTTTCTTTTTTTGGATTTAATCAGTCACGATTAAATCATGAACCGTTACATTTAATACAAGAAAAATATTTTTAACTTCAAATCTTCTTTGTGGTGAAGATTTTTCAATCAACGGTATAGCAAGCAATATCAATAAACGATACAACCTTCAGATCGGTTGCATATGCATCAAGATTATAACAGAGGTTTCGTGGAAAATGCAAAATATGTATTATATCACTGAAGCAGAATTTTTTCTTCATACACTGAACTGGTTAATAGATCAAATAATAATTGATGAAAGAAAAAGAATGAATGTCGATATTTTCGCAGACAATTCGCGTTTATTTTTATCATCGGAGAGGTTGGTACAGAACCGTAATAAAGAGTTTCATTCATGTGAGTGCCCTCCTTATACCGGATTCTTCCCGTATCTGGACTTATCAGTAAGGCAGTATGGCACCACTCATATTTTTTTGTTTTTGGTTTTTTTGTTCAGGGGTTCCTGCCCCAAGGAGAGGAATCTGAAACCAGACACTCTATGGTCCGAGACCATAGAGTAGTGTGGGGTTCTACCCACTCAACCTCTCCTCCGCATTAGGACGTCAGGGATAACCCTTTAGTGTCCTAGTCTTCTCACTTATTTGACTCTTTGGTACCGGGTTACCTTCCGGAAGGCATCTAGAAATACAGGTAGGAATGCCAAAAACCCGATTCCTACCTGCGCAGTCTGATCTCTAAAGGCTACGAAAATAAAAGAAAAAGAAATAAAAATACGAACAAACTGGAGCCTCTTCCAGAAGTGAATCGCGTGCGAGACGGATTTTGTCCTAACTTACATACTAGCGCTTGGTGCGTTTTGTCGCTTAATTTCGAACGACCTAGCTTGCATGGTATACATCTCCCAGGTTTTTTTTAAAGCGAAACCTACAACTGGTTTCTTGGTCTCTTACGAACCTGTGTATACAGAAATCTGCTGGATCGTAATCCACCAGAGCTCTGAGCATAGGATCGTTGTGTGTAGCGGCTAGATCCAAAGTTTTCCCGGCCTTGACTCTCATAATTCAATAGAGAGACAGAAATGGCTGGTTATGATTGGCTAGAATCTTTTCTGTATAGAAATAAAGAGTTGACCATCAGAAAATCTCAAGGTTTGTCACTTGCTAGATGTGAGGGCATGAATATAAATGAAGCAAAACAGTTTTTTGAAATTTTAACTACTGTCTTCACGCAATTTAACATGTTTGAAAAGCCGGGAAACATATTCAAAATGGATGAGTCCGGATATCAGATAAACAATGAGGCGGGTATCGTTATCGCAACCAAAGGTGCCAAAGACGTGCACACTATAATCTCTAGTGAAAGGGGAGAGAATGTGACAATCATTGCTTGTTGTAGCGCGGAGGAAACCTTTCTTCCACCAGTAGTAATTTATAAAGGAGTGAGAGAGAAAAAAGAATTTGGTGATGGTCTTCGTTCTGGATCAAAAGTCTTCATGAACCAAAAATCATCATACATAACGTGTGTACTTTTTTTGAGGTGGCTTAAAGAACATTTTGTGCGAAAGAAACCGCCAGGAAGAACAGTTTTGATTCTTGATGGACACTCGTCGCATAGAAATTCCTTTGATATGATAGATTACGCAGAAGAGAACGAGTACCTAGTCATACTACCCAAGCGTTGCATCCCTTAGATCGATCATTTTTCAAATCCTTGAAACACAACCTAAAGCGTGAATCTATAGGCAATGGATCTTGAATCATCCCGGCAGACGAATCACTCGGCTTCAGTCAGGCGAAATTATTGGGAAGGCATGGGGAAAATCAGCTTTCGTGGAAATTGGACTTTCAGGGTTCAGAGCGACTGGTATTTTTTCCCTAAACCCAGAAGCTGTTCCGGATCATTTTTACGGCATTTCGGACGAAATGGTCGTATTAGATGATAATAAAAACTGTTCTACAATAACATCAAGCTTACCAAGTACATCTTGTAGTCACGCTAAGTTACCAGGACCTTCAAGACGATCCGCCTTGTAAGTACCAGAGCCCGGAACATCAAGTCCATCATCAGAGTCGCCGGAACCTCGACAGCCCAGTTCCAAATCTCCGGAATCAAAAATCAGTACATCGTCAAACTCCCAGCAAGCATCAAGCAAAGAAACTCCGTCGAAATTTTTATTGGAAATTAGTCCAATTCCTGTACTATCTTCAACAAACCAAAAGAAGAAAACAGGCCGCTGAGATTTTGAAGCCTAGAAATGCAAAACAATTTTTGACGGGACAAACAATTGGTAAGAAACTCAAGGGCAGAACAAAGAAACGTAGTCGTGGATGCAGCTGCTCATCGTCCTCTTCTGATGATGTTACCCTGTCTACTCTTATTCCCCAGAAAAAAAGAGCCAATAAAGAAGAAACGTTCCGAAAGTGATTCCGAACGATGTATTGAATGTTTGGAACATTATTTTCAAACCAAAGAAAAAGTTGACTGGATCCAGTGCATTATTGCTTTCAGTGGATGCACTAAACGTGCACAATGTACAATTCTAAGTGCAATGTTTGTGGGAGGGATGATAAACGGAAAGAAAAAGACAAAACTGTAATGAAACAATCACAAAGTGATCTCTAGATTCTTTTATAGTCGGCAGTCAATAGTTGTTATCCTTATTGACAATGAAAATCAAGAATGTCATTCAGGAGAGATTTCCAAAATCGTTTTTTTTATGACTCAGAGGTTATGAATTTAGTTTTATTTTTTTGATAGAGTGTTGTTAATTTAGTTCTCATGTTTTCTTCAAGAGTGATTAATCAAGTTTTATTTTTTGTTCAAAAACTGAGAGATTAGTTTATGTTGCATTTTTTTGCAACTCGTTTTTTCAAAAAATACAGAAATCTGTCATTTTTCTAGTATTTTTAATAAAAAAACCTTTACTTAACGGTTTTTAGACATTTATCAAGTTATTTGTTTACATAAATATCGCAATCTTTTTTAAAATTCTTTCAATTAAGAATGGTAATTTGACATCAAATATTCAATTTTCAACATCTTTAGCACTGGGGCATCAATCCCATTTTCATAGGGCATCTCACCCGCTTGATCGGGAGAGATGGCCAAGAACACTATTTTACTTAAGTGTCCTTTGGGCGTTCTGATATTTAAAGTTGTGGATTCCATATGTCATATGTGTTTCAAGACATATTCAGGTATACATTACCAATATTGAAAAAAATTCATAATAAATTTCACGTCCCCATGAAATTATTTCCTTAGCTGGTGCAACTCTCCCGGAATTACCTTACAAGTGATTTTGAAATTATGGCGGAGGTAACCTGTCAGAAGTTATAAAATATTCCGTATGATTGCTACATGTTTTTAGTAAAACGATAAAATTCAACTAATGAGTGATGTGTACAACAATTTTTAGTGGAATATTATCAAAACATAAAAAAATGGAGAAAATTAAAAATTAAAAATCTTCAGCTTTTTAGCTTTTTAACGGAGCATTTCCGGAAAATGTTTATAGGAAGTTTTCATAGGAAGTTTCAAGTTTTCATAAACATAAGGACAACATCGAACTGTGCACTCGGGTGCAGAGTTTCTCCCACTACGTTGTTTGCCAAACTTACTCTATTAAAAGTATTACCACGCAGCAATAGATTAAAACCGTTGATTGAATACCTGTACTTATTCAATCAACGTTAAAACATTGTTTTGAATCATTTTTGAAACCATTTTATGTATGAATTTGATCAAATATAAGTTGATGGTAAACCTTTTTGTTATCTCTTCAAGATTTGTTTAGGTATTTAGGATTTAGAAAAACCAGTATTCTCTTCTGAAAATTAAAAAAGCTGAAGTACGGCAACACACCAAAATTGGGTCCGCCCCTAATCGATCGGATTTTGTCTACACCTTTCATTCACATTTCGTCTCATTGGCGTCTCTTGTTTTTTGAGTGGGGTTTGGTGTTGATTCTGTGAATGTTTATTGTGATTTATTCTGGTTAAAGTTTGTAGTGCTTCATTATTCACTTATATAGTATATTGAAATGACTCGCAAGTGTCAAGCTTGCAGTAAACAAGAATTTAAAAATTCTGTAAAATAGTTACGCCACTGGCAGCCTCGCGTGTAGTAACCGAAGCACATTCTAGTGAGAGTGAGGTGCTCGTATCTCCACTCAGTGCCCCTCTCAACTCCTCCTCACGTCTCTTCTATGTTCGATGTTGTCCACACAATTTTTCACAGTTTATGAATGGAATGTTTCATCTATAGTTATTAGATCATTGGTAAAAATGATGAAGAAATCGGTTTTTAGACTTAAAAATATAATACAGGCACGTCCAAAAATGTTATTTCCGTAAGTAATAGGAAAAATGAGTGTAAGTAGCGCCCTCTACAAGTAAGAGCCATAATAAGATTGAATTCAAATTCTTCATGACTGAAAACCCCCATACACTAAATTTCATCAAAATATCGACATAAGTGAAAATACTATTTAGAAAAAACAGAAATAAAAATAAAACCTCAACACCCTGTATCTCTCTATTGAAGCATTTCCGGTCACTCGTTTATAGAAAGTTTTCTTCTTATTTTCAAGCGGAAAAACTCTTTCTTTTTTTGTTCGCAATATTAATGAAAAACCCTGTATATTGACCCCCCTCTAACTCATTTCCTTCAAGGTGTACAAAAAAAAGTTTTATAAAAAAGTTTTTCGGTTTATACTAAATTTTTTAAATTTGGTAGTAACATTCATACAGGTTGTCCCAAATACTGTCCACAGCACTCATCTTTAAAATTCCAAATAGGACGTACAACATGTATTTTATTTTATTTTCAGATTCTACGTTCAATTCTAAATCAAATCTGTATGAGGTAGATCTATATCTTATCTTTTGCCGCTTTCGAGATAAATGCTGTTATATTGTGGAAAATCCTTGACCCCTCCCATTTCTCTGAACTCACCATGTATTGACGCCCCCCTCTAAGTCATTTTATACAAGGTATACAAAAAAAGGTTTTGTACAAAGATGGTTTGATTTACACTATATTTCTTATATTAAGTAAAAACATTTATACCGGGTGTCCCAAAAGCTGTCCACAGCGCCCAACTTCAATATTTTCAAATGGGCGACCATGTATTTATTCTATCACATTTTAAGACTCCACATTAAATTGTAAGTCAAATCTGTATACGGTAGATCTATATTATCTTTCGCAGCTTTCGAGATAAAGGCTGTTGAATTTTGTCAAAAATCCAAATTTCCGGTTTTGTATCTTGATAACTGAATATATTGAATGAATATAGCTTTCCAGCTACAGTTTCACTATCCCTCATACAACAATAGTTCAATTCTAGTTCCGTAAAAAGCCCTTCTCTCCATTAATAAATGACTCACGCCATTTTGTAGCGCATTCAAAATAAGCCAATATTTGATAGCTTTTTGTTTGAAAGCGGCAAAAGATAAGATAGATCCATCTTATACAGATTTAACTTTGAATATAACGTGGAATCTAAATATGAAATGAAAAATACATGCGTGTCCAATTCCCATTCAAAATTTCAAAGTTGAGTGTGGTGGACAGTTTTTGGGACACCCTGTATACATGTTACTAATTTTAGAAATTTAGTATCAACGAAACAACTTTTGTATGAAACTCTCTTTTGTATCCCTTGTATAAAATGACATAGAGGGAAGTCAATAGTGAATCAATCTAGTGAATCACCCTGTACTCCTGTACAACAGACAACAGGGACATTCCGCCATTCCACACCGGGTTATTGAAAAGTCATTCCACTGAGCCAATCCACCAATTCATTGAAAAAGTTTTGAATGGATTGTACGAAAGTTTTAAAATTGAATGTTGGTGGATTGGCTTCAAAGTGTTTTTTCAGATCCGAGGATATACTACGATGACGATGCCATTTTAACAAAATTGATGACGACAAAAAAAAAACAAATTTCTCATAAACTATTCAAAATAGAAGTTGGTGTTGAAAAAACAAAATATTAAGAAAATATAAGGCTACCTGATGTTGCTTGAACATCCTGTTATTATAAGCATATTTTTAAATCAAATTCTACTGAGGAATCCATCCACTTTTAAAACATAAACATTGTCATCAAAACAAAATCGCGAAATAGCCAATTTTGAGGAGGTTTTTTGAAAAAAAGAATGTCTCGTAACTTCCAATAACATTGTAGATATAAAGGGTGTAAATTCCAGTATACAGCATTGATAACTCGTTAACCAAGAGAGATACCACGTCGGTTAAATGAAGGCAATGTTGCGTAATTTGGATTTTAAAAAAATGCCGCTTTCGAAGACTTCCCGAGATATCCGGCAATAGCCGATTTTTTCGAAATCCTTCTTTATTTTCTCCTGAACTCATTTCAAGAAATAATTGAAAATTAATGACACATCTTCATGGCCACTTTATCGTTATTTTCAGGAAGCGAAGAGTTATTCAAAAATTAACCAAAAAAGTTGGGTTCGTATTTGAAAAAAAAAGTTGATGATGATCGCGAGAATTCGAAAAATCGGATATCAATTTCGACCATGCTATCTTGAAAAGCAGAAAAAGTAGCCACGAAAATGTGTCATTCGTTTTCGAATATTACTTTAAATAAATTCGGGACAAAATAAAAAAAGATTTCGAAAAAATCGATTATTTTCGGAATTTTCCAAGTTTCGAAGCGGAATTTTTTTGAGATTCAAATTGCGCAACTTTGCCTCTATTTAACCTATACATTATATCTCTTATGGTTGACGAGTTACCAATGCTTTACAGGGTTAGGAGAAATTACCAGAACGGTCGATTATCACAAAAGATACATGAATCGGTTTCTCCTGAATTGACTCCTGAATTCCATTTTTGAGATACGTTTTATTGGCTTTTCAAGTTCCTCAAATGTTATATATTATGTTCCTCTTGCATCTGCATGGTTCCTCTTCTATTTCTTCTGTTATATTTGTATTATTGAATCAAAAACGTATAGACAATGAATCTTTTTGAAAAAATTAACAATATCGTTATCGTTAATAATCGGATTTCAGATGAAAAATTCGAATATTTTTTGATCGTCAACCCATTATTTACGTCAGCCTGTATATTATTGATTGTTATAATTTTCGAATAAAGGCTTCTTGTAAATGACATGTTTTAGTAGAATAATAATTCTTCCCAAAAATTGCAATCAAAATTAAATCATTTGGCTGAAATCAAGAGTAGGTGCCTACCATGGGTCTGATTGAAATGAGCAAATGCACCTCACTCAAAGGTCCATGATAGAAGATAGATTGTAGAGGTTCAAACCCAAGGCTTTTGTGGCAAAATGTAGTGAAACTTATTGGGTAGGTATGTTTGATGAATATTCAATTTTTGTCAAAGAACCAAATACATCCTTCAGAAGTATCTAATTCGGCAATAGAAATAACACACTCCATCTCTCATCCACTTTGACCGATGCAAAAGTTAAGCAATATTATTTTCTTGGCTTCAAAGTGTGTTCCCGACAACAATCTTTTTCAACTTAAAACGTAATCACTATTTCTTTCTATCTTAATCTTTTGGAATATAATTTATACTTTAGCCAAGATCAAAACGTGAAATATTAGAAATCCGAAACCTCACAATTCAGATAAGAACTTTCAAAACATTGCAATGTGAACATGATAATTCCTTTATAGTCCTTTTTTTAATTTTTGTCTTTTGTGATTTGTTTTCCTACGACTCGTCAACGTGACTGAATTACTGCTATTAATCTTTGTACCTATATCATGTGCTATGAACACAATCGAATATGCATTAGCAGTAAAAAAATGTTTCTTCGTCGCTATTTATATCATAAAGGAAATTAAAAACTTATTTGCATTTTACTATGCGTTTTTGTTGAAGGTATATTTCGTAATAGGTATAGATATTTTATTATTTTATACACGAAGCCACTGAACGAATGTTAGCATTGTGGCTTGTTCCTGTACATAACATTCAAATTGTTGGAAAATAGAACGTTTTACGTTTTATACCTTCCGTATTGTGAGGTCTATTGTTTCTCATTTAATTCAGATTCCAGATGCCAGATAATAACTGAAATGGAAGTGTTAAACCATAGAGACTTAAGATCCGCACCAAGAAAAGTGTTTTTGTTATCTTGGGCAGTTTCCATGGCTCAAACGTATCCACCGTCTCTAATTTCAATATTTCAGGTCTTCACATGAAAAAAATTGAAAGATTTCATGATGAAAATCAAAATAAAAACATTCCTTTCTAGTTTGAAAAGTTTGAAGTTTAAATTCCCGTAGTCCTTAAAAATAAAAAAAATTTAGATTGGCGAAATTTTGTGCCGGTGAATTTATAATTAATAGATCAATTGACTTACCTTAAATTTTTTAAATTTGGTAGTAACATTCATACAGGTTGTCCCAAATACTGTCCACAGCACTCATCTTTAAAATTCCAAATAGGACGTACAACATGTATTTTATTTTATTTTCAGATTCTACGTTCAATTCTAAATCAAATCTGTATGAGGTAGATCTATATCTTATCTTTTGCCGCTTTCGAGATAAATGCTGTTATATTGTGGAAAATCCTTGACCCCTCCCATTTCTCTGAACTCACCATGTATTGACGCCCCCCTCTAAGTCATTTTATACAAGGTATACAAAAAAAGGTTTTGTACAAAGATGGTTTGATTTACACTATATTTCTTATATTAAGTAAAAACATTTATACCGGGTGTCCCAAAAGCTGTCCACAGCGCCCAACTTCAATATTTTCAAATGGGCGACCATGTATTTATTCTATCACATTTTAAGACTCCACATTAAATTGTAAGTCAAATCTGTATACGGTAGATCTATATTATCTTTCGCAGCTTTCGAGATAAAGGCTGTTGAATTTTGTCAAAAATCCAAATTTCCGGTTTTGTATCTTGATAACTGAATATATTGAATGAATATAGCTTTCCAGCTACAGTTTCACTATCCCTCATACAACAATAGTTCAATTCTAGTTCCGTAAAAAGCCCTTCTCTCCATTAATAAATGACTCACGCCATTTTGTAGCGCATTCAAAATAAGCCAATATTTGATAGCTTTTTGTTTGAAAGCGGCAAAAGATAAGATAGATCCATCTTATACAGATTTAACTTTGAATATAACGTGGAATCTAAATATGAAATGAAAAATACATGCGTGTCCAATTCCCATTCAAAATTTCAAAGTTGAGTGTGGTGGACAGTTTTTGGGACACCCTGTATACATGTTACTAATTTTAGAAATTTAGTATCAACGAAACAACTTTTGTATGAAACTCTCTTTTGTATCCCTTGTATAAAATGACATAGAGGGAAGTCAATAGTGAATCAATCTAGTGAATCACCCTGTACTCCTGTACAACAGACAACAGGGACATTCCGCCATTCCACACCGGGTTATTGAAAAGTCATTCCACTGAGCCAATCCACCAATTCATTGAAAAAGTTTTGAATGGATTGTACGAAAGTTTTAAAATTGAATGTTGGTGGATTGGCTTCAAAGTGTTTTTTCAGATCCGAGGATATACTACGATGACGATGCCATTTTAACAAAATTGATGACGACAAAAAAAAAACAAATTTCTCATAAACTATTCAAAATAGAAGTTGGTGTTGAAAAAACAAAATATTAAGAAAATATAAGGCTACCTGATGTTGCTTGAACATCCTGTTATTATAAGCATATTTTTAAATCAAATTCTACTGAGGAATCCATCCACTTTTAAAACATAAACATTGTCATCAAAACAAAATCGCGAAATAGCCAATTTTGAGGAGGTTTTTTGAAAAAAAGAATGTCTCGTAACTTCCAATAACATTGTAGATATAAAGGGTGTAAATTCCAGTATACAGCATTGATAACTCGTTAACCAAGAGAGATACCACGTCGGTTAAATGAAGGCAATGTTGCGTAATTTGGATTTTAAAAAAATGCCGCTTTCGAAGACTTCCCGAGATATCCGGCAATAGCCGATTTTTTCGAAATCCTTCTTTATTTTCTCCTGAACTCATTTCAAGAAATAATTGAAAATTAATGACACATCTTCATGGCCACTTTATCGTTATTTTCAGGAAGCGAAGAGTTATTCAAAAATTAACCAAAAAAGTTGGGTTCGTATTTGAAAAAAAAAGTTGATGATGATCGCGAGAATTCGAAAAATCGGATATCAATTTCGACCATGCTATCTTGAAAAGCAGAAAAAGTAGCCACGAAAATGTGTCATTCGTTTTCGAATATTACTTTAAATAAATTCGGGACAAAATAAAAAAAGATTTCGAAAAAATCGATTATTTTCGGAATTTTCCAAGTTTCGAAGCGGAATTTTTTTGAGATTCAAATTGCGCAACTTTGCCTCTATTTAACCTATACATTATATCTCTTATGGTTGACGAGTTACCAATGCTTTACAGGGTTAGGAGAAATTACCAGAACGGTCGATTATCACAAAAGATACATGAATCGGTTTCTCCTGAATTGACTCCTGAATTCCATTTTTGAGATACGTTTTATTGGCTTTTCAAGTTCCTCAAATGTTATATATTATGTTCCTCTTGCATCTGCATGGTTCCTCTTCTATTTCTTCTGTTATATTTGTATTATTGAATCAAAAACGTATAGACAATGAATCTTTTTGAAAAAATTAACAATATCGTTATCGTTAATAATCGGATTTCAGATGAAAAATTCGAATATTTTTTGATCGTCAACCCATTATTTACGTCAGCCTGTATATTATTGATTGTTATAATTTTCGAATAAAGGCTTCTTGTAAATGACATGTTTTAGTAGAATAATAATTCTTCCCAAAAATTGCAATCAAAATTAAATCATTTGGCTGAAATCAAGAGTAGGTGCCTACCATGGGTCTGATTGAAATGAGCAAATGCACCTCACTCAAAGGTCCATGATAGAAGATAGATTGTAGAGGTTCAAACCCAAGGCTTTTGTGGCAAAATGTAGTGAAACTTATTGGGTAGGTATGTTTGATGAATATTCAATTTTTGTCAAAGAACCAAATACATCCTTCAGAAGTATCTAATTCGGCAATAGAAATAACACACTCCATCTCTCATCCACTTTGACCGATGCAAAAGTTAAGCAATATTATTTTCTTGGCTTCAAAGTGTGTTCCCGACAACAATCTTTTTCAACTTAAAACGTAATCACTATTTCTTTCTATCTTAATCTTTTGGAATATAATTTATACTTTAGCCAAGATCAAAACGTGAAATATTAGAAATCCGAAACCTCACAATTCAGATAAGAACTTTCAAAACATTGCAATGTGAACATGATAATTCCTTTATAGTCCTTTTTTTAATTTTTGTCTTTTGTGATTTGTTTTCCTACGACTCGTCAACGTGACTGAATTACTGCTATTAATCTTTGTACCTATATCATGTGCTATGAACACAATCGAATATGCATTAGCAGTAAAAAAATGTTTCTTCGTCGCTATTTATATCATAAAGGAAATTAAAAACTTATTTGCATTTTACTATGCGTTTTTGTTGAAGGTATATTTCGTAATAGGTATAGATATTTTATTATTTTATACACGAAGCCACTGAACGAATGTTAGCATTGTGGCTTGTTCCTGTACATAACATTCAAATTGTTGGAAAATAGAACGTTTTACGTTTTATACCTTCCGTATTGTGAGGTCTATTGTTTCTCATTTAATTCAGATTCCAGATGCCAGATAATAACTGAAATGGAAGTGTTAAACCATAGAGACTTAAGATCCGCACCAAGAAAAGTGTTTTTGTTATCTTGGGCAGTTTCCATGGCTCAAACGTATCCACCGTCTCTAATTTCAATATTTCAGGTCTTCACATGAAAAAAATTGAAAGATTTCATGATGAAAATCAAAATAAAAACATTCCTTTCTAGTTTGAAAAGTTTGAAGTTTAAATTCCCGTAGTCCTTAAAAATAAAAAAAATTTAGATTGGCGAAATTTTGTGCCGGTGAATTTATAATTAATAGATCAATTGACTTACCTTAAGGAAGATTGATCGAAATTATATGAATATTGCCGTTCGAAGAATTACAATAATTACACTCGTAGTAAGCAATTTTTTCTGCGGATACACTACGCGCAGAAAAAATTGCTTACTACGAATGTAATTATTGTAATTTGAGAACGGCAATATGAAATATAATATCCTTTCCGGATAGATGACCAAAGAAATGAAACAACTTATCGATTCAAAATAAAAAAGCTTGTGAGTTTAAAGAAAAAAAAAGCAAATATGAAAAGCGTTGGACAAGAACGACGTTCACAACAGATGATAAACGAGAAACGGTAGTACGCAAACCCATACCCAAACCTGATGTCGATGCCAATGGCGGTTACTTGGTTAAGGTCGTACCAACACCAGCACAAGCTAACGGTACTCTATCTCTTTCGTAAACCCTCACTTCACGTCCGTATATACCTTTTGCTTTTTAGTTTTCACAACAGTTCATACTTTTTAATGATTTAGCAGTGAGCTATAACAAAGTATCTGGGTATACCTACAATTTGTGAACAAAAATCTTTTTTGTAGATTAAAGCTATATATAAGTACATACCTATCTCTTCAAGTTTTAATTGTTATGAAGAACATCGTTAACATCAACTAAGCATTAATTAATTGAATAATTGTAGATATTAATTAATTTCCCAAGAGTGTCAATTTTGTGTTTAGTTGATATTTCATCATAGGATGTGATTAAATTAATATTTAAAGTAGAAATAGAGATAAAAATCTTGTACAAAATAATGCAGATTACGTAATAAAAAATTCAAAATGGATAACATCAATTAAGAAAAGAAGGCTGCATAATCATTTTTAAATCGATCAATATTAAAGATAAAAAGCAAGTTTATGTTATGGTAAACAAAAAAAAGGTCAAATAATTGCGATAATTCTAGGTCATCCGGAAGAAAATGTCAAACATAACCAGTCAAAGTATCTCTGAAATATGAAAATGCATAAAAATACATGACTTTGCATCTTCATCAATCATTATGCAGATGCTCAATTTTATACGAAACCAACCCAAATACAGTTAGACAGATTCAGATACAACAAATTGAATAGTTATCCTATACAACCCATATTATAGTCCCATTCGCGTGATCACGAATTCTGTTACAATCCGCTGATTTTTTTATGTAAATCTCTTCTTTCTCTTTTTATATATTTAAATATTTATAGTAATAAGTAGACTGTTAAAGTTTCTTTCTACTTTATTCTCAGTGTCGAATCGCATACATATATTTTGCTTTAGATCTAACGGATGTTTTTAATGGTTTATTCACGGGATCAATCATTGTTCTATTTATTATAATCATTCATGACATCAAATATCTCGATATGTGAAACTTTCCATACAATTCTATTAAATCTCAAATATCGAAATGAACATTGTCAATCGTTATATTGTAATTGAGGGATATGGATAGACAAAAATAGATTAGGTGGGCTGAAGAATAAGTACATATCATTGTGTGCATTTGAGCTCTTGTAAAAATACATACATAATATGTCTATTTCAAACAGGATTAAACACTTACACCACGATTCTCGCAATTGGTTGGAAAAAATTATCAAAACATAATTTTGAATAAAGAGACATTGTTTTACGGTTATCCGATGTTAAACGGAAAGGTTGGTTGCTGCCTTACTGATGAGTCCAATTTCGGGACGAAACCGGTATAAGGAGAGAACTATATACTCACATGGATGTAACTCTAGACATTTTTTACGGTTCTGTACCAACCTTTCCGTTTAATAATTTGGAATACTTTATCACACATTACATTTGATTCAGCTGTAGCTTTTTTGTTTTTGGAGGAAACAAAAACCATATTGTATGATGTATGGTTATCTAGCAAGTTTTTTCCTGTTTAAAAAATAAAGCGAAAGACTAACGATTGGATATTTCGATTTCAATCAAGATTCCAAGTAGGTATATTCTATGAAGCGTATCTATCATACACCTATTTTCAACCATTTCTGATAAAAATGCCGTCGAAACATGCAGCAGACAAAATTAAGAAGTTTTTCTATTGATCGCAAAATATGCCATGAACAATCAAAATTGTTTGTTTTGACATCGCCTTGGAAATACTTTGACACATGCCATAGTCTGCATGTTTATTTCACGTCAGTTGTAGATGTAGATGTAGATATGGGGGTGAGGGTGGTAAGTACCACAGCACTTTTAGGCCACACAGCGGGCCCATAGCGCACCTCCAAGAGGAGCCTCCAGGAGGAGAGAAGTTGCTCTCTTGGACCATTGTCGTCAAGCCTAGCCATTCAACATAAGCGAGAACTTAGTCGTCAAGCCACAGGCCACAGCATTTAGCTTAGGCGACAACGTAGCCCAAGGTCGGTCCCTCTGACCTCCCGTATGCCGCAGTTCTAACTTGGCAGTTGTGCACTATTTCATTTGTGCAAAATATTTCGACGTCATTTTCCCACAAACCGTTGAAGAAACGTATAGGTAATATGATATGCTTTAGAATCGAGATAACCAATAAGATAAATCAATATCTTGGAAAATCGTTACCTATAGTCGTTTGTTTTATTTACCGAATAGGGAACAAACTTGCTAGATAACTACGTTAACAATAGGAAAGGTTTTTGTTTTGTTTCGATACCTACCTTCAAAAACAAAAAAGTTACAGCTGATTAAAATGTTATCAAAGATAATGAAACTATAGCAGTGGGGTTTCGTCGAGTATTATTAGTATAGTTGTTTAAGAAAAAGGTATCAGCTTTTCTTGGACAATATATCAACGATCAGAGAGGAGGAAATGATTGTACAAAGGCTGGTGTGCTAGCTTTAAACTTTTGAACTTTTTAACATTTCAAATGTTTGCACATTTTCGACGACGAACATTAAAAATGGGTCATTTTTGCCAAGACCAAAATTTCATAGCTAGAATATCCATTGTTCAATCATTATGGAGAAAAGTACATAGTTTTTACACCTCTTTCGAATAAATGGTGCTAGCCATTGTTATCAAAAATTACACAACCAAAAGTTTCACTGTTAACTCCTTTTTTGAACGTGGGAACATTTGATCAGAGCCAAAAACTAACAAATGGATTAAAGTTTTCGAATGCATCATTACTTTTTTGATAACTGATGCAGGATCAGAGTTTTATCAGCTTTTTAGAGTGAGCTGTTGTTGACTTGGCCCCCACTATAGTTGAAAAGCCAAAATCTGAAAAAGTGATTGATGTAGGCGTACAATACTTTTTTTTAAGAGAAGTATAAAATGATAATATCCGTCATATTATTATTCTACAAATTTTACTGAGCGTTTTTATTCGTATTACATTACATAGGTACATATTAAACATTCTAATCTTAATAAAGTTGAGGATGCAATAGATAAATACAGTGAACGTCTGTTGGTGATAAATACATAGTTTGCAATTAAAAAAAAAATTGATGTCTCATTTACTTACCACCACTAAACAAATCGTCTGATATGTTGAAACACAGAATGATATAGTTTCTCCAAACAAAACTTTCCCTCCAGGGGCAATGCAATGTTGAATATATTCACATAATCTCGACTCACAAATGTCTGTTATATTGAAACTTTTTAAATGAGAATATGGAAAAACTCAGTTTAATTGATCCTTATCCCAGAAAATATTTTACAAATACGATGAACAAAATGAGCAAATCGTTGAATGTTGATTCAATTTTTAATAATCGTGTTTTATCTCCGGTTTCTTAGTTATTGTGACTTTGATGAACTATTACTCGAACTATTATTTGTTTGATCTTCAATTCACAATTCGCGACTCGCGTCACCGTCTTGATGTCGGTCTCCACTCTCGACTACTTGTTCGTTCTAAAGTTCTACTGTTCTGCCGTTCTGCCGGACGAGGTACGAGGTTCGAAACTCGAAACCGAGGCCGATACAACACAACATGAATTCTTCATGCCCCTTCCCTTCTTTCCTGCGACCTACTGCTGTTTTGATACTCAGGGCACAAATATATCGAAATATCTATCTATCTACTATCTACACACATCACACAATAAATCTATGATCCATGTAGTATACCTATATAACATGATTTCATAGAATGGATACAATGCGGATGGTCAGTAGCGGGTATGCTGAAATCCCATAGGGAAATTTTTGTCGTGTTTTAACAAGCAAAAAAGACTTCTAGCAGTGATATTTAGTTGGCAGAAAGTGATATTTACTGATGGAATCATGTGAGTTTTTGACAAGATTTTTTTTGTAAGTTTTCTAGAATCTATAAATTGCTGTCTTTGAGAACGACAGTTTGTGCTTATTCTGAGGTTATGGTACAGTTTGTTTTGTTTTTGTTATACAAATTCAAAAATTATGAAATCTGTGATTTCATTGCATTCATTATCGTTTTTAAAGAAAGCAGTTATACTACAAAGTTTAAAAACCTGCTTCAACCTTCTTCCGAATATTCTGAAAAAAAAAGGATAAAAATGTAAGCAGCATAATCTCAAAATGTTTTGAAGCATTAATTATACACTAAAATCCACTTACCTCGTCAAACATTTATCTGATTCGAGTAAATATCACTCTCGTCCAACCAAATATCACCGCTAGAGGTCCTATTTTTGCTTGTAACGAGGCTTGTAACAAATTCAAAAAGACTCAACAAAAATTACCTTATGGGATTTTACTATTGGATACCAGCATTTTGATTAATGACTACCTTGATGTCATTAATCAATGGATACCAGTTTGTGCGTTGAATCGATATAAGCTCCACCCGTTTTGTGACGTCAGACTTAGCCTGTGTATATCAAGCTTCGCCGCCGCAGCACGAGGAACCCAGAAATCCCAGCTTTGTCGATTAACTATTGTTAATTTTGTTAAGTAGAACCCTAAAATGTAATAATATACAGGTAGTTGAGTGTTCCATTTAAACTTTGTACGTTGTTGTGACTACTACTTTGCAGCCTTGAATAAATTAACAGAACAACCTTGGCAAATTGTAAAATATATACAGTGCCCCCCTCCCGTTTAAATTTTATTTTTGATAACAGATTTTTGCTTCATAAAAATCTTTTTGGCTTTCTAAAGATGCGGTCAAACATTCAGGGTCTTGCTAGAATTTTTAAAAATGGGATGCCACAAAAAACTTTAGGTACAGGAATATTTGAACTGTCTTTTAATACTCCATAACTGGGCTGTCTCAAAAATATTTTTCTAGATTTTTTTCCCACATTTCCTTGAATTTAAGTCACATTGATTAGTTCAGGCAACAAAACCAAAAAAAAACCGGATAGGGACAAAAATTGGTGTATTTTCAAATTTTGCTATAGGTGTAGGGATGAGGTGTCCGGTGTGCTGCACAACATATTAAAAGTCCTGATCGCTGGGGGCGAGCTAAAGTGGAGGGGGGTCTCTGTAGGTCAGTTTTTAACGTTTCACTTGAAGAGTGGTCTAGTTTTCAAGTTAAAACTAGACCACTCAGCCAAAAAATACTGGAGTACTAAATTATTCTATGCAAAATTTCCTTCAAAAAAGAGCATGTGTATTTTTTCGCTAGAAGGAAGAGAATGTACTAGAGAAAATGGATTCATTTTGAAAAATCAAATTTTCATATTTTGAAAATAGAAATTGATGTAATTAAACATCATTTGTCACCGATATTTGCCTTCCAACGTGGGATTTTAGCCACTTTTTCAACGCACGAAGGCTGTCTAAGCGTATCGATTCTTCTAGATAAATCCGCACTATTCAGGCTGTTTTGGCGAAGGGATATAAGTCGCGACCGCCAGTTAGTTTTGTTTTAGTTCAGTTATTGATTGGCCGCGAAAAATAAATAGTTAAAATATAAACAGGCTACGATTGTGAACATAAATATTTGTAAGGGAGTTTGTTTTTTGTTGTCCAGTTAATATAATATGAAGAAGAATGGAATGTTTCCCTTCTGTCCATATGCCGCAAAAACATTGTTCTTCAAAAATATTTGTGTTGTTGTGATTGTGCTGTAGAGACTTTGAATAAATAAATCAAGACTGTACGAGTGTTTCTATAGCGAAAAATATAACATTGGCGTCAGAAGTGGGATTTATTGTGTGCTATAGAATCAGATGAATAAATATGAATATAATGACTGCGAGACTTGTTCTGCTAACGGGATTGAAGGTCGCCGAGTTATAGAGGGAGTTGGAGGAGCGTGACCTGGATGCAAGCGGGAAGAAGGCTGATCTCCAGCAAAGGCTTAGTGAGGCTTAAATGGATGAATGCAAAGATCCCGATACGTTTCAATTTGAGATTCTCAATCTCAACGCAGTAGTTGAAAAGTTGTTGAAAAACTTTAAAGATGAGCTGGAGGATCAACTCCAAGAAAACTCTAGAAAATTGGAGAACAAGTTCGAAGAATCTTCCAGAGCTATGGAGGAAATCAAAGAAAAACTGGCAGACAACTACAACTGTTTGAAGGCTCATATAGCAGAAGAAATCGGAAATCTGGAGAAACAACTTGGAGAGACTGAAAAGGATCTGAAAGACGAAATCGACGAAGTGAGAAGGCAAGTCGCAGCAATTATGAAACAGTCGGAGGCAACAATCGAGACTCAAGGGACAAGTGCTGAAATGGAAGCTGATACAATCAGAATCCACATGAAAGCCCCACAGTTTGATGGCAAGCTGTCCTGGAACAATTACCATCACCAGTTCGAGCAGCAGCATAGGATGGACTGAACCAGAAAAAGCCCTGGCATTAAATCTGGCACTTCGTGAGGGCGCGACGGGAATCCTGCAGACGCAGAATACCCAGGAGCAGGAAGACTAAGATGTATTGTTGAACAGACTCACTTGGAGAACGTTTACCACTCTCAGCTGAAGAATCGCTCTCAGAAGACCAACGAGAGCCTGCAGGAGTTTCATGTAGCTCACCTTGCCAACTAGCTTACCTAACTACGCCAAAGAATGTGATGGAGAGGCTGGCTATTCAGGCCATTTTGGGTGGACTTCGAGACCAGGAGATAAAGCAGTCCTCGATACTCTATCATCCCGATAGACTGGTCGAGACACTAGCAAAAGCCCTGGAGTTTAAAGCGGCAATGAAGTCCGTCAAGCTTCCTGCGCGCGTGCGAAGGATGGAGGAACAGTATATTCCGGAGAAGGACAGCAAATGTGAGAAGGTCGTCAAGGAAATGGAGGCATTCAAGCGAAAGGAGCTGCGATGCTGGAATTATGGAGAGCTTGGGTATATTCGTAGCGGAAGTAAAGACGGGCACCTTCTTCGACGTCGGAAAACTACGAGAGGCTCGATGCGAAGAAGACCGCCATGGGACCCAAACAGAACAGCGTGTTTGTGGATGGCTGGATCAATGGAGATCATCGCACCATGCTACTGGACATAGGTGCGACGAAAATGATCATCAGGCCCGATATTGTCACAACACCGACAATGATCAGACCAACTAAGTGGCGTCTACGAACTGCAACAGGAAACCTGGCAAGAATGCATGGTGAAGTGGAAGCGGCAGTGACTCTTGGAAGCACCAGCTTCGAACATCCAATGCTGGTTGCTGACATTGAAAAAGAAATCATCATCGGAATGGAGATCATGAACTCCCAAAGCTTCCAATTGGATTTCAGGCATGGCACCTTGAGAGTCAACAACGAAGAGTTGATTCCACATGGAAAGGAGAAGGAGATGGTTCGTGTACTGCTAGCTGAGGAAGCTTCGATTCCAGAGAGGAGCGAGATGACCCTGTGGGGTCGTCTGGATGGAGAAGTCACAGAAGGAAGCACCGTTATGTTTGAGCCTAGACTACACGACTCCGAAATAGGCAGAGGAATTGCTTGTGGAAAGAGCCTGGTACAAGTGAAGAGGACTGAGTCTATCAGAGTGATGAACGTCAACTATCACTCAGTGAGCTTGGCAAAGGGAACGCCGTTGGGACTCTGATCGTCAATTTCATCCGTGGTGCGACAGCTGTGCAAGACTGGAGCGACTTCTCCTGAGTTCACTGGAGAAATGGAGACGTTAGTTGCCACCTCTTCGAATGACTTGGATAAAGGACAAAAACAACGCTTGAGAGACCTAATAAGAAAGTTCAGCGTCATCTTTGACAATGGAACGGAAGAAAAAGGTCGGACAAGCGTGGTACAGCACAAATTTAACATCTAACCCAAACTAACCCAAGCTGCTAGGAGACTACCTCTGGCGAAGAAGGAGGAAGCGGACAAGATAATTCAGAACATGGAGAAAGGCGGTTTCATCGAGCCTTCAAGTAGTCCGTGGTCATCGCCAGTGGTGCTGGTCAAGAAGAAGGATGGCTCAACTCGGTTCTGTGTGGACTATCGTTAGCTGAACAACGTGACAAAAAAGAACAGCCACCCGCTACCACGAATCGACGACACCTTGGACACCTTGGCTGAATCAAGGATCTTCTCAACCCTTGACCTGAAGAGTGGATATTGGCAGGCGGAAATGGCTCCAGAAGATTGGGAGAAAACTGCTTTTAGCGTTGGAACTGGGCTGTGGGAGTTTACTGTAATGGCTTCTGGATTATGCAACGCCCCTGCTACGTTTGAAAGGCTTATGGAGACGGTGTTCAAGGGTTTATCGTGGTCAACATGCCTGGTTTACCTCGACGACATAATCGTGGTTGGAAAATTATTCGAAGACCACTTGAAGAACTTGGAGGAGGAATTCCTGAGGCTAAGAATGTCTGGTTTGAAGCTGAGCCCAAATAAATGCCAACTATTTCGGAGTGAAGTACAATACCTGGGTCATATCGTGTCGGCGGAGGGACTAGCTGTCGACCAGCAAAAGGTGAAGGCAGTTATATAAAGAGTGGCCAGTACCAAAAAACATTCACGAACAACGAAGTTTCCTGTGTTTGTGCACCTACTACCGGCGATATGTTCAAGGGTTTGCCAACATTGCCCGGCCTCTCCATAAGCTCACCGAGAAACAGAGGCGGTTCCAATGGGACGAAGATTGCCAGGAAGCTTTCGGCACGTTGAAAGGGGCACTGTCCAGCGCACCCATCCTAGGCTACCCACTACCTAAAGAGAACTTCGTGTTTGACACGGATGCAAGCAACATAGGACTTGGTGCAGTGCTGTCCCAGATTCAGCAGGGACATGAAAGTGTCATCAGTTACTTCAGCAAAACCTTGTCAAAGCCTGAAAGGAACTACTGCGTTACAAGAAGAGAGCTGCTGGCAGTAGTCAAAGGGGCAGAGCACTTCTACAAGTACCTCTACGGAAAAAAGTTTCCGCTGAGAACCGACCATGCTGCACTCAAGTGGCTTCTACAATTCAAGAACCCGGAAGGTCGAGTGACTCGTTGGATCGAGAGACTCCAGGAGTTCGATTTCGACACTGAACATCGAGCTGGATCAAGCCACAAGAATGCCAATGCCTTGTCCAGAACCTTGCCCGGAGCTCTGTAAGCACTGCCATAGAGCTGACGAGAAGGAAGCCAGCATGTGCAGAACAACTGTGGTAGACGACTTCTGGCAGTCTGAAGCACTCCGTGAAGACCAGGAGAAAGATCCAGATCTGAAGCTTGTCATCGGATGTAAACAGGCAGGCCAACAAGCCAAAGACCAACCTGGCAAGAAGAAGCGCGTTTCTCGACCACCGTGAAGTCCTACTGGGCTCAATGGGACTCGATAGTTCTTGATGACGGCATCCTGAAGAGGCTGGTGAAGAATCTGGATGGCACGGAAGATCGGAGGCAGTTAGTCGTTCCTGGAAACAGACAGGTAGAGGTAATGAAGAAGGTACATGATGGCATCACGGGTGGACATCTAGGTGTAACCAAGATGCTGGGAAAGTTGCGAGAACGGTTTTACTGGGTCAATTGCCAGGCCGACGTGCGGGAGTGGTGCAGGAAATGCGCCGTTTGTGCTGCAAGCAATGGACCACAGAAACGCCCAAAAGCTCCCATGCGCCAGTACAATGTTGGAAACCCGTTTGAGAGGATCGCCATAGATGTTGCTGGACCATTTTCTGAGTCGAACGGAGGAAATAAATACATCCTGGTCGCGATGGATTACTTCAGTGATCCGAAGCGTATGCCTTGCCAAACCAAGAAGCGGCAACGGTAGCTGATGTACTGGTCAAGGAATGGATCTGCCGTTTTGGTGTCCCATTGGAGCTGCATTCGGACCAGGGCAGAAACTTTGAATCGGCATTGTTCCAGAATGTCTGTGACGTGCTGAAGATCAAGAAGACAAGAACGACTGCGCTGCACTCTCAATCGAATGGCATGGTGGAGCGAATGAACAGGACCATCAACCGACACTTCGCCAAAGTTGTCTCTGACCACCAAAGAGACAGGGACGAACACCTTCACTTGTTCCTCTTGGCATACCGGTCTGCGGTCAATAAATCTACAGGCGAAACACCAACAAGGATCATCGCATGGGTCGTGAACTCCGGCTGCTCTGCGACCTGAAGTTTGGCTGTCCACCTGGTGAAGATGTCGCTGGGGAAGATGACGCAAGCAATCTTCGAAGAAAGATGGACGACATTCACCAACGGGTCCGTTTAAACATCCAGAGTGCCAGCGACCGGATGAAGGGGGCGTACGACGTGAAGGCCAAAGAAGGAGGGTTCCAGGTTAGGGATTTGGTTTGACTTCACAACCCACAGAGGCGACGTGGCTTCTCCCCAAAATTGCAAAGTTCTTGGGAGGGCCCGTATAAGATTCTGAAGCGAATCAATGACGTCGTCTACCGGATAAAAAAACAACCACGAGGGAAGCCGAGGGTTGTTCACTTCAACCGTTTAGCTCGGTATGCTGGGAACCATGACGATCATAACGCTGAAGTGAAGCAGATCAGGTCACCCGAGGAAGACATGTCACTGGAAACTTTGATGTCTCTACACTGCAATGACTAGAAAGTCCAGAATGGCGTTGTCCAAAAAAGGCAGCTGGATTTGTTCGAAGCACCGGCCGAATACTCGTTGGCTCACTGGGTCACTGAAGACCTAAGTATGAGAAGTGGACTTGCTGCAGCTTTTAAACGAAAATTCGGACGATTGGACCATCTGCGACGACAAAAGTCAGAGGTGGGGAAGTGGCTCCAAATCACGGATGGGACACGACACCTGTTCTACCTTGTGACGAAGCAGCTTCCACAACATCTGACCACCTACAGTGATGTCTTGAAAGCCCTCAGTCATCTTCGAGACTTGATGCAGTCACAGGACCTGACACATTTGGCAATCCCAAAGATGACCAATGACCTAGTGGATTGGCGATTGGTGAGAAGCATGCTGGAGGTGATTTTCAAAGGGAGTGGCATTGACATCCTGGTGTGTTGCTATCCCTTCCGGAGGTTGACCCAAAGGACAGTATGGACTGTTATTTCCACCAAACATCACACGGACAGTTTGGGGACAGTTGCCGATACCAACATGACGAATGGCCTTAAGAATGGGGCAATGTGACGAAACATGTGTTAAGCACATGGTTAATACGGCGCATTCACCACAAAGTGTAGAATCGTTTGGAATCGATTGGCTTCTGGTACATTCTAGCGAAACTAGACGGCGTCGAACATTCTACGCTTTCCTACGTATCACGAGGATGTTCTTTCAATCCTGGCGAGGGTATATGATGAGATCTGCCATTTGAAGTTAGTTCAGTTCAGATTTTGATCGCAAAACATAAATAAGCTCTGATTGTGAACATAAATATTTGTGGTGTTGTGATTGTGCTTTAGTGACTTAAATACATAGATTAAAACTGTACAAGTGTTTTATATAGCGAAAAGATGTCTTGCAAACATGCCTTTAAGACACTGTATCACCCTATAGCTATATAGCTAGTTGTATCCGTCGTAGTTATATTGACCACTTCTATATACTCGGAATAATAATCAATTACTAGATGATATCTTTGACCATTCAGCTCAAATAGATCACATCCAACTTTATTCCAAGGTATCTTTGGAATACATGCAATGGCTTTTCAAACGTTCTCGCTGTTGAGAATTTGAGTGTTTCGTACAAGTATAACAAATCAGAATCTTTTGTTTGATATCGTAAGTCATATTATTTATCCAGAAAAGTGATTTCCTGGCTAATCCCATGTGATTGTAATGAATTCTATTTAACATTTCTTTCTTCATCGTCCTGACAATCTGGTGGATGCGCTGGTCAAAGCGTTGGAACTCGAAGCTGCGAAGCAGTGCTGCAAGCTTCCTGCGCTTCAGCAAAGGATAGATGAACAGTAACCCCAAAGAAAAACACCGTCGAAGCAACTGTGAGAAGGATCAACTAGGAAGTACAGGCCTCTAAGTCGAGGGAGCTGGGGTGCTGGATTGTGGAAAACCTGGGCATATTCGTAGCCGCTGTAAGAAGGAGAAACGGGCACTTGCGTTGGCATCATAATGTAGACAGAACGGAGATCTTGAAGTGCGTATACTTTTCATTGAGCATTTGCAAGTTACCTATACAATAGCCTTGAACCAAAGATGAACATGATGTTGTTGCCATAGAGACTTGACCATGACTTGGATGTATTTTCAGATTAATGCTCACTGCAAAGTTATAATCTAAAAAACTATCCGAACTACCTGTGTCAATCAAAGCTTTTGCTGCTATATTGTTGAATTTCACTTTGACTACAGCTTTGGATAAACATATTGATACTTATTTCGGTATAGAAGCAATAACTTGTGCTGAAGCTGATGTAGATTTTAGCTTTATAAAAAATGCCCAAAATCAATGCCGTTTTGTTTTCGATGGGCCACCCTGTATAGGTACTCTGTTGAAGACTTTCAATTTTGTTTGAGTTTGACTTGTACAAAATCAAATCTTTTCAAAATCGGATGAATTGACTCTCAATTTTCGCCTGTTCCGTTAAAATGGAATTGATAAAATAATTATAGAATGTTATTAATGTGAAGTGTGATAAGACGGCCATTTGATACATAGTAGTCTCTTGTCATTTGACGCTTCCCGACTGGAGCCACAACATGATCAATCAAAAAGTCTAGATGTTTCGAGTATGAATGGATTTTAATGATGGAAGAATTTTGGGCCAAAACTTTGATTCAAGATCCAATATAAGAATTCAAAAATTTGAACCTTTTGAAGCTTATCCCCTGAATTACTAAATAGTACCTACATCATTATTTATACAGGGTTTTCCGAAATAAGACGTCAATATTTTACCCACGTATTCTACTCCCCAAAATAGAAATAAAACTTCACATAAACTAGTATCCACAAACTCTTCGTTTTCAAGATACAGGGTGTTAAAGGTGATGACGGTTTTTTACTGATATTTTCGAAACCTGTCAAGAAAATTGAAAAAAATCTGGTACCGTTACTAAACTTTTTACACTCTATCTTATGAATGGAAACTCAGTATTGTATTCCCTTTATGATTGGGATTTACAGGGACGGGTCTGAGATAAATAGGCCCCAACATTTTGGTTGCTGATTTTTAGTAGTCTTGCCTACAAATTTTGAAAATCTGGAGTTTTCTACACAAATGAGGTACTCCTCTTGTAACTCGCTTAAACGCACCATTTCCGAGAAAAACGCATTTGAAAATCTTCTTACACACTGATTTTAGTGATAAATGTCGTGTGCATCTGGGTAGGCTAGGTGGTGGCTAGATAGACTTACAATAACAAGACTCATAATGCATATACCTTTAGCATTGAATGTTTTGGTCTCAACACAATGATAACAGAGGCCAGTTTTGTTTTTGTTTACATACCGGTGAAATGACAAAATGTCTGCCCGATTTCACTTTCTGGTCACACACTACAGACTTTCTAGGCATTGTTTTATCAATAAAACACTGAATAGCGCAATTTAGAATAGAAAATGATTCACAGAGCTATAGGTTTTCTCCTGAGTAATTGAGAAATAAACACACTAATAACTTCCCTCGTAACTTCCCAACCTCACAAAACGGTATTTACAAACAATAGCGTCAGAGAAACTGGCCTTGACTTTACGGCCAGATGTTGCCAAGTTTCAACACAAAACGTAAACCTCAATACAAATTCACAATTCAAAAATGTTTTTTGATGACAAATCATTTTGTGACCAAAAATTAAGATAAATGGAATTATGGTTGTTTGGGATTGTTGTTATGGAAGTTTAGCAGTTGAATCAATTCATTTTCCCGGGTATTTTTTCACAAAGCGTTAGAACATTCAGGGCACATGACAAACATAGCTGAAAAAAGAGTAAATATTCATATGAGGGATGTTGGGATTAGGAATATTTGTTTTGTTACTTGTCTTGAGATATTAAGTCTATGGGTAAAGAATATAACGATTCTTTACCCTACCACGAGCTCATACCAAAATCGGTCGAATATGGCGACACATAATTCAGATTCGAATTCAAAGCGATTATTGACAGCTGTTGCTGTTGTTCATGTCTGTTCCGCGTTTGACTTTGAAGTTGCTTTTTCAACAATGTCTGTGCAAGTGATCAGTGAAAACTATCTGTCGACGGAGTTTATTAATATATTATGCCAGGCCCGGATGCGTATTGGCATTCCTTACTACGCTACAGAGCATAGATGAGCTGTATCGCAGTAAAGTATGGCTGGACAGGGCGCACAATTTTTTCAGCCATTGTTTACTACGGTACAGATCAAATGCGCTGTATGGAAGAAAAGTATATGGTACGAATGGATTTGTTCACTCCATTCATTGATTATTATCGTTCACTACTTTATATAATGGAAATAAATTACATACATATGTATATGAAAATTATCTATTATAACGGTGAATCTATATATAATTTTGATGTGATGATGTGTATAATGGCTTCACGGAGCCACATTCTGTGGTGCTACCCAATGATAGGCCGCAATTCTAAAGACGCATTCCTGAACTAAATTCAAGTAGAAAAGGTCTTATTGGTAAAACTATTGTCATTGTGTCTTGGATATAAATATTCTGCTTTTCGAGATACAGGTTTAGAGAAAAATCGGACTTATTATTAGTGAATCGAGTAACTTTCGCTTGTTGCTATATTTGTTGTTATGGGGACAATGTTTTTGAATTTTCTTGACAGCCTATGATTTTTCATGTGGTCAAAAAGTAGATTTTTTTCTAACCCTCCAACAACACTGTATCTCGAAAACCAAACCAGACCATGCGTCTTTTAAACTATGGTCTATCATTGAGTAAAACTTTGTATAGGCTCATTAGAAGCACGCCAAAACATGCGAATTCAATTAAATAGCGTAGAACTCAATGTTTCGAATTGAAATACTCACATTATCATTATGAGTGAAAATAATACCATCCTATACTCAACAGTACACAATTTATTTACAGTTTACAGGCATAGTTTGGGTTAGTCTCAAAAAGTGGACTCTATATCCTCATTTTGTCAAATTGTGTGATCATGTGACGGAAAGGTTACGTAGTTAGTACGTGATATTGAACAGTTTTGAATTTCGGTAAACAATATAGTCCAATTAAATTTTAAGTTGAAAAAAAGATGGAGAAGATGTATTTTTCAAAGTTTGTCAACGACGGTCTCCTGAGTGTAAAATTAGCAAAATCGGAATTTTTTACCGTGCGGTTTTTGTGCAATAGGGGTGGTTCTTTTGAATTGTGCTACAACAAAATGATGATACTGAAATCGTACATGAGAAAACTCTTCATAACTTTACCTCATGATTTTTTTTAAATTTTATCATTTCCGGAAAAAGTTAGTTTGCCCTCAATTGATCCATAATGAAAGTGGTCCATAATAAATGGACAAGCAACTTCTCCTCATGGACTTTGTCACTTGATTATTTTTGAAGATAGCCCAGTTCATGCATGGAATTGGGGCTATTTCGTTATTGTTGTCTAGTTCTGTAAATTTGCCAAATTGAAGATGTTCGTGATGAAATTACATATACTGTGACCGGCTAAAATATGATTTGTGATTTTTTCGTGATTTCGATTTGTGAGTGGGCGCACATGGCTCCATTCCACCGCGATCACTGGTTGGTCTATTGTGGCTCAATATGGAGTACAGTTATTTTAAATTCAGGGTTTTAATTTTTTGGATAACGTTCAAACATGTTGTTTTTATATGTGGATGCGATTTATTCAATGACAGCTTCATGTATACAGGGTCAACCAAAAATAAGTTACGACCATTACTTTCTTTGTTTCAAATGGAAACATGTATTTTTTTATTTCATATTTGAATTCTGATGCGTGAGTTCTGAGTATAAGCCATGCAATATACCCCATACCTATATCTAACCGTTTTCGAGAAAATGGCATTTTAAATCCATAATTTTAATCATTCTAAAACTGGTTGATGTTTCTATTGGTTGAAAATTTGAAATGAATTTTCATTCAGCAACGTAAATAAGTGGAACTTACTCCGATAGAGATTTCCTGATTTCAAATATATAAGAGTTGGGGGTGTTATCTTTAACGGTTATAAGGATATCAACGTTTTTCTATACATAGAATAGTTGACTGATGGTCTCTTCCAATTAGGCATCCTTCTGTCCAATCTATATTTTCATTATTCCTTGTATAGAAAAACGTTGAAATCTTCATAACCGTTAGAGATAAAACCCCCAACACTTGCATTTGAAATCAAGGAAAAATTAATTCTCTATCGAACTATGGGATAAAATACAGGGTGTCCTCAAAAATGAAGAAGTCTGAATTTTTTTGACTTCTGATACTCAATTGTTTTTTCTGATAACAAATTCTGATAATTCAGAAAAACTACTACAATTATGCTAATTTGAACCACTCTCCAGGGTTATTATTAACAAAGGTAGCAATTGGCCAAAATATACGAGAACACCCTGTACAATATACGTCCAACCATTGCTATTTTGTTGTAGCACATTTCAAAATAACCACCCTTTTTGCTCAAAATCCGCAGGAGGAAAATTTTCGATTTTGCTAATTTTACACTCAGAAGGCAGTTACTGACAAATTCTGAAGAAAATCAGATTTCCCGTTTTTTTTTCACGTTAAAATTTCATTGGATTATTATTGTGTACCGAAATTCTCAGCTGTTCAATACTATGTACTAACTACGTTACTTTTCCGCCACATGAATTTTACGAAATGAAGATAGAGTCGACTTTATAAGACCAACTCAAACTATCCCTGTACGCTGTAAAAATGAATTATACTGGTGAGAAAAGCATAGTTTTATTTTTACGCAGAATGATAATGTAAGTAGGTATTTAAATCCTAAACATTGAATTTCACGCTATTAAATTAAATCCGCATGAATGGTGTGCTTCTAATAAGCCTATACAGGGTTTTATTCAATGATAGGCCATAGTTACAGAGACGCATTTTTGAACCAATTTCAGATAATCATGTGTCCTAAATAGTCTGGTTTTCAAGATACAGTGTGTTGGAGGTCTACTTTTTGACCACATGAAAAATAATAGGGCGTGAAGGAAAGTCAAAAATATCATGTCCATGTCAACAAATATAGCGACGAGCGAAGTTGACTCGATTTACTGATAATAAATCCGATTTTTTTCTAAACCTGTATCTCGAAAACCAGAATATTCTTTTTCAAGACACAATTAATGACGGTATGTTAGCCTATAAGACCTTTTCTGCTTTTCTACTTGAATTTGGTTCAGGAATGCGTCGTCTTTGGAATTACGGCCTTTCATTGAGTAACACCCTGTGTAGACGAAGATTATTGTTGTTGGAACATTTTTTAGTTCTTATTTGCGAAATTAAAAATGGCTCCGTGAAGCCATCGCACACATCGTCTCATTAATATGATATAGTAGGATTTTTCAAGATTCACCTTTATAACAGATAATTTTCATGTACATATGTATGTAATCAATTTTCTTTATATATCGTACCTAGTAAACGATAATAATTAATGAATTGAGTGAACAAATCCATTCCCACCATAAATGTACCTATTCATTACATGTAGCGCATTTGGTCTGTACCGTAGTAAACAATGGCTGAACAAATTGTGCGCTCAGTCCAGCCATACTTTACTGCGATACAGCTCATGTATGCTCTGTAGCGTAGTAAGGAATGCCAATACGAGGCCCGGATTGATACTGGATTCGTTACCGAGTTCAGTCTAGATATACCGGCCTCAGTACCGCCACAGGCGTTTGTAGCGTTTTCTCACAAGTGAACAGCCCATTTATGACGTCTTCTGTGCAAGGAACGTATTCTTGACAACGCAATGCTAGATTCCGACAAGTTGATGTGACGTACACGGATGCATCAAAAGCGATTTCCAGTAACACAGGGACTTCTTGTATAAAGTCACTGTATCCAGTAACGGTCTGGAGCGCCCCTAGTGCGCACACAGAACGACTTACACACGATTACACCGTATCGGCAGTCGATCGAAGAATTAATAAACAATGAAGAGCACTAAGAGCAACCTCGCCAAAATCTGCGAATTGGGTATGCCGGGATTGAGATATCCACAAACATATACTTATAAATACAATATACCGCGGGCAGCTTGTCGGGACTCCCGCGAGGATGTTGAAACTGACATATACTTTTACACATAAGTCTGTCCTTGGTTAGGAGATTGAATTATGCGCAGAATCGATTTTCGAGAATTGTGATTCGCCGGCTGAAACATGGCGGAAACAGTGCTGCATGCTTAATATCAGCTGTTGTATCGACGTATTTTTAAATTTTTCGCGGGATTCCGAAAAAAAATGACGTGAATTCACATGTGGGGTGGGTGATAAATATTATGAGCATGAGTGGAAAATATGTTCATGAATTCATCTTATCTGATCCAGGATTTTTTGTTTAGGTGTGAGATTGCATAAGATTTAACATTTTTGCGCAACAAAATCCCTACAAAATATTATTTATTATTGATTCAAAAACGATTTGAATTAGTTTCGTGATTTGTTCTCGATTATACATTGAAATATTATAGTTACTTGATAGTTTTTGAAGCAATATAGGTATCACCAGAGATTGGTAAGGTTTTACTTTATAAACTTTGTGTGCCTAGGTAGGTATAATGTTTTTGTCATTATTATCGCTCATATTTATAACAGTTCGAGGTATTTGCGGTAGATATCTTAAATCAAGTGAGATTAATTCAGGGGTAGGCGAATAGACGATAGAGAGTAGACCGATATCGGCGTTCTTCTAGTTTTGTAACAGAAGGAGTAATACACGGAGATTTGGAAAATCAAACAGCTCTTTCTTGGTTTCCACCATATTTGTATTCATAAGTATGTTTTTCACTAATGAAATAAGGGTAAAATCCATCAATCAAGCTTTTAGAATATGCCATAATATACATAAATAAAACAAAAGCTCCCATAAGCGGGCAGTCACGGTTCCAGCTTTTTTGTTCGCTTATGGGAGGTGCCCGCTTAAGAGAAAATTTCATCGAATGATCATATTATACTTATAAATAAAAGTATATACAAATGTGTTAAAACATAGATTTAAAATTGGTTCCAAGAAATTTGACCGTTTAAGGGAGATAATCGCTTATTAGAGCTGCCCGTCAAGGACTTTATTATAAAATCAAAAGAAAATAGTAATTTTCTGTGCGGTAGTGCAATCACACAGTTCATAGGTCTTACTAAACTTTCTAACTTTATACTTACTTCTCAGAGACACTTCGACAAACTGTGTACCATTTTATAATATATAGTCTTATTATAAAATGTATGTACTTATATGGAAATATCTTATAGGTACAATTTTTGATGTATAACTGGTAGTGATCGACCGATATGACTTTTTTAGCCGATACCAATAATGTCCTGGCTGATACCGATATATATCGGCATATCGGCGTCTTGGTCATTATTATAGCACTCATTATTATTATTAATATTTATTGTGGACAAAACATGTTTTATATCTTTAATTTAAATATTTCAAATTTGTAAAATCAAATCATTTGTCGCGCAACGCAAGATGAAAACCTTAAAATAGAACTTTGACACCGTTAGTGTTTAAAAAAAACGTGTTTTTTATCAAAAAAAAAAACGGGTCAATTTGGAAAAAATAATTTTTAATTTTTGTTTGCTGTTTTGTTAGTTATCCATTAACAACTCATTTACGTAATTTGCAATGATTCTTTGTTAAAAAATGGTTGAATATATAAGGTCTGAGGACCATAGTGAGTTTTTCAAAATATGAATCTGAACAAAATTAGGTTTATTGATTTAGTTTCTGAAATAATATTTGGGTTTGATTTTTTTCAAGTTCTTTTATGTGTTGTTGTATTTGATGAAGGAAAAAAGTCGTTTTTTTTTTTGGCAGTGGGAAAAAAAACGTATTTTGTCGGAAGGAAAACAACGGCATTTCTTTCACTAGGCAGTAGGCACCGCTGTAATACACGGTAATTTTCAGTATTGTGGGGATTCGATGAAATTATTCTTAATTTAAACTGTTCTTGTCCTAAATGATTCCTCTGTTTGAATAAAAATGTTTTAAAGCTTGCTTAAACATACAAACAAACAGGTGTTATTGGCGTCCCCTAAAAGTAAGAGCAATTCCGTGCTCAGATATGAATTTTGCATGTCAAACAGCCCTCATATACCAGAACAAACAACCATGAATCAATAATGGCGTCTTTTCAACGTTCCCGTTCAATTCAGCCGGCTCTAGCTCCTTGTCCGTCTCCGTCGTGACAATTTGAAACCGAGCCAATAGGAAATGGTATTTCGCGCATGGGTAGTACATCGAAATCCTAACCAAGGATTGCCTTATGGGATTCTTCTGTATTCTCCTTCTCACTTCTTCGCGGGAAATCCCTCTCATTTGCCTTATGGGACGCACGCGGTATATTGTATTTATAAGTATATGTCCACAAACAATGCCCCAAACTTCATCACACGAGATAAAACCAGTTAGACCTTTACAGTGTTGCCGGACGTAACATAATTATCAGATTGTAACATATTTTCGACGAAAAATGGGCGTGCAAAACTTTTTGTAGCATAGCCGATAGTTGTAACATAATTTTCGAATCTTGTAGCTTGATCAAAAAAAGAATTCCTACACTTAAATTTCATATTCATACTTGTTATATTTTCGGAGAAAACGGAAAAAATCATACTGCCCTGGCAGAGGAAAAAGCCTTCATGTAAACAATATTGATTAAATCACTTTATTTATTTGACGGACCGCGCCGTGCCGGACAAGTTTAGTAGTGGGCGACATCCTTTAGACTTTAGGGGAATCACACTAATCACAGAAAGCACGCGGTTTCGATATCTAGACAAATGACAGGTTGCGGCTATTGGGCAGATTGGGCTGTTTCTTGGTTTATTTCAAACGGAGCCTGTTACGCGATGAAACAAAAATGTTTGATTCATTGGAATCTAAAAATTTGTTTTTGAAGAGTTGTATTATATAGTTAACGTTCATAAAAGTTCTTGAACACATTCTCTTTTTTTACAAAACAAACCAGTTTTTTTTACATTTTGCTCCTCACAACACAAATTTTTGTTTGTAACATAATTTTCTTCAAGATCTGATAATTTTGGTTAAATCTGTTTCTGACATCTGGTAACGCTGGACCTTTGATCCCGACAGATGAGGTCGATTCTCGAAGTTTAACTTGTTCCTAGGAAAAAGAAATGATCACATGACAACCTTGTTCTCTTGGTCGATCGATATCGAGTTCTCGAATAAATGTAATCCGAAGGACTCACGGCGACAGATTTTCGACCAATAGAAAGTGGAAGCCAAATTAGGTGAAGATCGTGTTTGGCTTCCTCTTGATTAAAAATCTGTCGCAAGCAACCAACAAGAGAACGGAGACTTGGAAAGTTCCTATTCATTGCGATTGAGGGTCGCTACTGTTCATGAAAACACTGACTTGACAAGGCAGTTAAAAGTTTCTTTGCTACTCCTTCCTGATAATTTCGCGTAACCCAAAAATATTAAACTGACTAGAACCTATGAAGACGAATATGAAGCACATACATTACAATGAAAAGATGGATAAGTTTGTTTATGACAAGTTCCATCACTTAGTTTCAATAGTAGGCGTAGACCTTCTCGAAGAGGTGTAAGTAGGTATGTGATAAGTTCACGAGTAACAGCTTCACTGATCAATCCGATAGATGAAAGGCATCTTCCCTTAAGTAGAATCGACGACCACCACCCGCTTCTGCATCAACTTCCTCGGCGCCCACAACGTCGTTGATATTCTTTTCTCCTTAGAAAATTCCGAGAGAAGCGAGTTCTCTCAAGTTTTAGAAGAAGGGAATGATCGGATGATTTCGACAATACGTTATCATTAAAAGTTGAGAAGTGTCAGAACGCCAATTTTGCTGGCAGAGTTTCCATATTGGCAGCAGTTTTGTTTTTTTTTTTTATTTGATTGGAAATTGACTGAGATTCTATATTTTTATATGTATCATGGACAAGGGAGGTGAAACAGTCGAGTGCAAAACTCATAATAAGTACAATTTCACCGTCGGATTGTTTTCTTTGAAAAGGAAGAAGGCTGCTGACTTTATCGAACTATGAGCTATGAGAGCTGCTGGACCCTTCGGCCTCCGGCCTCACATGGCTCCGGCCTACCGAGATTATCTCTTTAGCTCGCCTGTCTTAATCGGGGCCTGTATTATGCATTGAAGAAAGCCTTCATAATAAATAAGTGTCAATGCGTAGCCTTATTTCAAAATAATATGATGTGTACCTAACATTCGATTATTTTGAATACAAATGATGATATAGAGTGAAGAATGTTGGATATCCATAGACATCTGATCATTTTTGGTTACTTTTGGGCCCATATAAAATAATTGGATACCGGCTATAGAAGTATACTTAATTCTGTTTTCTTGACTCACAATAATTACATACACCTGAACAAAATTATTTTAAACATGATTCACGTATTGCTCAATTGATTTGATTCATTTGTCATTGATTTAAACTCGGATTGAAGGTACCTATACATTATACATTATTTATTTAAATTTAAAATAAGAGATATAAGGCAAATTTTTTCCAAAGTAGATAGTTTTGAGAAAAGTACGAATAAAAAAACTCAAAAACTTAAGCTTTATCCCCATGCATAAGTCTTGGACCCCCCATTTTTTCCCCCATTTCTACATATATTCAAAATCTGGTCACATTAATTAATACTCTATTCATTTTTCCAGTTTAGTATAGCTCAGTCTTTTTGTATGTAATATGATTTTGAAATGCATTTTTCTCGAAAATGGTGTGTCCCAGCGAGGTAGGAGAGGACCTTATCTATGTAAAAATCTCTATATTTTGAAACTGTGCTGGCAAAACTACTAAAAATCAACCCTATATTACCTAGCCATGAAGGTAATACAATACTAAGATTCCGTTCGTTAGGTAGGTAGAGTCTAAAAAGGTAGGTAACTGTTCAAAATTGTATCCAATTATCTTTACAGGTTTCGAAAATATTTATGAAAAACCGTCATCAGGTCTTCACCTTTAACACCCTGTATCTTGAAAGCGAAATGTCTGTGGACACTCTAGTTTAGTTTATATACAGTTTCATTTGTATTTTGGGGTGTAGAATACGTGGTTGAAATGTTGACGTCTAATTTCGGGACACCCTGTATAAGATACTGCGACTCTCCATGAAAATACCTAAGTTCGATTTAGATGGGAATACTGACTCAACCAAACGATCTCCGTCACGCAACGCCATACGCTATGGTACCTACGTGAAAATATTGTACCAGTGTACCATGTAGCACGTACCACGTACCTGTCAAATAGATTGAGACTAAGATTCATAACATACTACTTTTCGTACAGATTTTGAAAAATCATGCTTTATTATTTATCAATATTTTTAATAGAACTATAACGGTTTTCCAACTGTGGTCGTGGATAAATGATTTAAAAAACAAAAAAAATAGTCGAAAACAGTGAAAAAAAGGAAAAATGCAATGTACTATAACAGATAGTACAGGTCAGTTGACTATTTGCAACCTTGAACGAGTCTAGTGATTGTACTTGCCATCATGCCATCTCAGTCTCAAGTCTCAGTTAGTTACCTGAGCGCCTGTTTCGAGTCTGAACGTGAGAACAACTTTCGCGTAGTTATGTGGCCAACTTATTTCTTACTTGGAGACCCGTTCATTTTTGATATAAACGATTGAAATATAATATATATCTCGCTTCTTGCACTTGACCAATTCTAAAAGGTGTTTTTGTATAAAGTATAAAGATTTAATCATTATCCGTGTAGTGGACATACAGGTTACAGGGGCTAGATTCGGGATTTCTTCGTATTAGCGATGTCGAGCCGAGACTTCTTCCTTTCGCGGTGTTGATTTGTTCAAGAATTCAAGGTGTGTTTTGTGCTGGAATTTCTGAATAACTGTTTAGTTTAAAAAGGTGAAATAAGTGCATATTCAAAACTCTTGCATATCTTGCAATAATATTGATGTGTTGGATTAGTGGGATCAAATTATTTGATTATTGAAGGTGAGTTGGCGTATACCTATTGATGAAACTGATCATCCTACGAATTCTACTTATATAAGGAGTGGTATGAATAAAACCGAAGTACATGCTAATACTAAGAGTATAAGTATTGTCTACTTAGTAAATTCTCCAAAACTAAGAAGGAACTTCATTTCGAAGTATAGATACTTGTAAATTTTCCCGACGCTACCACACCGAGTAGCACCATTTGAGTATTTACTAGAACTTGAAGTACCGACTTCTTACAGTAGAAACTCCGATTTGAAGAAGAAATTGTAGTATTTGCTTTACTTGGGTGAAGTTGGTGTAAGAGTAGCTTCACTGAGCATGCTACGATTATATTTCTGTTTAAAATGGATGAATAACGCAAAAGAAAAACATACAATGTGAGACAAAATATGATTTCAAATATTCCGATAAGTAGCTGAAGTTAAGGTATAACTTGGCAATCATGTTTAGGTTCCATTTTTTTTTGTTTAATAGGGAAAACGCTCGGGAAAACGTATCTTATCTAGCCTATACATTTCTGACAGAAGTGAACGAAACTAGGGGCTGTGTGTGCTTAAACACATTCAACGAATGGAAGTGTTTTCACTGTTTTTAGGGACCTCAGCTGACAGCTCGGACCTCAGGTATGTTTGAATAAAAAAACTAGAGTCTTGAACTGAAGTAGACAAAATACTAGCCTCACATGCAATTTGCCGCAAAAAAAAATATTGGATCAAATTTCCTGATACGGGTGTTAGTTTGAACAGGGCTAAAGATTAGTGGGCAGTACTCCATGCAGTACCTAACGTTATTGGTGCGATTAATTGCACTCACGTTAAAATTTTAAAACTCTCTGCACATGGTGACGAATACATACGTTGCCAAACTGAATGTACAAGCCACTTGTGACCGTAGAGAGATGTTTATCAGCGTAGTTGCAACATGGCCTGGATCTGTCCATTACTCCAAAATACGGTACAATTCTTCCCCTTATCCTGTTATGTATGACAATCAAGAAGGAGTATGGGGTGATTTCGGATATGCTGATAAATCCATGGATGCTCACACCGTTCCAAAATCCGGCAAGAAATAGAACAAATATAATGCTAATTGTCTATTTTTCATTTAAGACTCTTCTTCATAGGGCATCTCTTCATCTGAAGACATATTTACCGAACCTCGGATACAGCTTACTTTAATTCTTGAACAATTTCACTGACACGAAAAACAAAACAACCAAACGGTCAGGCTTTATCTCAGGGAAAAGCAAAACTTGGTGTTCACAGACAATAAGTTCAAATTAAAGTTATTTTCGAGGTTATTTTTGTATTCCTTATCTCAAATATTCATAAGCAACAATTTCACGAGTTTGCCGTTAAAAAAAACTAAAAATGAATAATTTTTAACCATTTTTAAAGAAATTATGAAAAATGGGTAATTTTTGCCAAAAATTGTATAGCTGTACACTATTCATTATTGAACAAGGAATTGTGTGAAATTTTTAGCGACAGTTACACACCTAACGTGTGGAAAAAATCGCCAGGACACGTAAACACACAAATGGGTTAAAGTTTTATTCATATTTGTCTTCAAATCGTGTATACGATGTTATGAATTCAAGTATGGGTGTCCGGGAAAATGTGGGAGATGTCTCGGATTCTGATAGAATATTAAAAAATAAGATGACAAGTTCCCATAAATTTTTTTCCTAGCGTTAGGTTCACAATTTCGTCAAGAGCACCACTTCGTCATGGCTTTTTTCGAGGTTTTGTTTAATAAAAATTGTTTTTTCTCGAAAATGGTTCATTTTATCGACAATGAACAAGAGTACCTTTTCTTTAGCTTAATGTTCAAGGTATCCAAATTTATTTTTTTTAACTCCTTATCATACAGGGTGTTAAAAATTTGAGCGTTAAAATGTACAATCTAGTCCGTCCCTGGTAAACTAAACAAGCTAATTATGTTTTAAGGGAAGTATTTTGAGAGGTCCTTACTACTGTTTATCATATTAAATTTTCATTGAATTATATTGAGTCGTTTAAAAGTTATTCAAGAAAAACCGATTTCCAGTGGGGTCCTTTAGGGGGCCGTATCTCCGTAGGGAGGGCCGCTAGGAAAAAAATTTATGGGAACTTGTCATCTTATTTTTTAATGTTCTATCTGAATCCGAGAGATCTCCCACATTTTCCCGGACACCCTGTATATCAATCAAGTTGATATTTATGGGATCTCAAATATCAGATATATATCACGGATATATATCATTGATATATATCACGGATATATATCGGCCAACCCTGTATTTCATAGAAAACCTGATCCCCCAAAAAACCTACAAAAGTCAGATCAATTTACAGAAGTGACCTTCAAAACTCTAATCACTCGACAAAGTCCGTTTATTCGTTTCAAAGCTACAGCTTATTGAAAATGGTAAACAAAAAAACTGCCAACTATGTCCTTTAATTTGACGAGTAGCTTATTATTTTCATACTTTCATAAATAAAATACACCTTGATATATACTTGTAAAACGATTCTCTTACAGCACACACTCAGATGACGTTTTGTCTTTTAAATAGGTATCGTCGCCGGACTCCTCGCCGGACTCATTGTTTTCTACCCACGGCATTACATTATGAAAAATACAGAATATCACTGAATGACACTGAATACTAGGCAGAGTTCAGAAACGTCACACCCGGTGTAAGTGTGATCCAAGTGTCACACACTAATGCCTGGTTTAAATTCAATTTGTTTTTGAATTGGGAACCACCCACATTGTATTTGGCGTAAGCGTGCCTCTGAACACAAATACAATGTAGATGGTAGCATATGATTCCCATTTGACAAGCCGAAATTTGACGGTTCCAATCCGAAAACAAATTGAATGTAAACCTTACATAACCGCTCATATAATAATATGGCAAGTCGTTTTACTTTTTATTCATCTATATGCTTATAAAGTGTCATAAAAATAGTTTTTATGATACTTTATGAGCAGGGTTGAATAAAAAGTAAAACGGCTTGCCATATCTGAACGGTTAGTGTTTGACACTTGGATCACACTCACACCCAAGATCAGGGGCGAGTTCAGAAACGTCACACCCGGTGCAAGTGTGATCCAAATGTCAAACCCTAACCGTTCAGATATGGCAAGCCGTTTTGCTTTTTATTCAACCCTGCTCATAAAGTATCATAAAAACTGTTTGTATGACACTTTATAAGCACAGATGAATAAGAAGTAAAACGACTTGCCGTATCTGAAGGGTTAGTGTTTGACACTTGGATCACACTCACACCGGGTGTGAGGTTTCTGAACTCGCCCCTGTACACAAGAGGTTGCCTCACTTCGCCTGAGGTAAGAGACGGAGGGGGGAAAAATATGACGTCATCGGTGTCTAGCGTCTGCAGTAGACTGAATCCTGTCATTCGATTGCATCGGTCTGCATCGTATCGTGTCATGTGTCATTCGCAAGGTTGCCACAAGTACTGCATGTTTCAACAGGTGATCCACTGATTTCGCCCATGGGTTTCTGTTCTATTGTTTTTGATAGTGATCATCTGGCAACACCTGACACAGATAACGTCATGACCGTAAAAGTGAGGCAACCTGTTATATACTGATCGTGACTCACACCGGGTGTGACGTTTCTGAACTCGCCCCTAGTGAACACAAATGCTACCAAAGCGCAAATGATTGTACGATTTCTAACGTGTTCACAGAAAATCTGTAGGTACCCACTCCTACTAATAAAATAACATTACCTCCCTCTGGACTGAGAAACGCTTGTAAACCAGGCCTTTATTGGTTTATTGAGGGTAAACTACCACCCGCCCATTATAAGTCAAGTCATGACCATTTACCTGTAGACATACAACATGCATCCTTTCCATACCGCTATACGGATCAATCTGATAACGTTGGAAAAGCTCACAATGGGTTACACCTAATGCCTGGTTTACATTCAATCTCATTTCGAATTGTTGGCAAAATAAAAATAAATGTCATGAAGTGCTCGCTAATTAAAATGAAAAGATAAAATATTTGATTATAAACTTAATTTTCTCGATTAAAGAAGAGTCGAGAGAAGAGTTTTGATCATCAGTTCAAAAATGTTCATCCTCGTGTTCATCACTGTCTATTCTCGAACATCTTTCTCTATCAAATCAAATACATTTTGAACATAGCAAAATAAAACGAATCACAGTTCAATTGATAACTATCGTAATAGAACATGTTTGCCAACCTTTAATCTACAAGTTTGATCTGTCACTGTTACTTCAAATAAAAAATGAACTTTATTGTTTTTTCTCGACGATATTGCAATACGAATCGAATATAGGTAGGTACTTACATAAAAAATAAATAAAACTGGGAGGTTTTTAGGTCGCAAATTTGTAGGGTATAGAAGTGTTTTTTGACATGACTTTTGATCTTCAATAAAAATGCGAATTTTAGCGATTATAAAATTTTGCACAACCACCCCGGTTAAACAGAATTTGCTAAAACCCAAACATTCAAAAAAACGTAGGTGGGATTCAGATTTTTATAATGAAGACTTTCTTAGTGCCAAAATTTGAGATCAAAGGTTGAAAATGTTGCTGCAGGTGTCAGAAATATTTATCCTTTCGATCAAGAAGTCATTATTGCATGATTTTGAACTATTTTCCAAGGATCTGACCAGAACTATGAAGGACGTTTGCTTGGGTTAGTGGCCCTTAGAGAACGCCAATGATCTGACATCTTCCAATATTGTTTCTTTCAGTGGGATTATGTATATTATAATAGACTAAGGCGGACTAAGGCCCGTATTCTCCGTTCGTACTTAAGCTCGTTTAAGATTTGACGGCGTTTAACTACAAGATTTCGTATGCACCGGCGAAATTAGACACGTTCAAGTCAGTTAAACGCATTCAAAGTTAAACGCCCGGTTTAGAGCGTTTAAGGATTTAAACGGCTTCAATTGTGGCGGAAGATGCGTGCGTCTTGAAAAATATTTTATTTCATACTGTACCGTAAAGTATCATTTACCGGACCCAAAACCAGTCCGGTAAATGATACTTTACATCATCAGAGACTGTAAAAAAAAATTACTTGACTACTCCAAAAATGACATTTTGCATCATCAAAGACTGTGAAATTGCATTCGTAACACGGTTTGGCTGGCGCCAAACACGATATTTTCGTTCACTGTCGTATCTACACGGAAGACATTGCGCCATAAATGGTTGGTAAGGTATATCAGATAGGACAAACATAAGTTGTTACATGGTCTGGCTGGCGCCATCTCATGGTACGAATGTGAGGTGGACTGCCACCCTAAGTGTGTGGCACTTTAAACCGATTAAAAATAGTTATTACAGTATGAAACAAAACAATGTACGATACACAGCCGTTAAATGTTATTTAACTACTCGTAATTTAAAAAGTCATTTACCGCCTTAGTAACGTAAATAACTATCCTGACATAATATAAACTAATACCACCGAACATATTAGATCAGGTGTGTTTGTTATCCTCCACTAGTGCACACGAAACTGCACATTTCTACCATGCGGCGTTTGTTATGCTGTTTGTGCAAGTAGTGTAGAGTGTTTGTTATATTAGGGTAGGTTGCCTATTACTGCACTCGCTACCCCAGGTCAAGAGGAGGTGTAACAAGGACAAGTGCAGCATAGTGTAGAATAGGGTGGGGAGCTTATTTCGTGTATTTTGTAAACAAACCATGTCTTGAAACCTGACTTATAATAAAGATAAACGAACAAAAAGGAAAATTTGTAGCGAAGAATCAGTGTGTATCTTATCAAATGAATTGAAATGGGTGATGAAAATAGTGAAAGTGAATCCGATCAAACATATGAAATCGTTTCATCCACTCAAGAGATACGACAATTAGAAAGATGTGAAACTGGTAAGCTTTGTATCCATTTATATTTTTTATTCTTATTCAATTTCTTTTTCTTCTTAGATTTGGAATTTGCAACACTTCTCATAAACTCTTAAAATTCAACATTAGCAGCAATCACGATAATGATCCCAAGCCAAGCTGCAGTGGCTTATCTGGTAGAGGTAGAGCATGCTAGCCTAAATCCAATATCCAATCGAACTTTTGATAGAGTATTAACTAAATTGTAGATATCAAGATAATTCGTTGAATAAAGCTCTGCCAATGCGAAAATGCTTTTTGAATCCAATATCCGCATAGGCAGGAACCAAAAGCACTGCGTCTCAAAAAACTCTCTCTATACAGTTTTGCTTCTTCTGCGGTAAAGTGTATTTAAAATATTATTACGGTTAAGCTGTCTTGAAAATCAGAACTTCTAGATGAGATTCATCATCATCGTCGCAAACTTCAGACAATAATATAGTCCCAAATCCATAATACTTTATTTTACTTTACAAATCATCCATCGTTCACACAGTTGTTTTGTTTGTTTATTTTTTAGGTTAGAATATCTGCAGAATCTGCACAAACGCGTTTGTTGAATCTCCTTCACACTGACAGCCATGACTTACACCAGCAGTCTGCACTACCCTACCCTACACCAAAATAACAAACACACCTATTATTTATTATACAGTGGTTTTCTTTCATGATACTACGACAAACAGATAAGCTCACGCGCATCTTGTCGGGTGACCTTTGTGAGGTTATGTTGTCAAGCTTCTGTCAGTTTGCAATGTAAATATTCTTGTTCTGATATTTGTGTGATATAATATCTTAATATTTCGTGAATTTCGCATAATTTGATGATGGTGTACTGTGCCATGGTGTTCTGCATAAGCAGCAATAAGAAAAATAAAGAAAACCATCCGTGTAAATACCGTTTCTTTCGGTTTCCAACATCCAAGTATGCTCGCAAGATATGGATACGGGAAGTGTTATCAAAAGGACAGTTTCAATGTTGAATATGCTAGAATTTGTTCAAACCATTTTTCTGAAGACGACTTTTGAGCATATCTTGTTTGTCCTAGTATCATGGTTTTCTTTAATGTCCCCCCCCCCTTTTATTTTTTGAACGGCTCAACTTAGAGACTTCAAATTCTAGGTGATGAAATACAAGCATGTTTACTATGTTTTGACATAAAATTGACGTATGAAAAATTCAAGATGGCGGCTGGGCGCCATCTTCGAATGTTTTTTCAAATGGGAATAGAGGTCATGTGACACCTCATTTTGTAGGTCCTGATGAGTGCTTTGACTGCTTTATAACCCTAGAATATTGAATCGATATCATCAAGTATACTACAAAATGGCGGAACATTTAATAACTACATTAATGCATATACTTATGACTAAATAACTTTAATAATACATTAAAATCAATTCAAATGATTTTGGAAATGGGTGCCTTGAACTTCTTGGCCTAAAAACAGCCTTTCCGAAATGTCTTTAATTTTTTTTTTAAGTGTATGTATCAATGTAGTAATTAAATGTACCGCCTTTGTGTAGTTCTTGAAGATATCGATTTAATCCTGGATTTAATATTCTAGGGTTATAAAGTACTCATCAGGACCTTCAAAATGAGGTGCCACATGACCCCTATTCCTATTTAAAAAAACATTCCAAGATGGCACCCAGCCGCCATCTTGAATTTTTCATATGTCAATCTCATGTCAAAACATAGTAAACATGCTTGTATTTCATCACCTAGAATTTGAAGTCTCTAAGTTGAGCCGTTCAAAAAATAAAATGGGGGGGGACATTAAAGAAAAGCACTGTATATGATGGATATTCGGTGCTGATACCTAATTGTTTTTCATCCCACTGTGAGTGTGTTTATTTGATTTTTTACTAGGAGGAGTGTGAAGACAAATTACTTCTTGAAGCCGATATTTTCGACATAATAATAGTCTTTGCATGGATTTACATAAAAATAAAAAGATACTATAGGCGGGGGCCGACCACTTTAATAATTCAATGAACGTTATGTCATTTTTCAGGAGATTTCATTTTTTTTGTGTTATCTTGTTATCTACAAAGTCAGCAATGCCCTCGGCAATGCCATAGCACAGCTTAAATAACATTAAGCTGTGGCCATAGTGTGGTTCCAAGATAAATCAAAATGCCATTTGCAATGATTGATGAAATAATTAAAAATTAAAGTACAAAATGGTTTTATTCAAATAATAGCATGTTTTGGGATGTCCGTTAAATAATAATTCACCACGTAATTTTAATTCAAATTAATTAGCTTCCTGTCCTTTTCCCGTATTATCATTTTATCAATAGCACTGAAATTATTGGTTCTTTAGGTGGTGCTGAGGGGACAAGAAAAATCAAGCCAAAATCGCGTATCATAAAAAAAAATAATGATTCTATGCATACCTACCTAAACACTTACGGAAATTGACGCAGACACAAATATTAAACTTGGAAAAAACTATAGGTTTAAACTTTATATGGCGGAAATAATTCAATATAATAATAAGAAAATAATCTTCAACCAAATGAATGCCTTTGAGATTTTTGTGTGGTTCACTTCTGCATGATCATTATCAATTAATATGGATATTTTTTAATCATCCTGAATGAAAATCTCATTTCTGGTGATTTTTCGTTCGTTCCTTTCTGCATCAAGATTAAGCATAATTACGTCCATATATGAAAACAATAATTATATATCAAAAAATATTCAAATTATTTCAAATATACCATGCATTATGTTAAGTTTATATTCAATTTCACCTCGAAGAGAAAGTGACAGATTTCCGCTAGCCAAACGGGTATCATATGGTACCATTTACATCGAATATGTGTTCTAAGTCACGCTCACGCCAAAACAATGTAGATGGTAGCATATGATTCTCGTTTGGCAAGGGGAAATTTATCACTTGCACTTCGAAGTGAAATTGAATGTAAACCAGGCATTAATGTCAACTGTCAACATCATATGGTCTCCAATCAACTTGAATACCACCAAAATGTTTCCAAATTTTCGACGTTGCCGACCTTTCTCTAAACTAAACGTTGCGAAAATAAGCACGGGGCATAACAAGAAAAAGTCGAGGACGTTTAACTATTTGAACGTGTTTAGTTAAACGCGTTTATCTGTTCCATCACTATCAAAAATTAGTGCATAATATTACTAACTATATTGAAATGTTATCAAAATACTGACCGTCCTCCCATTTAACAAAACTTTTTTGCCCAAAACCCGAGCCAAAACCCATGCCGTTTAGTTGATTTCTCAAAATGTCCCATTTTTGGTTTGGGTTAGTTTGGATTAGGTACCTCCCAAACGATTTGCACCTACTGCGAAGAAAAGTTAGGTTAGAAAATTCGTAGTCAATCTACCCAATCAACTGTGATTTTTTGAAACCGCGCAATTTACTCAAACACACACAAACAACCACGGCTCACGGCTCACCCAGGAATCGAACCCAGACCTTCCGTGTGGCTAGCAATGTTACCCACCGAGGCGCCTCGCTTTGTTTTTGTTAGATTGTTTATTGTTTGCATTTTACAAACGTCACAAACGTGTAAAGTGGTGTTAAACTGCGGACATTTAAAACGATTTATTATTTGTGGCTTGTGGAATGTATTTATCTATGCTTGTGAAAGATTAGCGATCTGGGTACTGGGATTTGAACACACAGATCTTCCAAGCAACTCAAATTGTTTTGATCTTTCTTTGGTTGAAGCATATTGAAAATTATCCCCGTCACAAGCTTGCGTCTCTCCTGAAATTCTCAGATGACTCCATTTTAATCACGGATTTCCGTAGAAATTATTTAAAAAGCGTATATTTTCGGTTTCGATAAATAAACAGCTTTGCTCCAGAAAAGGTCCGAAACAATCAGAAGGGCATCACTTTCAAAATAATTTGAAAATGATGTCCATCGTTGCGGATTCAACAATTGAAAATGTTCAATTAATTTAATTAGAAATAGATTAAATTTAGACCAGAAGTAATCGCCCATTCAAATTTGCCGCCATTTCGAAATAGTTTCTGGCCCGTCCACTGCTTTACAAGGGAGAATCACGAATCACTCTATTAGTGGATTCCTCGGTGGATTCTTTATGGTGCAGTTGCGATGCGTTTTTCCGTTAGCGGTATATCGCACGTCCATTATGTAGATTTTGGGATTGTTGCGATATGCCGCAAACGGCTAAACGCATCGTAACCGCACCCCAAGGTTTAAAAATATTAAGAAAAAAACTCAAATGTTATTATTCAATATTCATTTGTGTAACCCTTACTCGTGAATTCGTGAAGCGTATTGATAACTCTGTTTTGGGGAATTCCCATTGGAGTTCCAATTCTTCATGAGCTCGTAGTTGCAAATTCTACTACAGCCAGAACATTTTCTATTTCTTCTAAATCCTGTCGAATAGGTCGTTCGCGTGTCATATTAGCACTCGGAAGCTTTGCAGTCTCGCCTTTTAACTTGAAAAAAATTCAATATTGGATTACAACATTTTGTTTTCTCTTATTATTTTGAAGCGTAGATTATTTCCTTCGAGTTAAGCCTATTCCTTCCGACTCACACTGTATAATATAGATTGTTATGGTTAAGCTGTTCACTTAGCTAGTTTATAAACTACCTTGATATAATATACAATATATACTAATGTCTGTCTACCCAAACCAGGACCTGAACTAACCAGATGCCAGGTATTGAGATAATTTGGTAGCAGAGGTACAGTCAGGTTACAGCTAGTTTATTACGGCTTCGCCCTGATCGCGGTTTCTAAGGGGTGTCGGAATGGCCCAAACATGTGAAAAAATTCATCTTTTTATCATTTAGTCAAGGCTGAATTTTTTACCAGTTGTTCTTTGGTAGTTCACAGTCATCTAAAAAAAATTGACGGATCGATTGGCCGGTTCCTTAAGGGTGGCGGATCACCCCTAACATGTCGTGGGACCCGAGGTGGGACCTATGAACTTTTTATGATTAAGTTAAGGCTGGAGTTTTAACCAGTTGTTCTTTGGCAACCTACAATCATCCAGAAAAATTGGCGGATCGATAGGCCTGTTCCTTAAACGTGGTGGATCACCCCCAACATGTCGTGGGAACAATGAACTTTTCATAATATGATTCAGTAAAAGGCTGAATATTCAAGTATATTATTGTGGCAATTGTTTCAAGTGTATATGTCAATTGACGGACAAAGTAGCGGTTCTAAGTACCTAGCGAAACGACTTGAATAATACGAATTACGAATGTTCTCATTTTTTGAAAATCTTCATAGTAATTAAAGCTCTCCAATTACCTCCAGAGATAATATTTTGATACCCATTGGATACAAATGCAATTTAAAAATAACTTTCTTTAGCGATATGAAATTTTAAAAAAAAATGATACAAAGCTTCCGTGACTTGTACAGTTGCAAAGCTATTTTCAAGCTGCCTTTCGAATAAGCATTACTTATTGTACGGTGATGTTTGTAGGTCACCAAAGAACAACTGGTGAACAATTCAGCCTTATCTAACTGAGTCATTTTATGAAAAGTACATTGATTCCACGACATGTTGAGGGTGATCCGCTACCCTTAACGATCTGGCCAATCGATCCATCAATTTTTCTGGATGATCATAAGTTACCAAAGAACAACTGGTGAAAAATTCAGCCCTAACTGAATCATATTATGAAAAGTTAATTGTTCTTGGGATTGATCCGCCACCCTTAAGGAACCGGACACTCAATCTGCCAATTTTTCTGGATAATCGTGGGCTAACAAAGAACAACTGGTAAACAATTCAGCCTTAACTTAATCATTAAAAGTTCATCGGTTTCCACGACATGTTAAAAGGGTGATCCGCCAGCCTTAAGGAACCGGCCCATCGATCCGCATTTTTTTCTGGATGATTGTGGGCTACCAAAGAACAACTAGTGGAAAATTCAGCCTTAACATAATTATAAAAAGATGCAATTTTTCAAATGTTTGGGGCGTTCCGCCACCCCTTAGGAACCGCGATCAGGGTGAACCCCTCCCGGATGGCACCCGATCAGGCACCGTACAACATTCTGTCAAAAAATAGGCCTTAACTAAATCATCACCGAAAAATGTCACTGGCTCCTACTGAACGGCGTAAATGCTGCATGATAATAATAATATGATGTGAAAATATGTCCGCTTCATATTTGGTGGTTTGTTTTATAATCCATCTAACGACAAAAATTAATCACGAATAGTTCAAAAATGAATCAGCCTTAATTATTGGATCCTGCATGTTCAATACTAAGACTAGGTGATGTTCTCAATTAGCACCAGTTAGATCTGCGGCATATGGGAGAGGTCAGATGGACCGCCCTTGTGCTATACGTTGTCGCCCAAGCTGAATTGCTAAGGCTTGACGGCGAGCAACCTCTATTCTCTTGGAGGTACATCTCTATTTGAAAAATGATTAGGAAAGTACCAAGGAAAGTACTAAAGTGAATAATATTTTCAATAGATTTCACCGGGTCATTTTGAGTTGGAAAATTTCTCTTCGACATACTTTCTTAATAGCTGCAGTCTGCGGCCTTCAATATTGGTATGTGGAATGGGTTATAATATATTATGCAAACAGACATTGGTCATCGTTATAGAATCTAGAATTTAGCAGGAGAGGTAAACATGGTCAATATTTTTCATAATAGCATTACTATTTTCTTCTTCGCTTTGATAGATTACAAAAATTCATCGCGAAAATCATACAAATCTTTTTGATGTTATGTTATTCTCAACATAACTACTATAAAGCAGTAAATACTATTTAATGAGACAAATTCCATTCGCCATCTATAGATACATACATATTTATAGAGTTAATAAAGAACGGTATTCGACTGAAACAAACTGGTTTGTTCTTACAAAACTACATGCTGTATGTTATACCTGGAAAACGTATTTTGTTGTTATAATGAGACTTGCTTGATAAAATCATGATTATTATATTTTTTGAGTATATCTAATTTCATTTTATCTTTGGTGAGTAGTCTTATCCACACACACACACAACGTTTTGTGAATAATATTAAGAGTAGGCAACATTATTTTGCTTCAGATTACTTACCTGATTCAATGATTGAAGGATTGATGTGACAAAAATTTAACCATAGTTCCACGGTCAATTCTGAAAACGAGATGAGTGAATCCACCCCCATATGCCGTTGTAGGGTACTTTATTTAGGTTCGAGTGTACCTCATCAAACCAAGGATGGCCTTCAAGGTATTCAGGAACCTCTACAAGAATTGTATCCTGATCAGGTAAGAGAAGGTTTATCTATGTTTTTTTCATTTGTAATTATATAACGCGGACTTTTTTTAGGGTGCCACAGGAGCTAAGGGAATCGACAGCTGGTTAAGTGTATGGTCTAATGGCATTCTTTTAGAAAACGTCGATGAGAATCACAAAAAAATCACTAGATTTTTCCCTATCGAAAGTTTGCACTATTGTGCTGCAGTAAGGCAAGTTGTGCAATATATCTCTGATAATGACTGAATAATAGTATCCACAAAAGCGTGAACCAAATGTTAAATCTTGAATAATTTTTTTGTAGATATGTTTTAGTCCCTGAAAAAAATACCCTCCATGCTCCATCTCCCAAATTTTTACCGTTGGACTCCCCTTTCGCTAGAACACCAAACCCTACTCATCCGCCTTTATTTGCCGCTATCTTGAGAAGAACGACAGGCATTAAAGTATTGGAATGTCATGCCTTCATCTGCAAGAGGGAAGTCGCAGCGAATGCTTTAGTAAGTTTGCTTGTCATCCGTAACATTTGTTAGTGAAATGTATTCCATTACTCACAGGTCAGATGCTGTTTTCATGCATATGCCGATTCTAGTTATGCCAAACAAGTGGACACCGCGGGAAGCATCTATGGGACTCTGGTATCTGACAGACTTGATAACAAAAATAAAGTTCGTATGAGTTTCGGATTGAATTAAATATATTCATGCTCAAGGTATATTTCAGATTGATGCTTGGCAATTGAATAGAATCAAATCAGGATCAAGCATGACAATAAACACCATTGGCAATGGAAAAGATGATGTTAGTATTTATAATGGCGATGAAAATCATAAGGTACCGCACTCATATTGGAGTATTTTTCCACCTTCACAATACACGTTTCATTACTAAAATATTATCGGCACCCCCCTTGTCTGGTTCACTTTTGGAGATACAAAAAAACAAACAATCGATGTCATAAGCAAATGACCATTTTCGTATGTTAGATATAATATATAGAACAATGTACTCTCAATTTGTAGGTTTGGGCAGGAAGTCAAGATAATTTGGATGGTATTTATGATATCTATTCCCCGTCCACACTAAGCAGACCCTCACGACCCCGACAAATAAGTCAACCAGTTAGTGTTGTTCCTCCTCCACCTAGTAAAGACAGAAAGAAAAAAATCAGAGGCCAGTCCAAGTCTTTGGCTGGATCAAGAGAAGATCTGTATAATGCTTTGACAAACGGAAAGGTGAGAACCATAATAATTGTTATCTTATAATAGTATTCACAAAGTATTAACTAAACTTATTGAAGGCGAGCAGTATATCAGGAACCCTGATAAAAGCAGCAGCGACGCCAACCACAATACCGACTCCGATACGACATGGTAGCGTACCAAAACAAATGCAGATTCCTATGCAAATGCAGATGCAACCACAACCAATGTACATAGTTGGACCACCTCCTCCTCCTGCTCCTCCCACTGCAAATGTTGCACATTACCAAGGAACTTTACCTAATCCCAAATTTTTTAAACATTACGGTGTGTTTCTCAATGTTACTATGAAAACAAGAGCTTATTAAACGGTCAAATTGCTATTCACAGGTAATACATTTTCGCATCGACCTAGAGGGAAGATGCTTATACCAGCTCGACCTATTCCTCCACCAATGGTTCCTCTTGGTCCCGTCCTCATTCCGGCACCGACGACATTAACTAAAAATAAAAAAAAGCAAAAGCCCATTGCAATGGAAGAGCCAATTTATATGCCAAGCAATAGAGCATTAAGCCCTGTAGCCAGTTATCAACCTGTTACATTTCCTCACGAAGCTTATTTAATGCAACAATATGCTACTATGGATAATCATGGTAAGAATAACATTATCTGCGGTCTTCTATTCTTTGATCAGATTTCACTGTCCATTTGCGACATTGACGAAATAAAGAAGTTATTGGTAACTCTAATATTAACGTCATACTTCGAAATTGTGACCTACATTAGCTCCAAAAAATGTCGTCCATGAAACGTCAGACTTGACTATCCAGAAAAAAAGTCATTTGATTAGTAATTCTTGCTTTGTATTGTCCAAATGGCCGGGACATTTTAATCTTCGAAATTTCAAACGTGAGTTTAAAATAATGATTCCGTTTTATTGATCAGTATTCAACTGCTCTATTTATTTTAAGTTTCTTCAAAACACTTTCCCGGATCTACTTTACAAGGTGCTACTACTTGAACTAGAACATTACTTTATGCACGATGAGACATCGCCTCATTTCAATAATAATGTTAGAGACTTTTCAAACCATCAGTATCCAAATAGATGGATTGGAAGAGGAAATAATTGTTCATAACTGTGAGAACGTAATCCGGAATATAGAATTAATGATAAGAACCGTCAAAAAGATAATAAAGTGTCACGACGAAGCCACGACGTTCTACGCAATCAACCTTAACTGTTCAAAGTTCTAGTTCACTTTGTAAAAGCCGGTATTGAATTAATCAACCATTCACGCGAGTTTCAATAGCACATCCTCCAATCTCCACATAACTTTGAAATCCTCCTCCATAATCACCGGACTTCAAATAGGACTTGTTTCTTTAGGAACTGTTAAAATAATATGGTTGTTCCTCATCAGTTTGTTATCAAGCTAATTGTTTTTTATGTCTTTTGTTCGGATTGTTACTTTTCCTATTTAATGACTCTTATTCCAACTTTCTACCTCATTTGTGGAGAGAGTCTGACATTTCACAGCCAAAGTTGGTATTTTCAACGATTTTTAATATGATAGCTAGAAAACGTGCCCGTCCACGGGTTAAAATGTTCTGTCTCATTTTAAGGGTGCGTCAGCGTCATACTTTATCAATCCTTTAGAGCGGTTCAATAACAAATTTGGTGTTTCTGAGCTAGGGTATACCTAACTAAAATATGGAATATTGAAGTTCAAAACTTCAGTTGCAAGAAGTATAACTTCTTAGGGGTGCAAATTGGTATATATGTTACGGCTAATATACAAACTTGGATAGTTTATGAACTAGCTGGATAGTTTATGATCTAACCAAACCATTGGCTATTTTGATAGAAAAGGCAATTTCTACCAAAATAGCAGTCATTTTGCAAACTATATCCAAGAGTCTCGGCTAATTTACTTGAAATTATTAAGAAAACAAAAATAGCTCGTACGTTTGTAAATTATATCCAAAGCAATCTGGCTAATTTGAAAACCATAATTTCTAGTAACATAACATAGCCAAACCTTTGGCTAGCTTATAAACTAACTAGGCTAGGCATTTCTTATTTGATGAATTCAATTTTCAGATTCAAATTCAAATCAAATCAAACAATAGATTCGGATAAAACAAAAAGTTTTGATTTAAATTTCTTATTACTAAATAAGTACACTTTATCTACTTATTAAATGTATATTTTAACAGTAAAAAATAATAAATATCTTTGGGTGTAGGGCGGACGCACAAACGGAAAATAAAATCTCAAATGAATAGGTATAATCTGGGGTATAATAAACTTGAGATAGGTATTTGAATACATCATGAAAAACCTCTCCACAATACTTTTATAGCCCCTTTTATTGTAATGTCTGGAATTATTTGCTTTCTTATTTTTAAGATCTAATAAAGGAGCGCAGGGGCGTAGCGTGCATGGATGCGAGTGATGCTTCGCATTCCTTGAGAAAATCCCAAATTTTACAATGCTCAGTTATCTTTTATTTGTTTACTAATCATAGTATAAATTTACATCCATTCTGTAATTCTTCGGCGTACTAAACACCTACCGTCTATAAAAAAATATATATCTATTTTCAATAATTATTATACCTGGTGAATTATTATATCTGGTGAAAAATGGGTAATATCGAAAAACTATTTCGTACTTCTTTTAGTAATTTAGCTTACAATGACAAATAATTGATTATCAAATAATATGATATCTTTGCTGATCCAAATTTCAAATCCCATAACATGAAAAGGACAAGTACCTAAAAGTTAATAACAGATTCTTTCAAGGTTTGTGCCGAGGCATGATTTAAAAAAAAAATTCGCCTTCGCGCAATTTACACTTTCTGCTCATTTCTTCCCTTGATGTCCTACATTATATCCCCTAACATTTTCCTCACGCTACGCCACTGAATTTTTTTTTCCGATCCATTTTTCCAACAATAATAACTGTTAGTGTTCGCGTTAGTGTGAAAGAAAACCAACCCGGCCAGGACAACATGTAAACTATAACATTTCATATTCATAACCTAACTTTATTTCTAAATTAACCAGAAAACCGGTTGGTTAGTTTATAAACCAGCTAAAGGTTTGGCTATTTTATGTCACTAGAAATTATAAGGTATATTCATATTAGCCAGATTGGCTTGGATAGTGTACATAGTAACCAGCTACCAGCTATTTTGGTTTTCCTAATAATTTCAAGTGAATTAGCCAAGATTCTTGTATACAGTGTGTCCCAGATTCGCTTCTCTATACAGGGATCTTGGCACCTATTATACCTACAGCAAAGGTTAAATGGAGAAAGTTTTAGAGGAATCTTAGTGCATTCGATATCTGGCTTCAGATTCACAATCGGTCAATTGGTTTTGGAAATATCGGTAAAAAACCGAAAATGACGGATTTCATTTTTTGCCAGTAGATCCGTAACGGCTAATTTAACACCTGTCAAAATGGGACATTATAAGGACACTTTTTGAAGACGAATAAAATGGCGTGTATGATATGTCTCAATCGTCTTTAGTTTTCCCGCAACCCGCCTCAAAATTTTATTTTTCTCATGGCCGCCATATTGGATTTTTCGATTTTTAGAAAGAGTGTAAAATTTCTAGTCTATAGTGATGTCTCACAAGTGTATAAAAGATTTAAGTATCATCGAAATATCACATTTCGTAGTTATGTCAAGGCAAAGAAGGCCATGATTCAATGGACAATTTGCATACATTTTCAAATGACTTGAAATTTTATATACGTATTCTACACAATATTTGAAGGTCATCAGCAATTTTTTCTTTTAAAATACTCAAAAATATACTAGATAAACAAAAAAGAAAAAGCAAACTTCACAAAATACCCGTGACATAATCCTCTTTGCGATTAAGTCAACAGTGATTGGTCGATGGTTAACCGGTCTATCCTTTCATGTCTACTACTACCTTATCGACTGCTCTCCACTTATCTACATTTAGTCGTTTGGCACAGTGACTGTATTGACAGTGACTTACGGCGGGCTGAGACAGAACACTCGCGGCTGGATGTAGCTCCCGTCATCGATTTTTAAAATGGCTCATGCTCTCACCACAGTGTTGCCGTATCTCTGTCTGTAAAAGTTGGGATTGTAAATTGTGGTTTGTTAGGGAGGGCGGGGAGGCTGTATCTTTATGTTTATGGGGTTATTTCGATGTTTAAAATGTGTGTCTTGCATCTTGCACTTACATCTCATCAGAATATTCATAAATACAATTAAATACCTAGCCTTATTCTTTTGCGATACCAATCCGTTTTGATCATGGGTCTATAATGGATAGTAAAATATAATTGTGCTGTTTGTGAATGAAAACCTGAACCGACATTGCAAAAATCATTTTGAAGACGAAAATACTAAAGCATCCTCAGGCGAGTATTGTGACTACTTCACCACAAGACTGGCAATAAAAAAGACATTTCAGGATATTTTGTTTTGTAAAACATAATATGGGATTTTTTTTATTAATTGCAAAACCAAAATTCAAATATCACGAAAAGATGATGCATAGCCGATAAACTTATCAGATGCAATTAGAATGGTTGTAAGTCAAATATCATACACGGTAGGTCAAAAAATATAAAAATTGTACAAGAGTAATGTACCTACCTATACGCTTATTTAAAAAAATACAGCCTTATTACCAAAACAAAGCGCCCTAGATTATTTTGGTCTGTATTAAATTATAAACTCCAGGTAGGTATAATGGTATCAAATACAAAAATTGCACTTTGTATAAGATAGTTTATTGGTATATACCTACCTACATTATGATTATTGATAGTTTACCATGTTAAAAAGATCTTTTGCGGAAATTCAAAGTTTTGTTTAATATTGTTGCATTGCAACGAAGATGAACTATGTGATTTCCTAAAAAAATTAAAATCTGAGTGGATTTCACAAAAATGCTTGAATTTGAAAAAAGTTATACGAAGCTGATTTGATTTTGATCAATTTAATTATGTTTGTATTCAAGGTGAATATTAGAAAAACAATTTCTTGAGGCAATGATAATTGAAGATGATTTAAAGTAAAAAAATCCGGACCTACGTCACAACTTTAATATTCAGGCATAACTTTTAATTCTAGACAACTTTTTTTCACGACATTTTACGGATTTTTCTGAAATAAGTGATAGGTGCTTTACTGTTGTTACCTTCATCCATTTCTATATTTTTTGACCCACCCCGTGTATGATGTTTGATCTGCAACCATTCTAATTGCAACTAATAAGTGGATAGAACATATAGAACATGCACCATCTTTTGATGATATTCAAATTTTGGATCTGCAATTAATAAAAAAAAAGTCCCATATGTTTCACACAAAAGAATATCCTGAAATGTGTTTTTTCTTGCCAGTCTTGTGGTGAAGTAATCACGGCACAATACTCGCCTGAGGATGCTTTGTTATTTTCGTCTTAGATGATTTTTGCAATGTCGGTTCAGGTTTTCATTGATGGTTGAAAATGATTTTTCACAAAACAGCACAATTATATTTTACTATCCATTATAGACCTATGATCAAAACGGAATGGTATCGCGAAAGGAGGCTGGGTATTTAATTGTATTTATGAATATTCTGATGAGATGTAAGTGCAAGATGCAAGACACAAATTTGAAACATCAAAATAACCCCATCATAAACATAAACAATCAGCCTGCTCCCCACTCTTCCTAAAAATCCGAGCAACCCATCTTTTACAGACAGAGATACGGCAACACTGTGGTTAGTGCATGGGAGCCTTGATTTTAAAAATCGATCACGGGAGCTACATCCAGCCGCGAGTGACAGAACAGATGATTGTGTTTTTGTTTTAAAGTGTAGTTTGAAGAATTATCCCGTGATTGTGTTTATTGTATTGTGAAGTGTGAGAACTACAGAATGGAAGCCGGATTTCAACAAGGACAGAGTGATAATCTGCCTCAAATTGATTCCTTCATGCTCACAAATTTCATTGGGAAAAATCAGGACTTCGTTGGTGCTGAGACAAGGGGGGGCAAGATGCAAAAGTCAGGCATGATATTATAACCAATGTAATGCCGGGTTTAGTGAACTGATAAACATAAATTATTCATCAACCCGTTATTTTAGAGCGTAGGTCATTAAACATCAACAGAATTTGTAGGTTATGGCGCGGGGCTCGACCGGGAGATAGGGACGACCGACTTGACGGGTTAAATGTGAAATATTCGACCACTACTGTGACGTCACGTTCATTTCGGCAGGATAGGCAGTTTTTGGTGGGTGTGACCAAGCGTAATTTTCAATAATTAATTACTCAATAATTAAAGGGCGCAGATTATTTTTTTCAGCGTTAATGGCATGATTACGCCCTAATCTTGATATTTTTCCCATTTCCAAAAACTGTGCAAATTGTCCATTGTCTGAAAATCTCTTTTTTTTTCATCCAAGAAGGCTCTGATCTGTCGTTCATTAATTCAGTATGACAGTTGTGTATTGATAACGAGTACCTACGCTTTTCGAATTAAAATAATAAATCTGATAAAAAAATTGTTGAAACCTGTTAAGAATGCACGGTTTTTTTCATTTCCCTATTCAAATTAAGAAAAGGTAGTCATGTTAGCGCTGTACTTGCGGTCACATAGAAATGCCGGCAAAAACACAATTTAGAAAAACCGTGATTATTTTGATCAACTACGAACAGAAATAAACTTGTAGGGGTTGTACGAGAAACAGTCGCTAATTGTAGGGGATTCTTTATGGCTTATTGTCAAAAATGTCACGATGCATGTTCATGTTCTATTGAAAATTCAATGCGTTCAACACATTTGCTGCACACTAAAGATAAGACTGAGTCCCAACTACGAATAAGTGTGATACTTCGATGATACTCAAATCTTTTATGCACCTTTGACACATCACTAGACGGGAAATTTTACGCTCTTTCCAAAAATCGAAAAATCCATGCATAAGAAAAATGAAAGTTGAGGCGCGTTACGGGAAAACAAAAGACGATTGAGACATGCCATTTTTTTCGTCTTGAAAAGTTGTCCCGAAAATGTCACATCTTCGTAGCTGTCAAATTAGACGTTTCAGGATTACTGGCAAAAAACAAAATCCGTCATTTTCGGTTTTTTGCCGATATTTCCAAAACCAATTGACCTATCGCAAATCTGAAAGCGGATATCGAATGCATTGAGTTTCCTCCAAAACTTTCTCGATTTAACCTTTGATGTAGGTATAATAGGAGCCAAGATCCCTGTATAGCGAAACGAATCTGGGACACACTGTATTTTGCAAAATAACTGCTATTTTAGTGGAAATTGCCTTTTCTATCAAAATATCCAATGGTTTGGTTAGTTTATGAACTATCCAGCTAGTTTATAAACTATCCATGTTTGTATATTAGCCGTAACATATACATAGGTAAATTAAATCATAATATTAGACACTTTAAGCACGTCCTAAATTTCAAACGTATCCGTATCCGCACCAATCTGCGCATGCTCAGAATAGATGCGGGGCTTCCGATTCGTTCCGTTGCACGCATCGTTGCGGGCCTTTCATCGTATCCGTATCTGAGAACGCATCTCAAGTAATCGAAGAATTATAACAAAAGCTCTTCATAACCGATAAACGAAAAATACACAAACATCCAAACCAAACCAAAAATATAAACAAAAATCAATATCTAGGTTGCAAAACGCGAAGTTTGACAACTTTGACGTTTCACCAATCCGTTTCGTATACGTAGAACCGATCGCTGCATAAGCGGGGTTTTATATATATGATTAACGTATGTCGATTCGTTTGGGGCTCCGGATGCGGATACGTAAAAAAATGTTGGGTTTGCTTAAAGTGTCTATTTTGTGTTCCCCTACATGCTCCTGCTCTGTGTCGGTTGTCGGATCTTATGCGGGACAACCTATATTATACTTGACAAAGTCCGCTTTTTTATAAAGTGTAAATTGCTAATGGCTCTTCTCAATACCATATTTATCTAATGTAGCTCTCCAAAAAGTTCAAGTTCGAACGCGTGGCTGTTTTTCTTTATTTGTCAAAATGACGAACAAATGGACAATATTATGTGCATTTTCAACTTTTAGGTAAACAGCAGAGAAAAAGTAGAGAGAAATCAGTGGACAAATCAGGAAAATTGAACAAAAAGCTGGCTCAAAGTATGAACAATCTTGATGATCCAAATTTGTTGCGAGAAGATAATGAAAGCCCATTTAATACGGGTATTTACCGGTGAGTTTGTTAGCATACAATTCGTGACCTACCACAATCGGATTAATCAAATAAAATCAAAATTATTCATCTTGTTAACACAAGATGAATTTTGATTTTATTATTCGTTATATTATTCGTCTCTAATGGTTTTAGAATTCATTCACCCTTTTCTACTAATACCAATCAAATCATATAGGCTTAGAACCACTGATCTCCAAAATAAATGGATGAATAAAACGCTTGTCGAGGCGAGCAAATTTACAAGCCCGGAACATAAACACCGACAAACAGTTCTGATCATGCCTAGTAGATTTATTTTTGTTCTGAGGAACTGGGCCGTACTTCATATTTTAACAGGTAAATTGAAAGCAACTGAATAGGTATCATTTGTCGAAATTTTCAATTATAACGCTAATGTCAATAGGGCCCCACACACGGAGCGACGAGGTCGGTCGAGCTCGGCCGACCCGGTCGGCTGACAGGTCTGCCATACCATATCCGACGACTTGGTCTGTGAGCGATCTGATATGTCGTGTCCACACACGGACATACCTGGTCCGTGATTTATCAAACGATCTGTTCTTGCACGGACACAACCCCTTAATAGAGCCCCACATGAACAAAATTTGAATCTCTTGGTCTTTACGTTAGTTGTTAATGAAAATTTGAATGTAGAGTGTTGTGACAAGGTCTTTCACCGACGCCGTATTTCACCGACCGGGTCAGTCGTTCCACACTAACCGGCGGTCGAAGTATGCAAAATTAGACAGACACTGTCCGCTGTATACCAAGTCGCTCAAAATGTCGCTCCGTGTGTGGGGCCCTAATAAAGTCAAAACAAACCACTAAATGTTCTAAAAACGCCAAAAAAAACACCAAAATCCAATAATATTCGAACAGCAAGCTTGATTCACTACGGAAAAATGGCGAGGTTACCGTGATACGGCACTGCAAGCAGAAATAGCAACAAGGAGCTTTTCTGCCGACACGACACTAAATCTGAATTTTGCTGACTGGTCTGAAGCAGTGTTGCCAAGTTGATATGGATGGATGACTTTGATTGTCGCCTTGACTACCAGTAAAATTGTCAGAGTACGGTTTAAAGCTATATCGTTGATGAAGATTATTTATTATGGATAAAATCCAATGAGATTGAACAATTTCTGGGACATAAAAAACGATGTGAGATAGTTTCAATACTTTTAATGATCAGCTATTTCGTGTTTTTTAAAGTAAGTAGTAGGAAATACTTTTATCTACAGTAAGGTATAATAGAATGTCAGAAAAAAAATTATGTGTAGACCACGGCGATTAGGTGATTTTTCCAGGCTTCAAGAAGTATCCGGACACGCTGAACCTTGCCCGTACATTACTTCTTTCAGCCTGTGAAAATGCCACTTTACTGCCTAGATATACAATATACTATTGTTCCCACGTCATCAGGGGCGGTCCTGACTGGTTGGGAGCCCGCGTGCAAAATTAATTTTGGTGCCCTTTTCCCCTCTCTCCTTCCCTTGAAAAAACCGTTTTTATAAATGGTAAATTTTATTTTCAAAAATATCAAATCTGAGGTACACTATTTCTAAAAACAAAATGGAAATTCACCAGGGCGGAAAGGTAACAGTGTAAAACTACAGGGTGGTCCGTAATGAATGCGTCATACTATTATAACGGTAGATTCTAGACGCTAAATTATAGCGATTTTGCTAAATTTACCTTGATACTAAAATCGATAATAACCGAGATACAGGGCTGAAAATTGGTATGTTGGGGTCTTTTGGGGTGAAAAATAAGAATCTAGTGTCTATTTTGTTACACCTGATAGGGGGTGCCATCTGCCTGTAGGCCATCCGTCTGTACAGTTAATCTGATTACAAAATTTGATTCTACTATGTCTTGTATGTAAAAAAAATATACTTCATTTAATTTGATGTAACGCTTCGTTTTCGAGAAATTCGATATTGAATTATTCAATACATGCGAATTTCATAAAAAAATAAATACCAACGTCTATTTAGAATGGTCAATGAATAACGTTGGTAATTATTATTTTATAAAATTCACATGTATTGATGTCGGCAGATGGCGTCCCCTATCCGGTATAACAAAGTAGACACTAGATTCTCATTTTCCACCCCAAAAACCCCAACATACCAATTCTCAGCAAGATCAGTCAGATACTTATGAAAATAATTATTGAAATCGAAAACAATATTTTAACTTTGACACCCTGTATCTCGGTTATTATCGATTTTAGTATCAAGGTAAATGCAGCTAAATCGCAATATTTTAGCATCTAGAATCTACCGTTATGATATGACGCATTCATTACGGACAACCCTGCATGTGAGTAAAGAAACCACTATCGCAGAAATCTTATGAACCTTTCCTTTTGATAAGATCATAACTGTTAATAAATGAATAATTATATAAGTAAATCAAAAAAGCTTCAAACAATTGCTGGGCGCACTGAAATTGCCGAAACTTTTTGCCAGATTTTGCTCTCTGATCTCTGTTCGGAAGTACGGACTCTACAAAGTAGACATTGAACCCGAGAAAAACCAAACTAAATTAAACTGTACTGCCGCATGCCGTTCATTGGAAAATTCTACTAAATGAGGATAAATGTACTAAACGAGGTTGACGTCATCAAACGACTTGCTTAATAATCTTCCTTATAACACAGGCACGTACTATTAACTGGACGTTCGCGAATGTTTTCTAAACGTTCAACGAAAGTTCTTTGTCGGCAAAAATTACGTGTATTGAACCTTTCCCAGGACATACTCAAAACGTTCTTTTAATTCTTGTAAAACGATTAAAAACCCTCTTTTCAAAGCTTTTTTTGAACGTTTTGAAAACCGAATTGTAGAATTTTCTCTAAATGTGCCGTAAATGATCAAGAATATTGAAAAACATCCCCAAAATAATTTCAAACTAATGTTTTTCCTATTCCTAGGTAAATCTGACACACAGCATTTGAGATGCTGGCAGTTATCATTGTATAGTTTCACCTTTGTAATGATTGTTGTATGTGGGCTAATGAACTCTGTAAGTGAAAAAAAATATATCAGAGGAATTGCGAACTACCTGTAACTAAGAATCAAATGCAACATTGAAAATAATATAAATCATTTATATGAAAAATAAATTTACATATATATTTCTCTAAACATTTGGCTTGGAAAGGAACTGAAATATAATGATTATAATTATTCTGATAATATAACTTTGAAAAAATTAAACTACATAATAAATAAATTTTGATCAGAAACTAAACATAAATAATAATTTAGCCTTTTGGTTTACAATAAGGAACCGATAACAATATTAATTATTCTAAAGAGTCAAAAGGACAAACTCTCTATGTATTCATTTCCTATTCACAAGCTCCTTTGCTTTTTGCTTTTCCACGTTTTAGCCAAGACCCAATAGCAGATTATGTTTCTTTTCGATCTTTGATGCAGCTTCTGTAATGAAATGGAAAAAAAATAGGTAATAATAATGTGATATATTGGTAACAATGTCGGCACCGTTATACATTTCCTTCTTTTTCACCTGGATCCTGAATCTGAGCATGAATCGGAATCTGTATCCTGTATCATATGAAAATAAGCGGATTGACTATGATGTCAGAATTACAAATTTCTGTAAGATTTTGAGAACAAGAAGGAAGGACACTGGTAGAGGAGGAATGTCTATTGTTTTCGCTATCAGAGGCTGATTCAAAGTCTTTTGTATTATCGAGAATGCTTATCTGATACTTTTCTTTCAAAAGCACTGGTACTCATGTCAATTATTAGGTACCTTTTCAAGTCAAGTCGCACTTCACAAAAAACAAACACAATCTAATTATTTTCACAAATATCACTAAGAATGTTGAAACTAGGGAAAACACGACTAAAACACGAATACGAATAATAACAAGAGTAGACGCCAAACCAAGCGCCAACCGTCCATTCGTTTCGTATTTCGTATGAATTATGACATTTGTGACACGACCATAGATGGGGAAAATTTATGGATGCATGCGGCGCAATGGCGAGTATTGCGAGTGGCCATGTTTTCCACCTTTCACGTAAATTGACGCATGTGTTGGTTAAAAGCGACATTGACCGTCCGTCGCCTCGTTTTTATGAGAGATTTTGCAATTTCACTATTGCTCATTTCAATATTCACTGTAAGTTTCAATTCACAAAATAAACATGTTAAAGTACTTGCAACTGTCCCAGTCCAGGACGTTCGGACTTGATTGGTACCTAAATTGTATGTTTTCTAAACGTTATGTGTTATATCTTTGTGATAACTATGCCATTGTACTAATGAACTTTGACTAAAAGTTATATATAATAGGTGTGTTTGTTATGCTCCACTAGTGCACACTTTTCTACTCTACAACACTCAGTGTGGCTTTGTTTGTGAAATGTTTGTCTGTTTTTTAGGATAGAATATCTTTACTAGCTTAGTGAAGCTATTCTATCCTAAAAAACAGACAAACATTCCACAAACAAAGCCACACTGAGAGTTGTAGTGTAGAAAAGTGTGCATAACAAACACACCTATAATCTTCAAAATTAGGAGGTTGTTACAAGAATACCTATATCTGTGTGGATATAAAGATTTGTGTAAATAAACAGTATACAGGGTGTTTCAAAACCATTGGGCAAAAATGAAAGGATTGATTTCTGATGTCATTCTAAGACAAAAAGTTCCAATAAACATACGTCCGAAAACGCATCGTTTGTATGATACATGGTGACAGTCTTTTTTTTTTTTTTTGTCTTAATAATTGAGTCAAATTTTGACCGATTTGTTTGAAATTTGGCAGCGTTGTTGTAAGTAATAAGGGGCTTCGTGTAACGATTCATTTTGCTGAACTTTGTCAAAAAGTTTGACGGGGACTTCCAAATGATACTCGTTACCATGGAGTCTTACGATCGAGTGTGGGATCCACTGGTGTTACGATTATATCGTTATTTTTTGCAAATGTTGGAGCTTATGTGGCCCTGCACAAAGATAGTTTTTACTTTTTGTCTCGTGAAAGAAGCAAGATCCGCTTTGTCTAAAAAAAAATTCGAAATTTAATTTAAGTCACTGGCGAACATTTTTTTTCAAAAATTGATGTTATCTTGCCTGCCCTCAACGCCACTGGACACAATATTTTTTATCTATTAGGGTCAAAATTAGCCCCTTATTACTTACAACATCGCTGCATGCCAAATTCCAAACAAATCGGTCAAACTGAATTGTTAAAAAAAAATGATTTAAAAAAAAACTTTGCCACCCTGTATCATAGAAACGATAAGTTTTTGGAACTTTTTTTCTAAGAATGACCTCAGGAATCACTTCTTTCATTTTTGCTCAATGTTTTATTATACACCCTGTATAATTAGAATGTATTGCAAAACAAATTATTCTAAAATGTATCAAAGGGCAAAGATGTAGACAAGATATAAAGATATAGTTGAAAAAAAAGCAATACAGTTCGTGAGGCGTGAGAATTGACTGGTATAGTGTTGGATTTCAATAGGTCGATACAGCTACTGCCTTAGACTTTGACTGCTCTCCACGGCCGGTTGACTCCATCGAGGATCGGAGGCGGCATCGCCAGCCTTTGAATATGCACCGCCACAGACGGAGCAGATAATATTTACATTATGATTTGATATCGTGGTTGTAGATTGTAACACCGTGATTTCATTGACGCGGTGACTCCCTTATGTTCAAAGATGCGAAATCTGGCTCCTCTAGATAATACGAAGGTTTGGAGACAGCATCTCCATGTATTGGTGGTGATGAGAAACCTACTATCAAGAACTAACATACGTAGTTTTCACATGCTGTAGAAAGCGAAGCGGTGCATTTCTCTCCTGCAGATCCTAGCCGCACTGATGAGCTTGAATACAGCGAAACGCGTCTTTGGATGGATCTGTGGGAAAGAAATGCATGTCTTTCGCAACCCCTAGCCTTTGGGCTTTTGCTTCCTCTAGATAAGACTCGGATTTTTTTTCTGTTGCGTTCGGGGCACGCGTTCGCCGTACGCCAGGACCGCCCCTGTACGTCATTGGAAAATGGGTATTGCGCTTGAGCCATTCTGTTTCGACTGACGAATTCCATGCGCAAACAACATACTATTTTCTCCGTGTGGTGTGATCCCTGATTTTCAATGGGCCAGCTATAAACCTTCATTCATCCATTTATTTTAAGGGTCATTGCTTAGAACAGACTAACTTTCGGACGCAAAATAAATTGGCATCGCCAAATCTCAGTCAAAAATTGTACTTTTTAGGAAAAAAGCCAACCTTAACGAAAGAGCTTTTTCTTATTCTATTAGGCAGGAACACAGAAGCAGAAGTTACGGAAGTTTGGCTAATTTGAAGTTTGCTACTCCTTTGCCCAATGGAGTCCACGACGTAAGATTTTTTTCATTTTTTAACATTCGTATCGTCATAATAAAATTTGGTGACAATCCTTTGTTAAATTCTTGTGCTAGTTATAATTTTATATACAGTTGTCTCGTCGAAAAACTTGTGATCTTCCTTATTTGAATATGATATGTTGATATTCCGTAAAAACAACTTTTAAAAAAAGTATTCTACACACACCGGCAAAATCAGGGAAACGCACAAAATGTATACAAAGTTTGACATCAATTCTCTACAACTCAATGCTCGATTTCAATATATTTTTTACTGGATTGTTGATCGGCTCTTCAAGAATACATCTGACTAGTTTTCGTTATAAAATTATTCGTCTTTATACCATATACAGGGGCGAAAAACAAGTGAAGATTTTTTGATTTTCTTTGAGACACTCTGTGGAGTGAACCGCTGACAGTTGAATATGGTCTTTAGCATCACATTGACGCCTGATCTTTTCTTAACATTTCCGTTTTTTATTTTCTGTGATATCTCAATTTTTAACGAAAATACAGGGTTTCTAAGAAAAGTCTGAAATTAGTCTTCATTTTTTACTTTACATAATAACTTTTTAAATAACAATAAACGATTAAAAATCAAACAGTAGTAACAATTTATTAACGCGTGTGACCTCCACGAGCCCTTATGACAGCAGTCATGGAAAGGCGGATCTTCCCATGCTTCTGATGACATTGTCGATGAGCTCTTGTGGCAAATTGTCCCGGATCTCAACCAAAGCAGCTGCCACTTGCTTGGATTTTGAGGTTGGGGAGTTCTAGAATGTAGTCGTCGGCCTAATATGTCCCAGATATGTTCAATTGGATTAGGGTCCAGAGAACATGCAGGCCAATTCATGGTTCTTACTCCTATGTTATCCAGGAAAAAAAAACGAATTAATGCAAAACCGGCTCTCATCTGTGAAAAGCACGTTGGCCCACGTGTGATTGCCCCAATTTTCATGATCCCTAGCAAATTCCAGTCTGGCCACTCGATGACAGACTTTTCTTAGAATCCCTGTATTTTCGTTAAAAATTGAGATATCACAGAAAATAAAAAACGAAAATGTTTAGAAAAGATCAGGCTACAATGTGATGCTAAAGACCATATTCAACTGTCAGCGGTTCACTCCACAGTGTCAAAAAAAACTTTATTTCTTTTCGCCCCTGTATATGGTATAAAAATGAATAATTTTATAACGAAAACTAGTCAGATGTATTCTTGAAGAGCCGATCAACAATCCAGTAGAAAATATATTGAAATGGAGCATTGAGTTCCAGAGAAAATTGATGTCAAACTTTGTATACATTTTGTGCGTTCCCCTAATTTTGCCGGTGTGTGTACTTTAATCTAATTTTTCACAGTGTTTCTTGAATCCGAAACGATATCCCATGAAATAATCATAACACATGCACTGGCACACATACTAAACTAAGATTCGTAGGATATCGATCGAGAAGACATAAAAAAAGAAAGAGAAATAATACAGATGGTCCAGGATCTAGATTTGTCAGGAGATGAAATTGAACGAAGTGAAGTGCCAAGAGGAATGTATGATCCAAGAAATACGATGGCGCCAGGACCGGTTATTTTAACAGGGACACAATTGAATGGCAGAGGTCATCGGCGATAGAGGTTGGTTTTCGATTTCAAATGATTCTCATTTCAAATTCCGGTTTTTCCATTTTTATATTCTCACATTTTCACTTTTCCAGATAATCCATAATCCATGAAGATAAAACTTCGCCTTCGATGAGTAGCTCAAAAGAAATTATTGTTAAAGCCCTATTATACAGTAAGCATTCAATAACTAGATGCAATATTCTATACATAAAATGAGATAGATTCAACAAATCGTCAACCAACATATTCCATTATATTCATAGTTTTTTTTTCTTATTTTACACCATTCAAGATATTCGTATTTATATGAATATTTAGGAGAATATCTTGTTTATAATAAGGAGAAATAGTAAGTACATTAGGTTAGTTTATATGAATGAAAAATTCCGTGATAGCTTCTTTCTCAACGTCGTAATTTTATGAGAAAACAAGTAGAATCCATTTTTAAGAAGATGACAATTCATACATACGTACATAAAAAATATGTATCACTGAATTTGATGCTATGCGTACTAATAGTCTATGTTTTTCTCAACTTCAATTATTTTGAAAAATTACTAAAAGTTAAGCTCATGATGCTTGCAAAAAAGTCAAATGATTTACATTGTGTGTAGTATTTTCATGAACTGTTTTGTTGTGTCTCAAAATTAGTTAAATCCATATTTTGATTAATTGTAGTTGTGCCATTTTACCAGAAAATTTGACTATAAAACTTATATTGTAAGCCGATATGTCCAATATTTTTATCAACAGTTTGTAGATAAATGCAATAAAATGTGTATTATAGATAGATGACACGTTTTAATGATTTAAGTCTCATACCAGATCTAGGTATTCACCGTTATAAACTAGTATTGATTTCAAAGTTATACGGGTTTTTCATAAGTCATGGTTCAAACCCAAAGAGGTGATAGAGGAAGTTATTTCCAATCAAAAAGTTCCTATAACATGAAAACAAGTTTTCTTTTTATTTGTGAACAGTTGCGCAGTTGCTGATGTGTATAATTCACTCCATAGCATACAAACTGATGCGTGTGGCACTGACGGTATCATGGTAACCATATTATGATCAAGCAATGTAGTCCCTTGATTATTGATCCTTATCTTCAAACATTACCAACTCTTGTATTGAACAGAAAACAGAACAGAACTATTCCGCTTATTGAATCCTTTGCTTGAAAGCCAGTAGGTACCGAGACATTTGATGATATGCGAATTATATCCACTCTACCAGCCATATCAAAGGTTTAGGAAAAGTTTTTTTGTATAAACTGATGTATAGCTATTTCAACTCAAATGCCATTATTCCTAAATTTCAAAATGGCTTTCGAGGAGAGCACTGAACAACTAGGTAGTGATATCAGAGGCGTCTCAAAAATGCAAAAAAATAAACTCAATCAAGAGCAAACAGTCATTTTTTGGTATTTCAACGTTAAGTGAGAAATAAAAAACTTGCTCCAAATTATGTCCAGGCGTCTTTGAGCTGTCAATTTTTGGAAATGGAGAAAATATCAAGATGAGAGCGTAATAATGCCATTAACGATTAAAAACCTGCGGCCCGTAATAATGTACCAAGTAACGGACAATATGCAAATTTGTCGGAAATATAAAAATATAAGGATAATAGTAAGTACTGATCACTTGGATCAGTGGTACTGATGCCAATGATGTTTAAAAAATCAACCTACGGCCTCTATTAATATTAATGTAGTAATCACCGATAGTGGAGAGAGGCTCCCAACGTGCAGACCATGCATAGAAGCTAGAAGAAGAAGAATCATCGATTAAAGAGCGCCAATAAACATCCACGACGTCAGAGAATACATTATTTATCTCCGTCTGTCGTATTGACTGTAATAACTCTCTCTCTCGAGTGAGGGTGATTTAGCTCCGCCCCGTTTCGATCACACAGTGAAATAAGCGTTTTCTATTTTATTTATTTAGTATATTTTTGGGTATTTTGGAAACATTTTTTCGCTGATAACTTTCTATTATTGTCTAGAATACGTATACTATAAAATGCCAAGTCATTTGAAAATGTATGCAAATTGTCCATCAATTATTATTGAAAATTGTGCCTGACCACCAGAAACGGGCGTATCCCGTCGTGATACTCGTGACGTCACAGTAGTGGTCAAATATGGGGGTGATTCTTGGGTTAATTTAAAAAAAAAAACTTTATATGAACGTTTGTCTGGAAGTCCTAACTTTTGAGATACAGGGTGGTCAAGATTCAAAAAAAAATTAAAGTAGAAGTGGTTTTTATATTTTTCATCGAATACGCAACGTCGGACGAAAGAAAATTAGAAGAGGCCAAATTTGCTCAGAAATAGATGGAAATTAAAAAAAAAAACACAGAGAAAACAGTGGCGTACCATATTTTTCGTCAAAAATATTTAGTTTGAACCCCGCACGAACGCCACTGGTACAAATTAAAAAAAAAATAGGTGAACGTCAGAAAAGGCCTTTAGATGAATAGAAAATGGAGACCAAATTTCGCATCAATATCTACAGGGGTTTCATATGTTCTTAAATCTTCACCACCGTATCCCAAACGTAAGGACTTTCAGGAAATACGTTCATATAAAGTTTTTTTCTTGGAATTAACCCAAGAATCACACCCTGGATTGTTTCGCACTTATTTATTCACTCCCTGTATATCAGAGAATATATTGCTAAGCCTCTTCACACTGAAATTGTTTTCGAATCAACAAATTAACGCAAGCAGAAATTCGGTATCGGCTTAAGCAAGACCTTGAACGCAAATTTCATTTTAGATAGTAGCATTATGCTTCCCGTTTGACAAACGAAAAGCATCTAGGTACATGATTGAGTCAATGTGTGGCAAATTGTTACTCGGCCCCTTTTAAAAGCCTGATTTCATTGTTCAATTCGATGGTCATCAAACCCTACGTTCACAATATTCACATGAAACGATTATCAACAACCGGAAAAAACATAGTTCCGGCTTAAATCTTGCGAATGTCTTTTTTCAATTCCAGACTACAAACCAGACACAAAGGCGCTTTCGGTCTTCTTCACTCCAAATCATCATTTTTATTCAAAATAATCGGATGATACACATTATATTATTTTGAAATGAGGCTACGCACTGCCACTTATTTATATCGACGTCGACAGATAGTTTTCACTGATCACTTGCACAGACATTGTTGAAAAAGAAACTTCAAACTCAAACGCGAAACAGCCATGAACAACTGCAACACCTGTCAATAATCGCTTTGAATTTTTGAATTTGAAACTGAATTATGTGCCGCCTCGAATCAATCAATAGGAGAGACCGATCAACTTATTGATGAAATAATATTTACCTTTTTTCAATGGCATACCCTATATATCATTGAATATTTAAAAAGCCATTTTTGTTCTGATCACGAAAATACAGCACACATGCCGTTTCTTTTCAATAGTTTAGCGTAAATTGGTATAAAAATATGTTCAAAATTGTAACTTTGCAGCATGAAGATACATGAGTTTCTTCATTTGTTTCCAATAATTGTCATGGTTGCACTCGAATTGTCAAATGGTCTACGTGAATACTGTTCCTTAACAGTGAGTTGGTGAATGAAAGAATTCTATATCTTAGAAAATATCTAGAACAACAACTCTAACAATTATTACAACACGACTGTAAAATCTAATTATAATCAGATTTATACCAATTGATTCTGAACTATTGAATGGAAAGGGCATGTGTGCTATATTTTTGTGGTCATAAAAAGATGCCTTTCTAAATATGTGATGATATAGGGTATGCCATTTAAAAAAAAATATGTTGAAAGTTTAAAGAATATTTGACTCAGTAGCACAAAACTTCACGAAAAACACTGCAATTCTTCTTTTTTTGCCAAATCTTTCAGCTCAATAAACGAATATTTTACAGCATTTTGAAAGTATAACAAATCGAATTGAAAGCACTGTAAAATTTGGAAAAATAACTTGCTATGTTGATAAAAATAGGATCCAGAAGAGTGGCAGAATTTTGGAAGTCTCTGGTACTTTCTTGATCATCAAGTGTAATCACAGTCTTTCATGCATTCATGCATCATCATTTGCTACACCAGTGATGATATTCGTCCTTGATATTCCGTAATTTGCATTTTTCATAACGTGCGGTGCAATAACCATCCACTTGCTAAGTAATAAATGCAACCATAGCAATAAATACATATGCATCTCTCGAGCGTCTTCGTTTATGAAAATATTCAACTCATACAACATATCCATGTCTTTTCTTTTTTTGAACAATAAATAAACTGAGGAATTAAACAATACAGGTGATAAGACAAGCATAAGATTTTATTATACAAACATACAGATAACGTATATAACAACCAGTTTGAAATGTATCATTATCAATAGCGAATGGAGACCAAGATAGGCAATTCCTTTGATAACTCGATTCCAGGTTCGCTCTAATCAGACAGATGCTTATATAAAAAAACAATTCATTTATGATCTTGGAATTGGAATCAAGAATAGAACGTACAAATTTATCTAAAATAATTCACGACTCGACACTAGGGTCCAGCAGCAGAACGTTATCTATGAATTATTATGATACAGAGAAAAGGAAATAGAGGTCAATTTATTGCAAAACCAATCCTACTTGATTTGGTCCCATTGAAGGACATTTCCAATTGTACAAATAGTATTGCAACTTTCCATCACCAATGCCAAATTTCAACGTCTCAAGGAATTCACCGTTATCCATCAAGTCTAGAGCATTGAAGACGTCAAAACCTAATTGCTTGGCAGAAATCAATGCGTCTTGCATCAGAACTATCCAAGGCGTTTTGGTGCTTACGTTGTAAAAACTATAAGCAGCCTACAAGAAATCAAATATCCATTGCAATACTTCGTGAAAAATACAATCATTACTGAATACAAATGGCATAATCTGCGTTCAATCAATTTATCTTCTTAATGTTTTACATCAATTCAAGTACATATTATTATTCTGTGGAATTCGCTCACCTTTAATGTTTTATGCACGGGATGATGCATAACACTGCTAGGTAAAGTATAGTAACTAACAAAGTCAGTTATTCTACCATCTGTTTCTACGACAAAACTATCAATTATGTTTGGACGTGGCATAAACCAGTGGATAAAATCCTCTTTGGTAAAATATGGAGCAAGATCAAATTTTTTCAAATACTGGAAAGTAAAAAGGTTAACTTACATCTTGTAATATCAATTATTATAAAACCGTTATTATTACCTCAATTAATAAATTATGAGTTTCATCCACATCATTTAATTTTAACTCTCGAAAACCAGGGGTTCGAGGTGTATCTGGCAATTTGTAGAGTTTCATTGTTCTCTGCATCGTCATATTACGAGTTAGGTGTGAAAATTTAACCTGGAAATTATTATTTGATCGATACATTACAAACGAGATCTTGAACAAAACAAAGCCGGGATTACACGGTTCCAGTACCTTGTTTCAGTAAATCAACCAGAAATACGCTTATACAGGGTGAGTCATTGATATGATTAAGCTAAATTGCGCTTAAACCGTTAAAGATATCGGAATGAACAAAATGAATTTGAATAATCAGTGCAGTTTGTAAAATGTTTTTCAAGATACAGGGAGTATCATATTTGCAGAGCAGGCTTCAACATCGTTTTTTTCAAATAGCAACCCCTGTATATCTTTAGATATTAGAATTCACACACTTTCTGGCATCTCAAATCCATTTTGTTTTTGCAAATCGCTTTGACCCTTCAAAAGTTATTCAACTTTTTCTAGAAATTGATGCATTTGCAAGCATTGATTAATACCACAGGGCACTTGGATTTTGAGATATCAAGTTGAGACTTTTTCAGTGTCTAAGCAATTGCCTGGGGTATCTTTAATTGGCAATGCTTTCGATCGGCATTAAATTGTATGATACCACTTTGCTGATATAGATGAACTTCAAAACACCAAAACTTGATCTTTTTTGGATAGCACTCTGTTACTTAGTCGCGTTAAGCTTGTAATTTCACGTATCACACACAATTTGTTGATAGTTTAGGAGATAATTTTGTTCTTCTTTAGGCGCAATTGAGCTTACTCATACCAATGACTCACCCTGTATAGTTTCATCATTTCACTTTGTATCTTTATTTTTTGCAGCATATTGTTATGTTTTATGTTAGTTTATTGTTAGTTTATTGTTAGAGTTTGAAATAATGGATTCGAAACAGAAATGTAGGTATTTTACTTATGAAAAAAAAGTAACAGTTAATTTTTAAATGCCAGCATTCAACAAAATGTGTCGAACATAGTTAAAAACAAGTTATTTTCCTTGAAAACGTTATATGAAATGTTTTCCCAGATCAGTTAAACCAGTACTGGAATAATGTCTACATGAGGCAAGTACTAAGATCCGATGCTAGATTTCAGTAACTTGCTCCAATAAAAAGGAGTGCTTTCTTTTCGCCGGACTAGAATTTTACTAAAATCGACACTAAATTTTGGTACTAAAATACCTGTCTACACACAACAAGTACTAAAATTCAGTACTGGATTTGGAGCCTCATTCGCATTAAAGCCGGTTTACACGTATCCAGTGTTAAGTGGAGTATTCAGTTGGTACTTGATTCCAGTGTTTTATTCTGTGATGTTTACTAAATACTCACTCAATTGAGTTTACACGATTAGCCCATATAAGGGATTCACTTCGGAATGAGAGATAATAAGCTGTGAACTCGTATACATCTTAATTTTAGCATTCTAAAAGTTGTCTCAAAAGTCTCATAGAATCTCGTGTCGGCGTCCTGAGATATCCAAGGTCAAAGGTCACAAAAATCAGTTTTTCGTCAATATCTCGCTTCCTATGGTTTCAATCTCATTTGCATCTAGCTTGTCTATTCCGTTGATCACAAGCTGCAGAACATTGAATCCTCGATTTTCTGCATCCGCAGCGCGAGCAACAACAATTCTTCATTCTTGTAGTTGCAAAATAGCGTGTTTAGCAATTCATCCAGATGCTGATGGTAATATTGTGGTTATCGGTTCCAAGAGCTCATTTCGAATTACCCATTAACCTTATTCCTGGGGTTTTTGATTTGGTAAGTTGTCTCTGCCTACACTCTTTTTCTGTGGATGAGCCGCTGCATTTGTTGGTGGACTAGATGAATTCGGTATACAGTAAACGCCAAACAACTATCTATCTTCGTCATCAATGCCACCAAGTGCGTTGTTATGTGCCAACAAAATTTATGTATTTATTTATTTATTTATTGCCAGTACACTACAGAATAAAATAATTCCAAATGGTACATACTGAATGAATCTGGTAAAAAAAACAGAATAACATAATTAAGTAAAATAAAGAAAGGTGGAACAAATCACCATCATTAAAAATGCAAACGAGACGGGAAAAGTCTGACGCAGAACGAAGCAAACAGACTATTGAACACACATCAACAACGGTATCTCAAATACGATTTCACACACGATAAGCTGTCGTAAAAAATATCACAGTCGGAAAATGTTTTATTGTAGGAGCTTTGCAGCCTATCTGAGGAATGGGTAAGTCCATAATTTGTTCTGTGAGGGAGCTCGGAGAACAGGACGTTCCGTCTGGTGCGTCTCGCCGGGACCCGAACTGATATTGTCTCGAGTAGCCCCATACAATCCGTGAATCCATTCAGCAACTTGTACAGGAACATAAGCATGGAATCCTCTCTTTTGTCCTGAAGACTCCTCAGCCCACAAAGCTGCAATCTGGACTCGTATGTCAAATCCTTCTGTGGAAAGTTGTGCTTGTACAGCAGAAACTTGGTGAATTTGCGCTGTGCACGCTCAAGTCTTCGAATGGATACTGTGAAAAGGTGACCAAATGATTGGGCAATATTCCAGTGTCGATCTGACAAGGGCATTGTACAAACACAGTATAGCCTTTATGTCTTGAAAGTGCCTGGTGCTTGTTTGGATGAAACCGAGCATTCTAAAAGCCTTCAATGTAATATTGTCGATGTGAATGCTGAAAGACAATGTGCTGTCGAAAGTCACACCAAGATCGTTCACGAAGGGTACACCCTCCAACTCCCGACCGTCCAATACATAAGCATGGATGATCGGATTCTTATTCCTACAAAACCTCATCACCTTGCACTTGGTTCAAAAAGTTATTCTGGCACCATGATACTAATATAGTATCATGTTCTGGCACCATTCCCCCAAACTGTCCAAGTCAGATTGAAGCGAGCGATGAGTCACTTCTTTGGAGAGAAAACCACAAACCTCGACTCGTTGCCTCCGTCCGCTGACATAGGATCGGATCCATTCAAGGTAGCTACCACCTACGCCAATCTCGTCCAGCTTTTTGAGAAGGAGGCCATGGCAGACACAGTCAAAGGCCTTTGACATATCAGTGTGAATGACGTCCATCTGACTTCCGTCTTCCATGGAAGTGACAAGGAAGTTATGGTAGACACCAAGGTTTGTGGCAGTCGAACGAAGCCATGCTGGTCCATGATACACCTCTTGTTAACAGAAAACAGCTCTGTGATGATGGATTCGAATAGCTTTGGAATGGCAGAAAAAATGGAGATGCCTCGATAATTGCCGATATGGCTCCTATCCCCCGATTTGAGGGGAATTCTTCCACACCGCTGAAAAGATGACATTATCGATGAAATTTCCTACATTTTCTGTACATTCCAATCCAGTATTTGTAGACGGTAGTTTTCTTCTCAAAATACTTGTGCCAGTTGATCAATATTCAGAAGTTCCTCTCTCAGTTGTTTCAACTGATAAGGCATCATCAGACCTGTCAAATTGAGGAAATGCCATTTTGAACAATGTTAATCATTCATAATTAGGGATGTTTCCGTGATTAAGCAACTTCATACAACGTGTTATTTACCAGCAATCACGCATGGCCTTGCATTGCTATGTATGATTGAGCGCAGCGCGCTCTCCGCGATCTATCTCAAAAACGGTTAGCCGTATCAAAAAAGTTTTGAACTATATTTATAGAGAATTTTATGCTTTATAATTTTTGTAATAGATGCAAATAAGATTGAAACCATAGGAAGCGAAATATTAACGAAAAACTGATTTTGTGACCAAAATAAAGGTGTGTACGAATTTACAGCTTATTATCTCTCATTCCGCAGTTGACCCTGTAATTTGGATTAAATGACTGGAGTAGATTACAGTTACTTAAATTTTAAAACTCAAGACTCTACCAAACACTGGAGACCTGTGAACCGGCCTTGAAGCCTCATTCGGATTAGGCCAGTGATTTAGTCGAGTGGCGAGTAATTTAGTGACAAGCATGTGCAAAACAATTACTTAAGTCTACAAAATCACTCGCCACTCGACCAAATTACTGACCTAATGCGAATGAGGTTTTAAGTACGAGTTGATGGTTGATGTAGGGCTGTGGATTTGATCGATCGTTTGACTATATACCCCTAGACCGGGCATCCTGGAATATTCTTGACAACATCAGCGAGAAGACGTACGTAGAGCTTAGCTTGATTCGTATAATCATAGTACAAGAGCGTTGCCAAATTGTCGAGATCGACGTACTTATGTGTCTCCAAATAATTAAGATAACAGTTTTATTTAGATTTATTAAAACATTTCCACATAGTTTTTATTCTGTTATTGCTAACGAGAAAATTAATATTTGCACAGGTTGTGTTTTCTTCCTCATATATGTTTCTTGAACAAATAAGAAATTTAATTCAAAATTTAATTTTCTCAATTGATGCAATCAATTTATTATTTTAATAATATAGAATGTAGCTATGTTTTTTTTTGTCCATACAGAAAACCATGATTATGACGATCTATCAGAGTTTTCAAATATTCTATGATTTTAGAGGATTAATCATCATCTAAACACGGCAACCTAGCTTTTTCGTCAAAACCAGAAATAATCGATCAAACAACTTTGCTCATTCATAAACAAGTTCGAGGAAGGCGTGGCTTCTGGTTTTTAGTACAGTTGCCAACAATATCAACGCAGCTTTTAGTGGAATACGCGTATTCAAGTGCAAATGCAATATTGCCAACAATAGCTCAAAAAACAACCTCCTTCTTTGTCGTTCTCATTGCACGAATGACATCAAAACAAGCAACGATTTATGAATGAGTTTCCTGGTCTAGTAGTACATAGTCAAAGGACCGATCAAAGATTTTTCGGTCAATTGACTGAAATGAATTTCAAAAAAAATAATAGAAAATGCAGTAAATGAACCCAACTATACTCGTCAACTTCCTTATTTTTGATCCAGTTCCGATCCATTTCAGAACTAATTCACATGCGCAGTTGATCAAATATCGTGAAATTGTATCAATTGTACATTGTTCTGCGCAGGTACGGAACGTGTTCGTAACCGACACGCGGACAAAACTAATGATTTGTTATAAAAAGTTTTGCTTGTTGTTAAAAGTGTATTCTCCGCTCAACTGGTCAAAAATTCTAGATTTTATTATGACTGGTTGCGTGTTGAAAATTTTAAAAAATACGATTTTTTTCTTCAGTGTATAAAATAGGTGGGTATATTGATGAAACTTTTTGAGCCATTGGAGCTGATTTAACTTATCCGCCTGACTTGGAGAACATGTGTGTAGTATTTTTTACTAAAAAAAATATGGTACGCCACAGTTTTTTAGCAAGAAATATTTTTTTTAGAATTGTCAGTTTTATCGCAGAGAAAAAACTCAAGAAAGCGACCCTTCTTGTTGAAAATGAGAAGTTCGAAATAGACATTATTTCTGTCTAGAACCAGTGGGATACCATTTTCTTCTCGAAAATACAAAACACAAACTGATGTATTTCGGAACGACATATTTCCGACCATCTCTGTCACATTTCAAATTATTCACTAGTTGAGCGGGGACACCTTGTATAAATCAAAAACGTCTATTATCACATAAACAAAGAAAACATAAAAGCATGAACACTTTAAATAACAAAACATCAAACTCGTGAAACAAGATAAGTTATCGATTACAAATCCGTGAACTTCAAATATGTATACGGATAAAAATAACAGTTGATTTAAAGATAAATACTATTTGTTGGTTGATATGAGTACATATTTCTACAATAGAACCATCCAAATTTTGAAATAGATTATTAGGGGCCGATTCTACAATCTTAGAACCGGCCCTAAAGCACATTTACTATATTCTTATCTTACCTCAATCAGTTTCTTGGGATTCAAAGATCTATGCCAATAAGTACACGTGGATACCGGTTTCGGTAAAACGATTCCGGCCGTGTATACTGCTTGAAACATTCCTATTGAATTAATACGACGAGTTACTTCACGAATCAGTACGGGAGCCACTCTTTTTGAACGAAGCTTTTTATGCACACATAAAAAATTTATTTCGACCATTTTTTGATGCCTACAAGACAAAATGTTTTAGAATAATTCTACATAAAAACAAAATATTTTACAGCTTATAGATGCTTAGAGTTGCCGGGATAGCAGAAATAAATCCCACCAATCTATCGTTTTTGACAACTCTTATACCGCAATGCCATTCTTTTCGCCAACCTGGAGGCTGCAGAGCCCTGAAAAAAATATTCCCCTATTGATGAGATCATTTGCACACATTTTTATTAGCAACATACCATTTTAAAAATTCCGGCTGATAATCGAAACGAAACATTGAATCATCATCCTCTACATAATTTTCATTCAAAAGTGTGTAGAGTTCAGTCAAAATGAGAGGATCATCGAGATTAAGTGTATCCCATTTGAAACCGTCTGGAAGGGAGTATGGCTCGGTTCGAATCTCGTTAACAGGTTTGTCAGCTTCAATAGCTTCATTCACTGTTATTTTCTCATCTATGAAAAATCAACTTGAATTCAAAATTTTAAATGATTGTCACAATCAAAAAAAAAATCACAATTTCGATTCAACATGATATTATAAATCAACAACACACTTGAGAATAAGAGTTGATTTTGAAACGCATTGAGAGCCCTGATTACCAACAATACCAACAGGAAGCAAAGTGTGTTTGGGTGAGCAAATTTGCATTCCTCATCACGATAAACGAGATTTCGTCAAAATATTATGAGCGTGGCAAAAGTTATTGCAAAAAAACTCCAAATGAAATTTAACTTCAACACCCTGTAACCCCGTCAATTGTCAATGTTCAAGAAAATGTTATAGGAAAGGGTGGTATTTATTTTCGGTCAAGAATTCTCCCCTGATTTTTTTAATCATCATTTCCGGACACCCTGTAGATCATAATTTTTCAACTTCATGTTTTATATTCATAGTCATAATTATATCGTTATTATGTACAGGGTGTTCAACTCAGATGGCTCTCGGCAAGTAGGTATTGGCCGTTCGGGTGGAAACTAATGTCAAGTTTCTAGAACGGCCAACGGCTATTATCATCGGAAAATAGGATTTTTACCAAATTTTTTCTTCATAAGGGGTATTGTGAATACTGGCATCATAGTCTTCATCAAATTTGATTTTCTTTTGTCTAAACCATTTTGCCCTATCAAAATTAAATGGCGAGAAAAAATTAGATTTGTTAATGTTAATAAATTCGGACAAGGTAATCGGAATCAAACGAAGTCTCCTTCGAAATCCTTGCTCTACAGGGTGATTCACGTAGGTGGTCTGTTACAAGTATTTCAAGAACGGCTTTTCCAAATCTTTTGAATTTTGGTATGAGTCGATATTCACAGCTAATTCATCTTTTAAACATATTTTGATGATTGCGAAGTTGCCAGATACACTAGTTTTTCCTAGTAACTTTTTTATTTCAAATAGGTTACCATTTATATTATTCGATTTTTGAATTCTGTATGAAATTCTGAATAACTTTTGTAGAACGTGTGTTTTTATCCGATGATGATAGTTTCTTAATCATTAGTTATTTTATTTGAAAAATGACAAATGTCATTGATTTTTGAAAATAAGTTTTCTCAGTAACACTAAGAAACTGAGGCATGAAAATTTAACAGCAGTCTCTTCAAATATCAAAGTACACAATCATAGACTATTCCAAATATGTTTTTACAAAATGAACAAAAAAAAATCGATCACATTTTCGCTAATGGAAATGACTAAAACTCGATTTTTTCAAATGAAACCCCCTGTATTTTATGTTTGCAATGAACTTAGCATTCAACCTATAATTTGCATTGAACGGTAGAAATTTAGGTTATGATGGTTTATGTCCGGTTTGCTATTATTGTTGAAAATACTATCAAAATGTCAACATTTGTATAACCTGGTACACTCTTGGAAGTGCCCTTAGTAAATTGAGGGCTTTATCAGTAGTTTTAGACATTATCAAAGGGGAAATTTATCTTTTTTTTCTTAATTCAACAACATTAGTTTAATGAACATGGAAATTGAGGTTCCTCTAAAAATTTACCACTTGGGCAGCTGGCAACGAGACTAGCGGTGGGCGGGACTATGATCCTCCATCTGTTTGTTAAATATTATGAACTCCAAGATTTATACTTTTTTGGTGCGTAACCCTTTACATTATCAGGCAAAGAATTGTAGAATTTTACTGAGTTATACATAAAGCTTTTTTTAAAAGCTGTTTTGTAGTTGAGGATCCTGAGTTTATTCTTAAAAAAAACTGAAAAACACGCTGAGAAGTTAAATATTATTTTCAATTTAAGAATAAAATGATTAAGGAGAAAATCAATGTCATTGTGATTGTGATAAAAGCGTGGGGTGCTTCGATATCCACTGCTATAATATCTTACTGCTTACTAGAAAAAAAGATGCGGTTTGCTGACATTTCAAGCTTTATTTGTCTTTACAATCAGCTGAAATCACACATACTATTGCATTTAAGATTTTTGAAAAAACGCGCAATGTTTGTGAAGTTCAAAACAGCGCCCCCTAGCGTCCACTGTCAAATGCATATTATTATTGTTCATGAGTAGAATTTGGGTAGAATTTGCTAGTTTGTTTGATTCCGATTATCCATCCCGGAGTCATAAACATCTAAATGAAAACATTTAGTCTTCCTCCACCACTTTATTTTGTCAGTTGGGGCAAAATGGTCCATACAAAAAAAAAATATTAATAGCCTTTATCTAGGCAGATTTTGGTGAAAATCCCATTTTCATTGGCCATAGCAGTTGCGCCCTCTAGCGGCCGTACCAGAATTTTATAGCCATATCATGGCTAATATTTACTTTCCGAGATACAGCCGAGAGACATTTCTAGTGATACAGCCGGTGCATATCATGTGGTAAGTTAATAATTGTGAATTGGAGTATTGGAAAATTGATGTCAGAAAATCGATAGATTTTAATTCTGATGGATGATGATGAAGCATTATAATCCATTAGGATCAAAATCTATTCATGAAATATTACCCATTTTGGGAACAGGTTGGGTACTCCAGAATTGAAATGTTTTCTTCATGGCTTCTTCTGGTGTTTTAGCTGGTTTTTGGGACATAGTGAACATCTCCATTGCCGCTTTCAATTCACTTATTGAAATAGTATTCATAGGGGTTGCCATGGAACCAAGAAGATTATTATCATCTTTCACAATTTCTTCCATATTTCCATCATTAGTATTGGTATTAACTATTGGCACTGCCTCTTCATGATTATGTTTTCTATTGCGTAGTCGTTTCTTTGCACTGAAAATTATAATCATCAACAAATAAGGATATATTATTACCTCCCGAAAATGGAAGAGATCTTATTGAAGGACCTTCAAAGGACTCACTTTTAGGTTCGTTCATCGAAGCAAAGTGGAGAGCGCGCGCCATTTGACAATTATTAAAGACAGTCAATTTTCTCACAGAGAAAATGACAAACATAATCATTATCTTATAATTTGCGTTCCACGATTCGAAGTAAATATAGGTTGCATCGAATAATATGGAAAATGGACAGGGGGCGTCTGAAATTCTACAGTGTTTTGCATTTTCAGAGCAATAATGTTCCTATACTAAGTATAAAGTAAAATGATGTGAAAATTTTATACAGTGTGTCCAGAATAAAATGATGTACGTGGGGATATCGGAAACTACAGGAGATACAGTATCGGTTAAATGGAAGAAAAGTTGCGTATTTGCGTGCCCAAGAATAATCTCACTTTGGTTTGTTTTGATTCGATACCGTAATGGAGATACAGGGTGAAAAAGAAAAATGGCCATTTTTTAAATAGCACAATATTTCGGTTATTATAAAAGATGAGGTATTGAAAATTTCTGGATCTGGGTAAGAAGATACGGTGATTTTGAAAATTGTGTCGAAAAAATTGTAGGCCCACTATGTTGCTTCCGGCCGAAGTCAACTTTTGTTTTTCTTATGGGCGCCATATTGAATTTTTTCATTTTCAAAATCCGCATTGAAAATGATTTTCAAAAATATGACTTTCATAAAAAAAAACAGACTTGACTTTGGCTGGACGCAACATAGTGGGCCTAAAATTTTTTTGACGTCGTTTTTAGAATTGTCTTATCCTCTTAACCATATCCTGAAAATTTGAAAGTTCTAGCATTTATAATAAGCAAAATTGTGTGGTTTCTTCAAAATTTGCCTTTTCCCTTTTCACCCTGTATCCACATTACGGTATCGATTTAAAATAAAACAAAGGTGGAATATTTTTGGGCATACAAATACGCTGCTTTTCTTCCATTTACGCAACGTCGTATCTTTTAAAGTTTCCAATATCCCCATATAGTGCCATAAACATCATTTTATTCTGGACACACTGTATACTATAATATTTTGATGAAAAATTATGTATTTTTGGTCACATCAACTTGAAACTTCATATAAATAATCTTGAATAAAATTGATTTAACACATGTCTCGTTATTTTTTGAAATTCAACCCGTAAGGGGGTCAAAGTGGGGCTCAAAGGGGATGAGGTGAGAAAAATCATTAATTGATAAATGATTATGTATTTTTGGTAACATCATCTTGAAACTTGGTATAAATAATCTAAAATGAAATCAATTTAATACGGGTTACGTTATTTTGAGAAATTCAGCCCCTAAGGGGGTCAAATTCGGACTCAAAGGAGTGGGTGGAAAAAATCGTTAATTGATGAAAGATTATGTATTATTGTTAACATCATGTTCAAACTTCATATCAACAATCTTGAATGAAATTGATTGAACACATGTATCGTTGTTTTTTGAAATTCAAACCCATAGGGGGGACAAAGTCGGGCTCAAAGGGGGTGGAGTGGAAAACAACATTTTGTTGACCTCGTATTTCAGAACAAGTTCGAGGGCAAGGTTAAATAACGTATTTTTAGTCACATCCTTATTGGGGCGTTAGGGGTGGGGTGTGGAAAATCATAAATCGATAGAAAGTTGTATTTTTGGTCACTTTGACTTGAAACTTCATTATAATAATCTTGTATGAAATCAATGAAACACGTGTTTCGTCGTTTTTCAAAATTCAACCCTTGATGATGTAAACGGGGTGGGGGTGTGAAAAATCATAAATCAATGAAAAAAAATGTGTTTTTGGTCACATCGACTTGAAACTTATTATGATGATCTTCGATAAAATTAATAAAACACGTGTTTCGTCGTTTTCCAAGTTTATGAGTGTAGCTTTCAACGTTATTCGATAACATTCAAACAATTGCGGGCGAAGCCGTGACGGGTACTGCTAGTGGGAATATATTTTTTTATTATCAAATCCGCAAAGCCTTGTTCATTTTTGATGTTTGTATTCTTTGTTCAAGATTTACCCTAGGACATGTTTACACATAGTCTTATGTGAAAATTAGAGGTGGTGTTGATTACTTGGAGCATCAGTGTAACAGTGTATGAACATATACCTACTAGAGATTCTAAAAATCATTGGTTAATTTACATTCAGAAAAGCTGGGTCTATTTATTTAATGATAGCTCAGTCGAAAATAACAATAATTTTCGTACAAAAATAACCATATAAAGTGGTGTAAATAAAGGGGTGCGATAGTACTCCTAGAATACTTAATTAGTAAAAAAAAACCTATTGTTGGTCGGAAAATGCATATTTAAAACGAGCCTGGGCCAGGGGCGTGAAGGTTAAATTTTGAAAAATGATTTTTTTGAAGTTGTGAGCTTGAAAACCGTTATAAAATTCGGAAAAGATCCAGACTGGCATATTTTGCCTTTACCGAAACACCTGTGGACATTTGCTCGCTATTTTTGCCGTTCATGCTTTTCGATGTTCAGATCATGAGACATCTGTTTTTTCCAAACAGATCCTAACCAAAACTAACCCATATTAAACCCAACAAAGCAAAATTAATCAAACGTAAAATGTACCATATACCTCATATACCTAATTTTTTACAAACACAGACCAACCCAAACTGACCAGCTCAACAGTTCAAGTAGTTTTTTGTTCACACCGTTGTTTTACCACCCAGCACCCTTTATTCGATCCGAGTCCCGTAAACCTAACTAAATAACAAAATAACTTTTGAAACCTTGATTTACCGCTCTTTTTCCCTTCACAAATGTCTCTAAAAAACATATTATTTTTAGAGACATACGCTCATTTTAATGGGAAAATTATTCGAAAATTGTTACTTTCGACTGCGCTATTGATAGTTTTAAACAACACCCCCTTTTTCAATTACATGCTTGGTAAACGTACATCGATTGGTAATAATTAATAAATCATCAAAACATGGAAGGTGTACGAAAAATATCACGATTCAATAATAATTATTATACACAAAAATTGTATCTTGTCGCAAACGTGTTTCTTCATTCAATTCAATCAATACATGAAAGGTTACACAATTCATTCAGCAATAGAATCAAAAACACTCACTTTTTGCCTAGACCTTCATTCTGCACATTTCCATCTATTTTACTCTCATTATCTGCTTTTTCAGCTAAAATTTCGTCGCCTCTACCTAGCCCGGCCATTTCAACTTTCAACTGAAAAGTGAAAAGAAAATAATTTTACAATCTTCAACAAACTAAATGCAGACAAGTACGGAATGCGGGGTTGCCACACTAGCTTTATAGGTGTGCTTGTTATCCAACGATTATGCACTACCATTACACTACACAGGATTGCTCAGTTACATTTATGGCCGATTGACCGATTGCACCAACCTATTTTGAGGATACTTAACGCTAAGGGCCCCTACCTTGACAATTTTGCATGCAAAACTGTCAAGTTAAGGGTTGCTTAATGTTAAGTATCCTCAAAATTTGTTGGTGCAATCCAACGATTATAAACTACACAGGATTGCTCAGTTCCATTTAACGTACGTTTGGCAGTTTTTGTGACGTCATCATTGGTTTGCTTATTTTCATTTAGCCGTTGATCGTGTGTCGAGTCGTGTGTCTTGTGTTGTGAATTTGTCCAATAGTTTTTGTTTTTCCAAGAACTTTTAATGTTGTTTGAGTTGCCGAAAATATACAAATACATATTTTATTCGTTTCGTTGTGTTAACGATTGAGGGTGTGTAGCAATAATTCGATTTAGCACAAGAAGGAGCATTTTGTTCACACGAAGGTAAATTAAATGGCCACTACTCTCTGAGCAAATAGGCTTCTTGTTTAATAATAATTAACTCCAGTGGTGAACATTATTTTAGTTCATTGTTTCAAATGTTTGAGAAAAAAATGTTTCAAATGAAAGTTTGATGGTTCAAAATAAATTTTGTGAAAACATGGTCTTCACATATACAGGGTATTTCAGAACTTCTGGGCGTGGTCCAACTTTCTTATTTCAAATTACAACCTTATTTTTTTGCTTGAAATCTAATTTGCATAAAGCAAATACCATATAAAGCATACGCGCTCTTTCTGTCAGCATCAGTGGTAGATTAGATGTAGATTCGAAAGGGTGTTGGATTGTGGACTTGTCACAAATCCAGTGCACTTCGACCTCCTGGGTCTATTGTACCACCGACTTTCCTGCTGAATTCGGTCTATAGTGATGATTTAAGCATCACTTAGTGTAAATGAACTCAGCAGAGCATTTTTATTTGGGCTACTCTGTAGACCTTTTCGACCCAATGAATAATGCTATCAATCTAGTCAGGTATGTAGACGGCGAACTGCCTGTGGAGTTCCCAAGCGGTCACCCATCCAATTACTACCCACGCCCGACGTTGCTTCACTTCGGTGATCGAACGTAAACCGGCGTTACAACGTGGCTGGCAGTCGCCCCAGCATCAGTGGTGACGTCACAGCGAGTTTGACTTTGCCAGACAGATTCGGCAATTTGAGCAATCCTGTGTAGTTTATAATCGTTGGGTGCAATAGGCCATTAGCCTGGTTTACACGGACAACTTGGTCCACGGACCAAGTACTAAATTCGAACTTTATCAGAACCAAATATTTGGTTCGAATGGTATAAACAGTCGCGGACTAAGCTGGTCCGCACTTGGTTCGGTATTTGCCAGCAGATGTACCGAACTAAATTTGGTTCGATCTCGATCAAAATTATGGGGTTATGTTGATTGTGATTATTGTGAATTGTGTTGGTTTTGAGTTTCCAAGGCAATCTGAGCGTACTTACTTATGTTTTTTTTGGTCACGAATTGTGTTGATAAATAATTTCGACTTGTTTTCGACATTTGACGAATTGCGCGCGTACTCATTAAGTTTACGCGTTGCAAGACGATGTAAACAGGCGAGAAGCATGCATTGGTCCTACCGAACTATCCCCACCCACTTGGTCCTATCGGACCGAACTAAACTGGTTATCGGTGTAAACTAGGCTAATAATAACAATCAATATAACCTCATAATTTTGATCCAGATCGAACCAAATTTAGTTCTGTACACTTGCTGGCGAGTACCGAACCAAGAGCGGACCAGCTTAGTCCGCAACTGTTTACACCATTCGAACCAAATTGGTTCGGATATAGTCCGAATTTGGTACTTGGTCCGCGGACCAAGTTGTCGGTATAAACTAGGCTATTAACGTACGTTTGGCAGTGCAGCGAGCGAAGAATGGTTGTGACGACACCATGGGTTCTGAATTGTTTGTTTATTTTCATTCAGCCGTTGATCGTATGTTTTGTGTTGTGAATTTTCAGTTTGTGTTTTGTGTAGTTTGAGTTGGCGAAGATATACAAATACATATTTTATTCGTTTCGTTGTGTTAACGGTCGACGGTGTGTAACAATAAATCGATAGCTCAAGAAGGAGCATTTTGTTCACACGAAAGTATAGTATTTTCAAACTCAGTTGGAAACAACGAAAAAACTGCCACAATAGATCAAACAAATCATACAAGTTGTGATGCACTGCTTAATAAATATATAGACTTTGATATTAAAAGTGGACTGACCAACAACGAACAAAAAAATGTACCCAATACGCTAGGTTTCTGTGACGTCATGACGTCAGCTGTCAGACGGAAATATCCAAACAAACTATTTTTTATTACCTCAAAAGCTGACTTTTCACTCAGCTAATCATATACGCACTAACGGGTCACACGATATATGTAATACACCCAAAAATATAGTCCAAAGAAGTCCAAATTAAATACAAACACTGATTTCAAACTCACACAAGACAAAACCACATCTCACAAAAGCTTGTTTGGATACCAAATTCGGCCACGACCAATCATATGGTGCCTGTGACGTTTTCAAAAACGTGGCGTATACCTATTGCGCTGTCGCACAGTTCACCCATATTACCAAGCGGCACGTAACAGCTTTCATGCTTTGTTTGATCCATTGTACCGCGCCGGCGAGCGTTTTTTTCGCAGTTTCAATTGACTCTATAAATACTCTGAATGAAATGGCCACCACTCTCTGAGCAAATAGGCATCTTGTTTAATAATAATTAACTCCAGTTGTAAACATTATTCTAGTTCATGATGCCTGGCAGAATATGTGCTATTGCTGGTTGCAAAAACAATCAATTACTTTAATATAGATTTTTCGACAGTTTGCTCTGACCATTTTACAGTTAATGGTCGTGTTCAGGGAACTGTGGCGCTGCAGCGCTTTATTCAAGCGGTCTCATTGAACGACACAAATGATTCCGCTGCGCTGCAGCGCTTTATTCCAGCGGTAAAGCGTATATTTTGTTCGCTTTATCACTTGAAATGTCATGAAGCGACGACAAACCGGCAAAAGGGTTCAAATTTGTAGTTGTTAAAAATGCGCGATTCGGCTGAAGAAACAATTTGCCTCCAGTTAGGCCAGTTTGGAGATGAAATTGTTTATATACAGGTTCTTCTGATGAGGAGAAACAGAAAAAAATGTCGATTCAGGGAAAATAAAGAGTAAAGCGGAAAAGCGCTGAAGCGCCACAAACTACCTGAACGCGCCCAATGACTATGAAAGAATCAATCAATACTTTTAAATCACATTTTATTGTGTATTGGGATATTACATCCTTATTAATCGTAAGTTTTGTTGAGATATTTTTTTAACCTAGACTTGTAAAAGTTGGAATAGTTAGGTATAGGTATTAGGTTTTTTTTTTTGAAATTTAGTTTATTATTAATATAAAACTATTTGTTTTCGTTCTCTTCACTATGAAGACTATATTTTCAAATGTACAACACCTTAATTTTGCTTGGAATCTAATTTACATAAATAAAATACCATATAAAGCAAACGCGCTCTTTCTGTCAGCATCAGTGGTGACGTCACAGCGAGTTTGACCTTATAGACAGACTCAGCAAACTGATCAATCCTTTGTAGTGTATAATCGTTATTTGTTATCCTCCACTAGCCTAGTTTACACCGATAACTCGTTTAGTTCGGTCCGATAGGACCAAGTGGGTGGGAATAGTACGGTAGGACCAATGCTTGCTTCTCGTCCGTTTACACCGTCTTGCAACGCGTGAACTAAATGAGTACGCGCGCAATTATTCGTCAAACGTCAAAAACAAGTCGAAATTATTCATCAACACAATTCGTAACCAAAAAACAAAAAAGTAAGTACGCTCAGAGTGCCTTACAAACTCAGAACCAACACAATTCACAATAATAACAATCAACATAACCTCATAATTTTGATCCAGATCGAAGCAAATTTAGTTCGGTACACCTGCTGGCAAGTACCGGACCAGCTTAGTTCGCACCTGTTTACACTATTCGAACCAAATATTTGGTTCTGATATAGTTCGAATTAAGTACTTGGTCCGCGGATCAAGTTGTCGGTGCATGTAAACTAGGCTACTATTACCACCGAACAAATAATAGGTGTGTTTGTTTTACTCCATTAGTGCACACTTTTCTACACTCAGTGTGGCTTTGTTTGTGCAATGTTTGTCTGTTTTTTAGGATAGAATAGCTTCACTAAACTAGTAAAGATATTCTATCCTGAAAAACAGACAAACATTTCACAAACAAAGCCACACTGAATGTTGTAGTGTAGAAAAGTGTGCATTAGTGGAGCATAACAAACACACCTAACATATTATAATAAGCGTTTTCATGGAGTGTGGTATCATGAGACCATTCCAGTTTGGTCTGTCATTAACGTCACTTTCAGCCAATCGGCGAGCTGCAAGTAACGATAATAGCCTAGTTTACACCGACAACTTTGTCCGCGGACCAAGTACCAAATTCGAACAATAGCCTATAGTTTACATCGATAACTCGTTAAGTTCGGTCCGATAGGACCAAGCTGGTGGGAATAGTACGGTAGGACCAATGCTTGCTTCCTGCCCGTTTACACCGTCTTGCAACGCGTGAACTGAATGTGTACGCCCGCAATTCGACAAATGTCAAAAACAAGTCGAAATTATTCATCAACACAATTCGTAACCAAAAAAAAACATGAGTTAGTACACTCAGATTGCCTTAGAAACTCAGAACCAACACAATTCACAATAATAACAATCAACATAACCTTATGATTTTGATCCAGATCGAACCAAATTTAGTTCGGTACACTTGCTGGCGAGTACTGAACCAAGAGCGGACCAGTTTAGTCCGCAACTGTTTACACCATTCGAACCAAATATTTGGTTCTGATATAGTCAGAATTTGGTACTTGGTCCGCGGACCAAGTTGTCGGTATAAACTAGGCTGGTGTATACTAGGCTTATATCAGAACCAAATATTTGGGTCTAATGGTGTAAACAGTTGCGGACTAAGCTGGTCCGCTCTTGGTTTGGTATTCGCCAGCAGGTGTACCGAACTAAATTTGGTTCGATCTGGATCAAAATGATGAGGTTATGTTGATTGTTATTATTGTGAACATTGAACTCCATACCACGAACCTACCTGGAAAGGACCCGGTCGTTGTTGACAACGAATCGAAAAGTGTGTCATTCCTGTTATGAGTTAGAAAGAGATAGGTATCCGTAACTATCGCTATCTCTCTCTACTCCATGAGTATGGTTCAATGAGTTAGAAAGAGATAGGTATCCGTAACTAACGCTATCTCTACCTGCTTCACTCTCAATAATAAGCGGGTCCGTTCCAGGTAGTATGGAGTTCAATGATTGTGAATGTGTTGGTTCTGATCTGAGTTCTGAGTTTCTAAGGCAATCAGAGCGTACTTACTTTGTTACGAATTGTGTTGATGAATAATTTCGACTTGTTTTTGACATTTGACGAATTGCGCGCGTACTCATTTAGTTCACGCGTTGCAAGACGGTGTAAACGGGCGAGAAGCAAGCATTGGTCCTACCGTACTATCCCCACCAGCTTGGTCCTATCGGACCGAATTAAACGGGTTATCGGTGTAAACTAGGCTATTATGTCTGGATTACATTCAATTTGATTTCGAAATGGAACCGTCAAATTTCCACTTGGCAAACGTGGATCATTAGCCTAGTTTACATCGATAACTCGTTTAGTTCGGTCCGATAGGACCAAGCTGGTGATGGGGATAGTACGGTAGGACCAATGCTTGCTTTCTGCCCGTTTACACCGTCTTGCAACGCGTGAACTAAATGTGTACGCCCGCAATTCGTCAAATGTCAAAAACAAGTCGAAATTATTCATCAACACAATTCGTAACCAAAAAAAAAAAAGTAAGTACGCTCAGATTGCCTTAGAAACTCAGAACCAACACAATTCACAATAATAACAATCAACATAACCTCATAATTTTGATCCAGATCGAACCAAATTTAGTTCGGTACACTTGCTGGCGAGTACCGAACCAAGAGCGGACCAGCTTAGTCCGCAACTCTTTACACCATTCGAACCAAATATTTGGATTGGATATAGTCCCAATTTGGTACTTGGTCCACGGACCAATTAGTCGGTATAAACTAGGCTATTGTACCAGTACCACCACCACCTCTGCCACCACATTGAATTTGGAGTAAGCGTGACTTTGAACACAAAAACCATGTAGATGGTAGCGTATGATTTCCGTTTGCCAAGCGGAAATTTTACAGTTCCAATTAAAGGTTTACATTCAATTTGTTTTCAAATTAGAAATGTCAAATTTCTGTTTGGCATACGGGATTCAGACGCCACCATCCACTATATATTTGAATTCAAAGTGACGCTTACTCCAATGTGGATGTTACCATATAAAATTGAATGTAGAGCAGGCATAAACCCTATTGCTTGGTTTACATTGAATTTTATTTCAAAGTGGAACTGTCAAATTTCCACTTGGCAAACGGAAAACACTCCCTTATGTCCAACACAACTCAGAGGTGACAGTAGCTGGACAAACTTTGACAGTTTTGCACACAAAACTGTCAAAATTTACCCAGCAGTTGTGACCGCTGAGCCTTCGGAGCTGTGTTGCACATAAGCAATGCTACCATCCACATTGAATCTGACGTAAGCATGACTTTGAACACAAATTCAATGTAGATTTTAGCGTATAGTTCTTGTTTGCCAAGCGGAAATTTGACAGTTTCACCTCGAAATGAAATTCAATGTAAACCTTACATATGCCTAGTAAATTTGACAGTTCCACTTCGAAATAAAATTGTATGTGAACTCTACTTTAGAATTGAGTGACATGTGTGACAATTGACAAGTGAGTCAAGTGACCAAAGTTGACTTTCGTTCCAGTCTCCAGTCTCCTCTCCACTTCAAATCAAGTTTTTTAATCTCTGTTCTGTTCTGTTCTCTGTTTTCTGTGACACTTCGTCCGTGAAAGGTCAAATTTTTAAAGTCACCGGTAAATTACTTCTCTTTCGACAAACAGTTACCATGTTCTCTCGATTAGTGAGACCCTCTTTGGTTTCCGCCAAAAATTTTTCAACCAACAAACAAGTGAGTATTTTTTGAAATAGTGTAATTTTCCAGACATTAGACACTGATTAGGTAATTTTCGAATCCGATCTTCTGTGATCTGTGACGTAACTTTTTCCACTGAATAGGTATTTTTGGTATTCAAAAAGAAAATGTATGGGTACCTAAGTATAATAATTAAATTATATTTAATTTTACAGGATTTTTCCTTATAATTTGCCACCCCCTATAGGTATATATAGCCATTATTTAAAGAGTAAATAAGGAAATTATAAATGCAAAATTTTCAAGTTTTTTTTCACAATCCGGTCTCAAAAAGAACGAGTGAATATTGGAAATGACAACATTTTGAAAAAACTATTCTTTGTAAAAAATAGCCCTGATATTTTTCTATAAAATGAAAGATCTTTTTCTTGTGATTCCAAAAATACCGTATAAGTTGATATTTGAATTCAGCCGATTTTGCGATAGTTCAGTTCAAAGTTTCATTTTCTATCATTCAAACTATGTATCTCAATAAGTCATGGTTGCTATAAGAAACATAATATGGTGGCTTAGTAGTTATCCAGGTAGTTATAATGTTAAAAAATTAAACTTTAAACTCAAATAACACAAAAACCTCTGAACTCTGAACCAAACATCCACTTATACAGGGATCGAGTATCAAAAAAACGTCTGATGTTGGAGTCCTGTCGTCAAAATAGGTCGATTGAAGCCAACTTACCTCTATTGCTCCGTTAAGGCCGCAGAGTGCGTAAAAAATTCAAACAAATTTTGGTTTTTATATTTTTCAAAAACGCGCTAATCGATTTTGATAATCTGGTACACACTATTCCTCGCACTATTCTTGGCCAATGAAATTACGTTTTCTGTTGGTATAGCCACCGGTTGTAATTCACCGGAAGTATTACAAAAGTGTCGTCATGTAGTTAGGTACCTATATCCTCGGGTATACCCTTCGATTTTGTTTGGCACTGACCTTGGCACTGACTTTCTGATAATTAAGATGTTTTTATCTAATAGTAAAATATATTGGGGAGATTTCCTCCCTCGTGAAAAGTTTTTCTGGAATGAGTGGTTGTGCCAGAAGAAAATATTTTCAAGTAGGTAAAATACACATTTTATTATCGAATTTTTTTTTTCCAGCATAACCACTTATCCCAGCAAATTTTTTCAGGAGAGGAAGAAACTTTCCTATACACTAAGTTATTATTAAAAACAAATGACACATTTTTGTGGCCACTTTTTCGGCTCTCCAAGATATCATGGTCGAAATTGAAATTCGACGTTTCGAATTCTCTCAACCATCATCAACTATTTTTTCAAATACGAACCCAATTTTTTTAATTCATTTTTAGAAAGGTCTCCGCCTTGAAAATAATGATGTATCATTCTTCATTTTTTTTGTTTTATTTTATTTTGTTCATTTTTTTAATCTTTTTTCAAATTTGGAGCTTCTGAGTGATTACGACCCGCTAATGATTGATTACAATCCGCGCGACTCGTTCTGAAAGGATCAACATCTTAGGATTTTGATAACTCTCATATTAACTTTCTGCATTATTTCAAAATGCAAGTGACACATCATCATCTTCAGGAAAGGAAGAGTAAGAGTTATTCAAAAATGAATTAAAAAAGTTGGGTTCGATGAAGGTTGCTTCTCGGAACGTCGGATTTCAATTTCGACCATGCTATCTTGAAGAGCAGAAAGAGTGGCCATAAAAATGTAGATAGATAGACAGATAGATAGAGATATGGAGGGGTAGCATGTGCCATCCTTTTACTTAGGCCACTCAGTCGGGCCCATTGTAACCTCCTTCGGGGTTTACCCGTCGAGACAGCCGACAGCGTTGATGTATTTCAAGACTGTGGCGGCCGAGCATCCCCCGATCGAGGCCAAGTCTGGCCATCTTTTCCCCATAATGGATTCTCTGATATTCACGAGATCTGGGCAGTGGCAAAGAAAGCATTCCTGCCAGTGTTCCAAGGTTGCTCCGCGGGAGTCCAAGGATGTACTGGGTTCGCGTGGCCTCGGGGCCGTGTATAGCCGCACTCGAGTGCCCAAACCGTCCTGTCTCCCATCTCTCTCTTAGAACCTCTACTGTCTGTTCATTGATTCTGCGATTGATGGCTTTTGAGGACAGTGGAACGTAGGGCTCTAGGCCACACGGTCCGCTCTTTCATTCCCCTGATTCCACTATGTCCCTTAATCCAGGATACCGTGACCGAGTTTTCATCGGAGACCGACTGCAGGATCTGATGACACTCTAGTATCAGTTTGGATGTTATTTTATTCTTGTTCAAGGATTGCAAAACTTGTTTGCTATCGGTAAGGAAGATAATGTTCTTTCCCACTATCTTTTCCTTTACTATTTGTGTGGCCCCTTGTATTATGTCAAACAGCTCTGTTTGGAAGACAGTTGCCCTCGAGCCTAGAGCCCTACTCATTTTTAGGTTGAGTTCCGGTATGAACACACCCAGCCCAGCACCACATTGACTTTGTGAACCGTCTGTGTAGATGTGTATATCCGCCGCTCTATCTTCTTCTTTTGAGCCATCTGTGTTGATTTCGTAGGCTCTGTTAAAAATGTAGCGCGGAATCAAGGCATCAGTTCGATACTCCACCAGAGGCTGTGTTGTGACAGCCTCCAGAAATGTATCATTCGTTTTCAATTATCTCTTAAAGAAAAGTCGGACCAAAATAAAAAGTATTTTGAGAAAATCGGTTAGTGCCGGATATCTCCGGAAGTCTTCAAAAGTTTCGAACCGGGATTTTTTTGTGATTCAAATTGCGCAACTTTGCCTCCATTTAACCGACGCTTTATCTCTTATGAATAACGAGTTACCAATGATATATACCTCCTCGAATTTGTTACACCCTGTTTGTATGAGGAATCCAGGATGAGGCATTGATTCATCAATTTTTCCTATTCAAGTATGTATTTCTCTCATCCAGTATTCGCGATGCTGTGCTGCTTTCTAAAGAAACGAACGATGCCACAATCGAAATTTGCATAGTTCACTTCGTTTTTTATGTATAGGGCAAAGTTGAAAATTGTCCATTTTCAGGCAACCCTCGTCTCTCAGCTGTCATAAAATTCCGGTAAAAAGTAAAATGTATTTTTATAGAGTTTTTCGCGTAGAATCCAGTGGTGTAATCAGATTTTTTTCTAGAAGTAACTGATCCGGAGATAAGAGACAAACATATGTTTTTTTAATGGGACACCCTGTATATTTTGGACATCTCTTAAGTTAAGTTTTCTGCTGTCAAAGAAATATTCAAAAGAGAACTATTATAACACGAAATTTTATAATGAGAAAAATGAATTAAAGCAGATTTTTGTTATGTCAGTCCTGAGAACATCATCTAATGACGTTATTGAATAACTGTTTTTTTCCAGAATAACTATAAAGTAGCCGTTTGTGGAGCGTCTGGAGGTATTGGACAACCTCTCTCTCTTCTCTTGAAAATTAATCCACTAGTCTCAGAATTGTCTTTGTATGATATTGTCCATACTCCTGGTGTAGCCGCAGATCTTTCTCACATCGAAACTGCTGCGAAAGTCAAGGGGTAATTACATAATATAATAATAAAAGATATTCATATCTTGATTGATTATACAATATTAGGAACAATGGACCTGATAATCTTAAGGATGCTTTAAGGAATGCTGATGTTATCATAATTCCAGCTGGAGTTCCAAGAAAACCAGGTGAGATTTAAAAAATGGAATTGGAAATGAAATCTCGTTTCAAATCCAGCGAATGACAGCGACGTTGCGACAACTCCAGAATAATTATGTATCCTATGACTGTTTCTTTCTTTAGGGTCTAATTATAATAATAAGCTATCATACAGGGTGTCAATTTGAAAACTTGCTACCCTGAATAACGGGCTCCCAAGAAAATAAAATAAAAAACCTTCGGACCCGTCGATTTTTGTTTCGAGGGGGAAACAATTTGCGGCTTTTTTCAACTTTGCAACATCACCCCTTGAGCGAGGATGATATTTACCATTAAATGGAAAGGGGGGTCGAGTGATACCTTATTTTGAAGGTCCTACGACCCTGATTACAACTGCCGAGTTTCAAGTATCTGCTAGCATTCCTCTTGATATGTTTGTTATCCATTTTTTTCCCATCCAATAAAGAACTAGCCGCAAGAGTTAACTTCTCCAAACTAAGAGGATATGATAAGGGTCAAAAGATCTTCAAAATTAGAAAGATATTACTTGATCTTTTTGACGACGATGTATTTTACGTAAAAAAAAAAAAATAGGGTCAAATAAATAATCGTCAAAAGGATTGAGTAAAAGCTCAATTTGAAGATATTTTGTCGCTTATCATAACCTCTTAGTTTGGAGAAGTTAACTCTCGCGGCTAGTTATTTATTGGATAGGAAAAAATTGGATAACAAACATATCAAGAGGAATGCTAGCAGATACTTGGAACTCGATAGTTGTCATCAGGGTCAAAGAACCTTCAAAATAAGGTATCACTTGACCCCCCTTTCCATTTAATGGTGAATATCACCCTCGCTCAAGGGGTGATGTTGCAAAGTTGAAAATAGCCGCAAATTGTTTCCCCTTCGAAACAAAAATCGACGAGTCCGAGCGTTTTTCATTTTATTTTCTTGGGAGCCACCCTGAATAATTGACACCATCTATGTATAGTACATATCCATTAATAACTATATGAGAAACAATTACACCTGCTTGAAACCAGAATGAGGTAGTATGCGGGATCTTCTACCTCATTCTGGTACTGTGTATTTTTGGCATGAGGCTATCCTTTTCTATCGCCTAGGGCCCAGCTGTTTATCCGGTTGCGCAACCCTTTCCGGCCCAAATTATTTCTTTTCGAGGAAAAAATTTTGTTGTTGTTCCACTTTATAAAAGTTAGTTAAACAAAAAAAAATGTTTTTTTCGTTAGAGATTGATTTACCAAGAAAAAAAAAAGATGACTCCAATTGGAGTCACTGGGTAAAAATGAAGCACCCTCAATTTTTTTTGAATGATTTTATTCAAGAAAAAAAAACAATTTGAACTATAAAAATTAAAACAAAAATACAAAAAACAAAATTTTACTTTGTGCGAAAGTCGATGTAACAATTTTTGTACTTTTTTCCCACATTGCCTTAGATTTGAGTTTCGGTACAATTTGTTTCTAATTGATGAAAAATAAAGTACCCAGCGTCACGTCCTCATCTTCGTCGAATGACTCTTGCCCAGGGTCTTCTAGTCTATCATCTCTACTTTGAAGTGATCATTATTTTCTGCTCTCTGCATTACTTGTAACGTTCGACCATATACGCTTGCTCTAGACACGGTATCTCATTCATAAAATGCATGTTAACATGTTGCCAAGACCATGGGCCGCTCAGCGGTGAGTGCGGCTAGGGGGCTCTCTCCGAAAGTGATTAGGGAACGTAGTCGCGATACAGCGTCAATCGGTATTCAGTGGCGTCTCCGATTTTCACTTATTTATTTTTTATGAAATCAGTACAATCCTTAGAATGTATGCTTTTCAAGTTTGTGCGATGTTTTGTTATCTTATACCTAAGTATACAAGTTTTTGAAATATTTGAGTTTTTATTTCAAAAATGACGTTTAGTAGGCTTCAATTTGAATGTGAATTTTACCTATAAGAAAACCTTTATTATTAATTTGTTGCATGGATTCCTTGTTGAAAGGCACCTACTACAAAAGATTGTTTTACAATATTTTGAGAACTATTAATACAGGATGATCAAACAATAAGACCAAAAATGAAATCGAGAAAACTGCCAAAAATCATTTTTTTCAAATGGAAACACGGAAATTTTATCATTGTATAGTATTAAGCATTTGAAATGAAGGTGAGTTTGTATAAGATTGTCCTGCTTTTCAAAAAATTCAATTTTTTTTTTAAATTTTGAAATGGACGATGTTTAACCAGCTAACTTTTGTTTCCAATGCTTCATAAGATGAAATTATAAAATTTGGTGGTTTCCATTTGAAAAAAATGATGTTTGGCATTTTCTTTGATTTAATTTTCTGACCACCCTGTCAACAGTTATCAAAATATTACAAAAAATCTTCCATAGTAGGTCCCTTTCAACAAGGAATCCAATATTGAAGGCTTTCTCATAGGTTAGATTCACATTCAAATTGGTGCCTACAAACGTTATTTTTGACATAAAACTCAAATATTTCAAAAGCTCGTATACTAAGGTATAGGACATATGACACATCAAATCTTCCTAAAATATCAAGTAGAATCCAAATATGTAATAATATACAGTAGGAATTTTTGCACTAGTTCCATAGGAAAACCGAACAATGAAATAAAGTTGAGTCATTGGAAATGTTCCATAGCGATGACTGATGTATTGACAAGTCAAGAAAAAAACTAAGAAATGGAATAAAAGTTATGCGGAAAGTGGTCTATTTAGGTACTCCACACTAAAAAATGCTGATACTTCTCGCAAAGAGGCACCACTACTGCAATACCATCTGTAAATTTGAATTTTTTCATCTTTGGAATATATTTCAACTTAAAATACCTATTTTGCGTTGACTTTGACATTTTCATGAAAAATCCATAGCAACACAAAACATTTATTTTTACGAATGGAACATTTTAAATGACTCAATATTTTTTCATTACAATACTTTTTCTATGGAACAAGAGCCAACATTCTCACTGTATAGGGTGTTCCATTTGAAACAAGAGAGTTGACACCCGCACAGGATAGCTATTATTCCATTTGAAGAAGGCATCTTTGAAAATCTCAAAATACAAATTTTCAGAATTACAATCACTTTATTTAACAAGATATTGTGATGGACGGTGACACCCTTTATAGAAAAAAAACTTCTTACTCATCCAGAATAGTTCTTCAGAAAACCAAAAGATTTGAGAGAAGTTATTGAAAGTTCATGTATCAAGAAAAAGGATTTTGCAAAAAATAACCAAATTGGACGAAAGATCACCATTGCAAACAATACAGGGTGCGTCTGAAATGAGTGCTAATTTTATCATGGTGGATAAAATAGAGATGAAAAATCGAAATTATCACCATCTTGACGATACGCTGCGGACATAATATTATATTATGTTACTCTACAAAACGTGATTATTCTACTATAGTCTACTCAGCATGTCAAAATGAGCACTTATTTTAGACTCACATTGTAAAATGTATAGAATATGATGACGTATGATATCACAACAATAATTGAATACCACAATTAGGTATGAAGGTGTTTTTTAAATTTTCCATTATTTTTTGAAAATTATCAATATGAAATAGTTGGAAAAAGTCAACAACTTCGAACTGTATTGCTTGTTGAAAATTTATCTAAATCAGCTTGACGGGCCTTTAAACCCATCATTGAGAAACTCATAATACGATGGAAGGCTTTAGTTTAATCTCAAATTTGAAGGTACCCGCGGCACTGGTGGAAAAATTTGACTCACCTCCGGAAACATAATTCGGGGTTAGGTTTCTCCGATTTTCCACACACATGACACTTTCCACCCATAACGTTCACAACAGAGTACTCACTTGCGAAAAAGACAGCTAAACACTCAAAAATCAGTTGAAAACTCAAAAAAACGACACTAAGTCCAACCATCAGTTGTGAACGAAGCTTTTATGGCGCCTATCGCTATCTCTCTTTTTCGTTGACAATCGTAGAAAATACGTACAAACAAGTGGATTTATGAACGGATAGAAAAATGTTAGGGATTTGGCTGCAGCGTTGCCAAGTCATGACCCTCAATTTGCTCGACTCAAGATTAGGAAAAATCAAGGTTTGTGTTTAAAATTTCCCTTGCTTACATTAAATTTCTTCATCGATCTATATTTTGAGTTGCTGAATACTGAAAAACAGTAATTGCATTTGAAAAATTACCTTTGCAATTACTTGAAACATTAGGACGTGGCAACCATACTGCGGCCTTCGTGATGGTCAGACCACAGTCGACCAGAACCGTTTTCTTGGTAGGACATGTTTGCAATAGATAAAAATATAAACAAGCGTGTCTAGAGCAAGCGTGTATGGTCGAAGCTTGTAACTCTTCCAAATCGAGGTTAAGAATTTGTTGTAGCTGGAGAATCTCATGATTTTCAGTGTCTTCGAAGGCGTCCTCTTCATCTATGAAGTCGGCGTCCGACTCTTCACCCTCCAGTAAGAGTAGCAATCTCTTTTCCTCATCCTCAGTCAAACCCTTTCTGGATATCTGTGAAAATATCAGGATTTTAAGATTCACATTTGAAGCTCATTGACGCCAAATGGAGTCATGCGAAAAAAACGCAGTATAGTTCACGGAAAACAATCGAACAATCAATTTATTGGACAAGTTTACTCTAAGATACACTGAGAACTCATTTCATATTTTTTTGTAACGAAAACGTTCCAACTTTCCTAAAAAAAGCGTAAAAAACACTAAAAAGGACGACAAATTCACTAGCACGGTCACACAACACAAAACTTTTCAAATGTTTCAAGATTCATATTATTTTCCAAGATTTGCACAAGTGATGCCATCTTAATATTCGAGTTGACATCTAGGCCACAGCTGATGTCAATGTATTTCACAGATTTCTGTATTTTGTCAGTTGAAGTTGAAAATGCCATATGGCATCATTGGGCCGGAAAGGGTTAAAGGCCGCCCAGATATTTGTTTTTGTACAACCTATACGTAAAGTTCACTTTTCAATGCAAAGCAGGCGGAAAGTCGCTAATTATGGCAGCAGGGCGTCGGGCGCAAAAGTAGGTCGCTTAGAAACGGTTCCTTGGATCCCAACGTCTCTGGGGAACGTCGCGTTTGTCAGAAATCCCATTTATCTCCTGCTCGTGTCACGATCGGCAACTCTCGTTTTTTTCGGATATTCCATTTATCCGAAGGTCCTCTACAATGAGTTGGAAAAAGAGAAACGAAGAGTGAGATAGATCAATGATCCCAGTGAGGTGAACCGTTTTTCCACTTTTGCGATTCGCAATTGCCAAAACAGCAAAATTTCAAATTCTACGCGTAACGGCTATGTGTGAGTGCATCTCTCTGTTTGAGTGTGACAACTTTGGAGTTAAACGGCTTATGCCGCAAATTTTAATATTGAATTGGATCGTGTTTAGTTTAAAGTGATTGTGAGATTGAAGCAGAACATTTTGAATGTAGACTATTTTTATTAGTGTTGATATTGTTATAAGTTGTTGATTATATGTATATGTATATTGTTTGCCTTCAATGTGGATTGTTAAGGATGAGTGAGGTGAGGTTTTCATTACTCATAAATGTATAATACATATATTTTTCACTACCTAGATTTTATACATACATATACAGGGTTTTTCACTTAAAACTCCGCACGTCAATATCTCGGAAACGAATAGGAATATTTGATTTCTGTAAAAAGTAGTCAATGTATGGGGTCGAGTAGTTATTTTTCACAGTTAAAAAAATTCGACGCCTACCAAGAGTAAAGCGTCGCGACGCATCGAAAATATTAATCGACTGCAGGGACTTTGAAATTACGCGCATGCAAAAGTACGAGTTATTTATAAACTTTTTTGTGATTCAGTCGAACTCATTCATTCTACTCAGTTTTGAGATATACAGTTTGTCCAAAATAAGGATGTCTATCATGGGGATCTTGAAAACCGTGAGAGATACAAGGTCGGTTAAATGGAGGCAAAGTTGCGTATTTTGATTATCCGAATCATCCGAAAAAAACCGAAATTTTTCAAAATTGTTTTCATTTTTTTCTGACCACATTTGAAGAGATATTTTGAAATGAATGGAACTTCTTCATTGCCACTTTTTGCCCTTTACAAGATAGCTTTATTAAATTGAAGAACCGACGTTTCGTCTATGAGCAGACATCATCAACTTTGTTTTTTTAAATACGGTCCTGGATTTTTTATGCCGGATTTTGAACTATGATAAATTATGAAAAAAAATTATGAACAGCTATCATAATTTATCATAATTTCAGAAAAATAACTAAATATTTTTTTTTGTAACCCAGAATGAGAAATCCTAATCAAGACAGATTTACAAAAATACTTTTTAGTGATCCTGATTCTTGATTGGAATTTGCGGGTTCGATTAATTTTGGTCTTAAGCATATGATTTCCGGGCCTATTTTTTATGCATGTTGCGAAACAATTAAAAAGCTAAAACATGCTTTGAATTTGCAAAAAGATAATTACGTACAATAAAACTTGAAGAGAAATACTATTTTACAAAATATATCGATACCCCATCTGACATACTAATCTGAAGACAGCTGACCAAAGATAGCAGATCGCAGAGACGAAAGTAGCCGAACGCAAATACACTGCCCAACAGTATAGGACTTTCAGGAAATGAGTGTTCTTTTCAATTTTCTCTGAGAAACAGTTATCCAAATTACTCAAATAAGTAGAAAATATTACCAAAAATGAAATAAATAAAGATCAAAAGCGGACACGAAATTCATAATTTGGAAACTATTAGATCGTACACCGAGATGAAGGCTGTTTTCAGTTGCTATAGGGGTGGTAAATCACCCTTAACCTCTGTTTTTGACTCGCAGGCCGGTACGAGATGAAATATATTTTTTTAAATGTTTGACAGATGATTTTTGAAAAATTGATTACTCTAAAACCAAAGGATTGTACACCGAAATGAGGGCTGTTTTGTTTGACTCGCAGGCCGTAGGAGATGTAATATGATTTTTTAAAATTTTTGGCAGATGATTTTTAAAAAATGCATCGGTAGAATGACTACCTTCAAACAAACCAACTTTTTTATAGGATCTTTATTTCTAATAGATTGATACCTGGGTATAGGTACCTATTTTTTGCATTACAGCCATTGCCGTCCGTTAACCATGCGAATATCTAAATGATAACAAACCAACTATAAATATAATACCTAAAGAAAATGCCTGCTCTGTTATGGGAATTGTTGCAGCTCTTAACAAAACCATAACTTTTTATATGTAGTTCAAAACGAATTTTACGGATCACACTCCAAATGTGAAATAAAAAAGAGAACTATACAAGTCACAATTTTAAACTACTAAATATCACCCTCCCGCATAGGTAGTTGCACTGTTTGTTCAATCAAATTTGTGATCCAAATTCAAAAACTAAATCCAAATCCCACAGAAGATACATTGAATTTCACTTCGAAGTGGAAGTGACAGATTTTAGCTTGCCAAACGAGAATCAGATGCTACCATCCACATTGAATTTGGCATATAACTATTGCCAACTTAAAAATACCTTCACGGAAATCCAATATGGGCGCCCCCATGACGTTGTACAAAATCTGAAGGTTAGCCATTAGTATTGGCAGGGTGTGGTGATTCATAACAAGATCATGCCGATGAGCTTAATTCTATAATCGTGTTTATCATTGTACTTCATGTAAACATTGGCAACCTTGCTTGGGAATCGTTTTGTGTTAATATGGTTTTATGAATGGAAAAATAAGAGAAAATCATTTCATCATACTGGTCATATATCTATCTCTCTCAGTCGATTTCACTCTGATGCACCAAAACGGGATTTCGGACAAAGAAGATATCCGAAGACTCACGAGCATTCCGATCTCACTCGAAGCGGTGATAAATGGGATTTTGGACAAACGCGATTTCTGACAAATGATGGTATCTCCTCTGAATATAATAACCACGTGACAGTCTAGCATACTACAAGGAACTAATCACGTGACAATCTCGGTGGCAATAAATCCGCACCACAAATGAATACGGGAACACACCTATATTAGCTAAGTTCGAATAGTCCACATCCGAATTCACAGGGACATCTGATGATGTTCGATCACGTGACAGACGATTTTATTTTTTACATCTTCAGAAATCGAACGGCCGAATCGAGAAATGACGAATGACCTGAAATGACATCAGAAGTAACCTAACCACACATTTTTTTGGGTTTGTTTTGTTCGCTGCTTTTTGTTGCTAGCTTAAATTAGCGACTCCATTTTTATTCAATCCATCACATCCATTCCATTTTGGATATCAAATAACGTCAATAACGGTAAAAGTCCAAATCAAAATTCAAAATAACAGAACGTAACCAACAAAACGTATTCCCCCACTCCCAACATCTATAAAATCTCCTTTTCAGCAATGAGATGTGAAAAATGTCATTTTTCGGATCGCATTTGGACTAAAAATACGCAAGTCAAGATGTTATCGATGAGTACAATTATTGGGACTAAAAAAACGACAAGTCGGTCGAAGATGTAAAATATGTTGAAGATGTGGACTATTCGAACTTAGCTATTGTAACCATGATTGACAGTTGTCAGTTGTCTGACTTGTCACTGTCAGCAGTGTAGTGCGTACATAGATTAGGTGTGTTTGTTATGCTCCACTAGTGCACACTTTTCTACACTACATCACTCAGTGTGGCTTTGTTTGTGAAATGTTTGTCTGTTTTTCAGGATAGCATATCTTTACTAGTAATGAAGATATTCTCTCCTAAAAAACAGACAAACATTTCACAAACAAAGCCACACTGAGTGTTGTAGTGTAGAAAAGTGTGCACTAGTGGAGCATAACAAACACAGCTATTATATCTATAGCAGTGTATCGATTATTTATTTTTGATTTTCATAATTATTCTTTTTAAAATGATCACAAACTGGTTGTACAAAAAGAACTGTTTGCACCACGGACGAAAGTTGATTTTGACTCGGCTAATATCTGCCCTCGCTTCGCTCGTGCTGCTACTTATACCCTATTCAAAATCATCTACTTTCCGCCCCTGATACAAAATGTACTATTTAAAGTTGTAACCATAGTTACCAAGAACTTAAGAATGAGACTGTTTTTGTCGATTGGCTCGACGATTTTTTAAGATAGAGATAATATGAGCCCGTGTATATTCACATAATCAGGATTTTTTTTCCAAATATCTCATACAGGTAAGAAGTAGCATTCAAATAATCATTAATGTGAACTTTTTCACACATGTGTATTGTTTTCCTGATTATGAATTGCCTGGCAGTTAATTGATAAAATATAGTATCAAATAAAATAATCATACCTGAAGCGATATTCTCTTTTCTCTTTCTCCAGCATACAAGAAACAATGATCGTGGCACCCGTGATTATCACGGAAAAAGTGATAGACTATCGACACTATAGTCAATAGAAATTAAAGTAATCAAAATACTACCGCCAAATAATCAAAAGTCGTAATAACTGAAGCACAAACAAACACATACACAAATCAAAATCATTAAAAACTACGTCAAAATTAAAAATTCAAACGGGAAACAATCATTTGAAACTCCAAAAGGCTATTGTAAACTCGTCAACAAGCACAGCCAATAGGAACTACACGGTCTGGACAGCTGCAAAAGACGGCTGGGCCCTTGAAGATGAGACTTATGGGAATGTTACATGCAAAATTAATATAGCGATTCCCTTATAGAGTTAATATACACATTTGTTATGAAATTGTGAATATTTCAAAAATGGCTGACGATAAGCATAGGATAGTAATAAAAATTTGTATCTAAAGTTGAAGGCTTATTTCATTGCAAACATTAAATACAGGGTATTCCATTTGAAAAAATCGAATTTCAGTCATTTCAATTAGCGAAAATGTGATCGATTTTTTTTGCTCACTCTGTAAAATTCTCTAAATATTTGGATATGTGTACTTTGATATTTGAAAAAACTGCAGTCAAATTTTCACGCCTCAGTTCCTTACTGTTACTGAGAAATCTTAGTTTGAAGAATCAATGGCATTTGTCATTTTTTGAATAAAATGACAAATATTCACGAAACTATTATCAATAGACGTATAAAAAGTTCTATTGAAGTGATTCAGATTTTCATATAGAATTCAAAAATCAAATAATATACAGGGTGTCCTATTTTAAATACTAAGAAAAACTTGTAGATCCGGCAACGCCGCGATCAACAAATATTTTTAAGAGATGCATTACACTTTCGTATAGACTCATATCAAAGTTCAAAAGATTTGGAAAAGCCGTCCTCGAACGTTGCCAACTTGCAAATAATACTGTACATCTCGCAATCAAACGTTTTCTAAATACAAGGTTAATGACAAAATTGATGATTTAAGTCAAGTCAAATCAAAGTGAGTAATTTAAAAACAGTTAAGCGATTTTTTTTGAAATTTTGTCTTAAATAATTGTGGTTTTTAGGAGTAGCGCATTTGCGATAATCGCCAATATGGCAACACTGTATCTTTGAAGCATTTGACATCACAGTGAGATGTGCGTTGGCAAACGTTGTTTCTTTCTACCATGAACTAACTCAATCATATTTTTTTATTCAATATTCATAACGTACGATTCCGAAATAAGAAATGCGAGGAAAAATGACATGAATGAAAGTTGTACACTTCATGATTTCATCTTCTAGGTATGACCAGAGACGATCTTTTCAACACTAATGCTGGAATAGTACGCGATTTAGCAAAAGCTGCCGCTGAAGTGGCTCCTAAAGCGTTAATTGGAATCATCACTAATCCTGTCAATTCGACAGTACCAATTGCATGTGAAATATTGAAGCAGGTAATAAAAATCACTACTCGTATGTTTTTTTTTATATTGCTGCGTATCAAAAATCAAAAACACAAACAAATAATGGAATCATTTATTTTTTCTAATACTTCCAAATGAATAATAATTATTATGTCTATGGCATGGAACAAGTATCAATCTTAACTATAGTAGTAACTTCTTGAAACGGACTAAATAATTTGATGAAATCTGGTCATTGATCATATTAGTCTAATTATGTATTCATGGAAGTAGTGAACTGATTAAGATGAGAATTAAACTTAAACGTATCTATTTGTGATTATACAGGCAGGCAAGCTCGATCCAAACAGGGTATTTGGAGTTACTAGTCTAGATATCGTGAGAGCAAATACTTTCATTGCTGAAGCCAAAGGTCTAAATCCCAAAGATGTCAATATACCCGTAATTGGAGGCCATTCAGGAGTCACCATTATTCCACTTATTTCACGGTATGATCTCAATTTCAACTGTTCTGGAAAATCAAAAGGAAATTGAAATAACTATGTTTTTAGCTCAACTCCATCTGTAAGTTTTCCCGAAGATCAGCTGAAAGCATTAACTAGTAGAATTCAGGAAGCTGGTACTGAAGTGAGTACTCGTAATCTACCAATACCTATAATGTTAACGTATTAATGTTATTGGATTGTTATATTTTCAGGTAGTGAAAGCGAAAGCTGGTGCTGGTTCTGCTACTCTATCAATGGCATACGCAGGCGCTCGATTTGCCAATTCCTTGTTGCGCGGATTGAAAGGCGAATCCAATGTTATCGAACCTGCCTATGTGATTTCTGATGTTACTGAAGCGGAATACTTTTCAACCCCATTGTTGTTGGGCAAAAACGGTAACAAACAGCTTACACGTTACAGTAGTTTACATTGACTTATTTTTCCTCAACATTCAGGCATCGAAAAGAACCTTGGCCTGGGAAAGTTGAACGATTATGAGCAAGAACTTTTGAAAGCCGCTATTCCTGAATTGAAAAAGAATATCAAAGCTGGCGTTGACTTTGCCAACAAGTGAATAAACTGTCAGTTTGTGTCTGAATTCATGTATTTTTAGTTTTGATTGATCATTTTTTTTTTTATAGTTCTGTTATTGTTAATTTAACATCATCTAAGTCAATAAACTCTTCAATGTTTATCCCTCATTTTATGTCCACCTTTAAGATAATTATTGTATAGTTTCAGTATAACGATGTGGGTCTTTGTCTGAACCTTTACTAATCGTACTTCAAGGACGGAGCGGTCAGATTGAAGACACTCCATAACGTGATAATCTTTTCCATTGATCTTGTATCAAATACCGTTATAAGGAGATAAGTGTGAAGGCTGCCACTGACTTGTAGAGCTGAAGTACCACCGAACATATAATAGTATCGAGGGTTCACTCTAGCGCGGACTTTGAACTAGCATAATCAGAAGACAGCCGGCTGACGGAAATAGGGGCTTTGGGTGGGGTAAAATACAAGAGGTTAAAAGGTCAAGGTCAACTTGGGTTAGTTTGGGTTAATACACGCACGAGGTTAAAAAAAGTTCAGGTCAATTCAGAGAAATTTGATCGAATTTGGGTTAGTTCAGGTCAAATCTCGTCATATGCACTCCCTGGGAGCAGTACTCGGCGTAAAATGCTACCTGAAACAACAATAACCCAAAAAAATTTGCCCGCAGAGTAGTCAGTTAGACGAATTATTATTGTTATAATATGTACTATCATTTTATAATAAGACTATATTAAGATATTTCCCATGCTAAGAATTCTCCCGTCCTCAAACATCTCCAAATCGATGTTTCCACCTACAATCGAGGACGGTAACTAGATTTGCCCAAAAAATATTCGATATTCACCATAATCACAAACTTAGATAGATAGATAGAAGAGGGCTCTGGTCAAAGTAGAACTTTCAAGTACCAACAGATGGTGATTTGGTTTTTGAACTTTGAACTGCTTTGAAGATGTTAATTATAGCCTTTGGATTTGTATGGGAGAGTATTCTCAAGTGTGTCAGGTGAAAACAATTCACGTCACCGATTTTGTTTAAACTCTGGTAGATTGTTGTTATTGTTCATAGTAACCGATATTGAAAAGGATTTTTTTCTACAAACATTTTAAAACACCGACTTTAGGTACGTATATGAGTTTGAAATTTTGCACTAGCTTTCTTAAAATTCTTGCCTATCTCACGTCACTCTTACGATCCGTATTCCCAATTAGTGACCATCATACTATCGGAATTGGAATGGGGAATTTAAAAAAAAAAGATTAAAAATTTTACAATGATTGAGAATTACCATAAATAATATTTTTCTTTGTTATATTGTTATAGTCGATTATTTATTCATTTTTGTTTTAGCAGTCTTTAAAATCAGTCATCTTCGATGACGATAAAATATACTGTTAAAATCATAGTGGGTTGATCTATCTGAAAATTGGGAGTATGCTTGAGCTCTAAATTCTAAACAATTTCTCTCAATAAACTTTTCTGATATTTTTCAAAACAAAGGTACTTTACTCTTGGCAATTTTCACTAAAATCAATAATTCCAAACCCCATCTGTATATCAAACAATTAATTGATTTCGCTCATTTTCTCAACATCTTAGTTTTAGAGGCAGGAGCGATTCCCAGAATATCAGAACCTAACTCGGAAAATGTTTGTCATTTTATACCGTACCGAAACCCAATCCGTAAACTCACTGAATGTACATATTATTGAATAATATCATTTTATAAATAAAATACCTTTGCGTCTACAACTACTTATCCACTGTAAAATAAATGCAAGGCAGTATTGTAAGAGGAAATATTTGATCGCTAATTGAAATAAATAATGGACATTTCCGGGAATAATGGAAATATTTCACCCTTTTATACGGAGTATAGAAAGTCGACTTTCTGAGGTAGAAAAGCATCAAAAAAATTCGAAGAGACATCGTCGCCGCTATGATCGTTCAACCTTCAATGATTTTGTTTCTTTGAATTTGGTTTATTGCACTCACAGCAAAAGTGAGATCATAATGTCATCGAATGATGAACGTGTCAAAATGACAGAAAAGGATTAGTTCTCTTATAAATGATTTTGATGAGGTCTCAGAAGGAATGGGGCATACGGTAACAGCAGATTCCTCACACAAAAATGTTGCGATCGCCCCGAACTTATCTATCCCGAAAGTTGATATGAACCAATGTGGAGTAGCCGTTTTCAAGATATTTGCACTGTAATCCATGCAGTGTGGTTTCGAATGTCAAATTTAGACATAGGAGGCATCGAAAATGCCGTTGTCAAGTTAATTTTGACAATAAGCATCTTGATGTTCAATGTTTCTTATAAAAAAAAACTAGAAAAAAATGGAGAACATTTTTCAAACAAATTTCATTTTTTTTTCTTGGTAAAAAAAATATAAAATTAGATTACATTTTTTTTAATCAAAAGAAATCGAGCAATCAAGGTAATGTCAAAATTAACATGATAACACCGTTTTCAAAGCCCCCTATGTTTATTTTCAAAATTTTCCATTTGAAACCACATTGCATGGATTACTTCAAGTTCCAATATTTTGAAAAAGGTTGCTGGTAGCCACTTCTACAAAGTATACCTTTTTCATATAAATGTGATGGAGAAATCAGTTTTCCAATTCCAAAGAAATATACGGGTGCGTACAAAAAAGTTATGATTATTTGAATGAGTGAAAGGGTGTGTAAGTGGCGCCCCTTACAAATAAGAGCAATTCCGTGCACAGATTTGAATTTTGCATATCAAACAAACCCCATAATAAACCAAATTTCATCAATATCACTCGATTATTTCGAAAGTTATTCAAATAAATCAAAAATGAAAATTCAACTCTGATTCCCTGTATCTCTATTCATATCAACTTTCGGGATAGACAAGTTGGGTGCGATCACAATATTTTTGTGTGAGGAATCTGCTTTTACCGCATGTCCCATTCTTTCTGTGACACCCTGTATAATGATGATTTTTTCACACAAAATCAAGTTTTGCTAAGCATGTGGATGTGAGGTTTAGTTCATTGAATTACATACCTACATTCATTGAAAAAGGCTGGCATTATTTGTGAAATCTTTTTAGAATTCTTCAATTTGTTTCTAACAATTCAATGGATATTTTTTTTAATTCGATATTTTTGTTGTAACGTTTATTTTGAATGTCTCCATGTATTTCTGAATTTTCCAGAAATATTAACAAAATGCATATTTCCCAGAATTTAACGCTACGGGGTATATTGTTCTAGATTTCTTGAAATTGTGATCAGCCAGAAGTGTGGCGAAAACTGATTATTCAAAATAGTTCTTTGATGGTGATCTACGACCCATTCACCAATAAAAGTAGCGCCATTCGAGAAAACGTCTAGCCCGTTGGCTTCTCCGGGGTTTAGCCACCTTTTTATACATTTTATAAAGTTTATTGTAAAATGCTTTAGTTACCTTAAATATTTTTGTGCAAGAAATATTTAGTTTGCAAAGTGAGGTGCAGAGAGTATATTCGTTTATTTGTTGATTCCCCTTTTGTTTTTTAAATGTTTGCAATGAATCAAGCTACAATAATTGTATTTTGATTATTTAATTAAATTTTACACTTCAAAAGAGAAGGGAAAATATATTTTCGCAATCATGTGATTAAAATCAACGCAACCCTGAGTTTGGGTTAGTTTGGGTTAGAATTTTACAGCCGAGCGAAGCGAGGTTTTTAGTAAACAGCCGAGCGAAGCGAGGTTTATAACATAAAATATAAACTATAGTTGTATAAGCAAATAGTATCTGTTGTTTTTTCCATATCTTTGAATATAATCTACGCATTTCACAGCCGAGCAAAGCGAGGTTTATAACATAAAATTTAAACTATAGTTGTAAAAACAAGTAGCATCAGTTGTTTTTTCCTTATCTTTGAATATGATATACGCATTTTACAGCCGAGCGAAGCGAGGTGTTTATTAATCAGCCGAGCAAAGCGAGGTTTATAACATAAAATATATAAACTATAGTTGTATAAACAAATATTATCAGCTGTTTTTTCCATATCTTCGAAAATATTATAATCATTTAACCGTGCCAAGCGAGGTATTCATCAACCAGCCGAGCGAAGCGAGGTTTTTAATATAATATATATATATATACAGGGTGATTCAGGAGGAAATGGAAATATTTTAAGGATATGTCCAGGAAGTCAAAATAAGCAAAATAAGCTCATATGTTCAAGTCCGATTTTTATTTGTTTCAAAGATATTTTGATTAATTGTAATTTAAAAACTAAATCAAAATTATTACAAAACAAATAATTATAAGCAAATAGCACTAATTCATAATAAATTTTCGAAAACATTACCTCCCACTTCGATACACTTATTTGCGCGTTTAAAAATTGATCTAGTAGCGAGTTTATTTATTTATTTTTTATTTATTTATTTTTTTTTTATAATTTTTTTTTTAGCTTATTTTGCTTATTTTGACTTCCTGGACATATCCTTAAAATATTTCCATTTCCTCCTGAATCACCCTGTATACAGGGTGTTTATTAATTGAATGCCGATACTTAAGGGTGATAATCCTTGGATGATTTTAAGACAAAAAGTTCATATGGACATAAGTCCGCAAGAGCCTAGATTATAAGATACAGGGTGTTGAGGTTTAAAAAAAAATATTTTTTTTTTATCATTACTTTGATACTATTCCAGATATATTTTTGAGATTTGGTACACGTCTTCTATGCATCAATATGCATGGGAATGTTAGAGAGGGCGCCACTGATTTAAAAATATTGGAAGACACGGCAGGGTGTCAATGCAATTAAGTAGATTTTATTTATTCAAGCAAAAACCATGCACCGGACGAAAAAAAATCTAGAGAACAAATTGGCTCAGAAATAAATGAAGATTTCAAAAATGATTTTTATTTTGAAAGGAAGCAGTGGCGTACAATTTTCTTCTCCAAAAGTATTGAGTGCAAAACTCGTACGGACGACACTGGTAAAAATAATAAAATCGTTGCGGAAATCTTGCGGACAGCCGCGTGCCAATAAGGCCCGCAGGGCCCGCGTCGCGGGCGGGCCCCGGTGGTTTGGGGGGCCCCTTGATCTCGAGCAATTTTTAATTAATATTAATAAATAAATAGAAATATTGTGAATTTGCGGTAAAATTTGCTTAATAATTTTTCATAATCATTTCTTTTATATAGACTTGGCAATGTCGTAAACAAAATAAGAATTGAAAACTGCAACCTGTAAGCGACCACGTTACAGCGGAGAAAAACTACCGATCGATTATTGACATTATTCCATTATTGTCTCAAGAAACTACTGCAAGGATAACATTTTCGCCTGAAGAATCTTGAGAGTATAAGGGAATTTTCAGATTTCATTTTTGAAAAAAAATCAAATGTTAATTAGCAGTGTTCCTGAACTTTGCACCGCATTTCAATTATTTTTAGTACTTCCTGTTACGTCGGCTCAATCCGAAAGAACATTTTCGAAACTAAAATTAATTAAAAATTTTGCAAGATCAACCATGAGCGAATCGCGTTTAAGTTCTTTAGCAATAATTTCTATAGAAAATGAACGGGCACAAGAAATCGACTTGGACAAAATAGTTGAGAATTATCTTCTCTCTCGAAAAAAATATTGATTGGTTTCTGTATCAAATTATTGAATAAAGTTGTGTCTTAGCTTTTGTTGTTTTTTTATATAAAACATTGCTGATAAAATAAAGATGAAATTTCGTACATACTACTGTTGTTCGAAATTTTATCAAGCAAAATCTTCAAATGTGTAATGTTAGTCACCGTATGCTCTATAACCAAAACAATTTTTTTCTTTGCATAAATTAATCTGAAAAATGTAACTTGCTTGGTATAAAGAGGGCCCCGAAGAAAAATTGCGGGGGGGCCCCAGAAAACCTTGGCACGCCACTGCTTGCGGACCTATGTCCATATGAACATTTTGTCTTATAATCATTCAAGGATTATCACCCTTATGTATCGGCATTCAATTAATAAACACCCTGTATTTATACAATATGTATGAACAAATAGTACCAGTTATTTTTTCCATATCTTCGAATAAAATATAATACGCATTTTACAGCCGAGCGAAGCGAGGTTGATGATTTAATATATAAACTAAACCTGAAACTGGAAAGTAAAGACAAATTGGTGAATAATAATATGGTATATAATTTGTAAAAACAAATAGTAGGTTTGAATATGTAGGTAGAAAAAACCATAGCAAACTTTTTTGAAGTTTTCTTCTGTCTGATGACATTATTTTTCGTGTCTGCTGGCCAGTCTTACAATAATAAAGTATATAAACCATAATAATATAGTATAAACTATACAGGGTGTTTATTAATTGAATGCCGATACTTAAGGGTGATAATCCTTGGATGATTTTAAGACAAAAAGTTCATATGGACATAGGTCCGCAAGAGCATAGATTTTAAGATACAGGGTGTTGAAATTTGAAAAAAAAAATCTTTTTTTCATCATCACTTTGATACCATGTGCCGGACGGAAAAAAATCAAGTGAACAAATTGGCTCAGAAATAAATAGAGATTTTAAAAATGATTTTTATTTTGGAAGGAAGCAGTGGCGTACAAGTTTTTTCTCCAAAAATATTGAGTGCAAAGCCCGTACGGACGCCACTGGTGAAAATAATGAAACTGTTTGTGCATCACAAAATCCATATTGAAGCCTAGAAGACGTGTACCAAATTTCATAAAGATATCTGGAATAGTATCAAAGTAATTATAAAAAAATCATTTATTTTTTAATATTTCAACACCCTGTATCTTGAAAATTAAGCTCTTGAGGACCTATGTTCATATGAATGTTTTGTCTTGAAATCATCCAAGGATTATCACCCTTAAGTATCGGCATTCAATTAATAAACACCCTGTATATGTAGAAACAAATAGTTGGTTTGAATATGTAGGTGGAAAAAACCATATTTTGTATATTTAGCCAATTTCTGGTACTGGCAACACTGTACCGGGGCGCCCCGGTTCTACTCGAGATGCTCCAGTTTGTAGCCACAACCCACGGGCTTAAACCACTACCAGTTAAGTTATCTCTGTTTTCTCCTTTGAAGTTGGTTACGTCGGAATAATTTCAAAAATTACGTGTGAGCCTATTAGAGGGAGTTCTGGCTCCGGTACCAATATTTTTTTTATCAATTCTGAAGAAAACTATGACATCGTCAAAAGTAGATCGTTTTTTGTTTTTCATGTCTAACTAAGACTTCGTTCAACTTCGGAAATAGTTATTTTCCTAACAAGTTCGCAAAGTGATGCTTTCCCGCACGCAAAAGCAGTTAGACGAACGACGCGAAGCGGAGTTCGGATATGCTTTAAGGGCGGGAAAGACACTTTGCGAACGTTTTAGGAACAATATTTTTTCTACGAGCGTTCACAGATTAGACACGAAAAACTTTGGATAATATATTATTTGAACGCACTCAAAAACATAGAACTTGAGAATAATGATTATTTATGCTTAACAACCCAGCAAACATGCCATCCCGGCAATGTAACTCTATAGTAACGGCGATGCCTGCAATTCTCATTGGCAATGTACAGGCAGTTATCACCTGAGGAGTATCAATTTGGCACGCCGGCCGTCATTTGGCCGCAAGGCATTTTGCCATGATGGATAATTGATGGCAAATCACTACTTCACCATCAATCGTCAAGGAGTGTTAAAAAAACACCACCAATTCAGTGCATTATATTTATTGGCATATTTCAGTTCTGGTTCTGATATAAAAAAAAAATGTGGTTAGGATAACAATAACCGGGACAATATCTAAAACTAAATGCAATTTATTGTCTTTTTCTGTTTGAGCGTCCTCCTATGCGAGGCCCTTAAAGATAACGTGAAATTGTTGACTGGAAGTGGATTAGCCTTGAGTGAGTCTGCAATCTGCAATAAAAAAATGGAGATTTCATGTTTGAGTGCTTGAATCGCACATTTTAGCAATGTATGTTGAGCTGATAAACGCCTTCCTATGCTTCATTCACCATTGTTGATATAAGTACAGTACTTTCATCAAGTATCAGAAAATGATAGGTACAAAATCAACTGATGCATTTCTAAGAAATAGTAAGATATAAAACGTAACATTCTTACCACAAATAAGTCGAACCATACCACTAAAAGCATATGAAAGGGTGGCTTTTTATTCCGTCTTGCCTATTGTCCAGTTTTGATTACACCTTTAAATGTTGATAAACTGAAACTGAGCCATTCGTGTCCAATGAGTTCGGACATAACCCTTTTTTTGTAGCATGTGCATATGTAGCTTCTTGTGTTCTTTCCCCAATAAGTCTTAGAACGTAATCAAATGCACGAATAACCACCTGTACAGTGAATGAATTTGTTTCAATTCAATACGAACTTATTTTTGTTCCACACTCACTGCACAAATCCACAAATAAACATGTTTTTGAACTGAAACGAACAAATGTAGTAATTTGAGATTCCTAGTGAAACACACTGATGATTTTAGAAGCACTTTTAATGGCGTGAAAGCATGAAAAAAGGGGCACACAAACTTGGTGATGAAATATCGGTTAACAATTATTGCTTGACAATTTCTAACTCGTGACATGACAGTATTTTAACATCTATCAAATGTCAAACCTAAGGGTTTGTCTACACATATTAAGGGACTCCATAATGCACTGTACACACTATGAGTGCATATTCCTATAAAGATTAATTTATAAACTTGCCGTCCGCCGTTACGGTTGACGTTCGCCGGTGACGCTAACGTTGCCGTCGCCCAATGCATTTATAAACTTTTATACCGTCGATTGTCATCGAAGATTTTCAATTTTTTTGTTCACTTACTTTGAAGTTAATGTGTTTTAGTTCAGTGAGATTTGGTGACTGACTCGAGTATATTTTGGTACAAATCTCAATTTTATGATATAAAAACATGAATTATGGGAACAAAAACCTATTGAGCCATTTTCCTATGACTGCATTTACGAACGGCGGACGGCAAAAGATGGAGATGAACGATCTCTAGCGGTGCGTCAACGGCAGACGGCATGATATAAATGTATGCAGGCGCGTCCATATGTCTATCTCGAACGTCAAACGTTAGCGTTAGCGGTAACGGCGTACGGCGAGTTTATAAATTCCACTTAAGAATTGCTCTGCCAAAAACAAATACCGGGATCCGGGATCTGCGTCTGCGCATTTGTCAAATGTCAATTGTAAACTGAAAATATTGGCATCGTTTTCAGTCTAAAACTACAATTCATGGATTAAATATAACGTATCGTTTCCTATTTACTCAATGATTGATAATAAAGCTTTACATGAAGATCACCAGTTAACATGTGATTGAACATTGCTGTATGCAAGGCTATTAAAAGGCATTGGCTATTGTATAAAGAAAATGTAACTTGGCTTCACAGGCATATTGAAAATTGGAAATTTGCCTTTTTATGGGTAATGTGCCAGTACCTTTTCTTTATTTGACAAACAATGCATGTTTGCAGTTGTTATTATTTTGCAAATAATGCACATCAATAATTTGCCATCATGATGCCAACGATGCCATCATTAAATATGTACCTTGCCGACCAAAGGTGTTTGCTGGGAATATATTTATATTGAAAGAACAGTTTGTGACGGCAGCTGGAAATTGGATAATATGGGTATAATCAAAATCATAATTGATTTATTTTATATTTGAAATGCAAGGGCATGTCCGATCACTGTTCATAAAATTTCCTCTTTTGTCGCCTTATTCCCTGCTATTGGCAACACTGTTTTGATTTGACATGACACTCTAGACTGCGTCAGTCAGTCTTCGTTTAATCGTTTATACTTTTATAAATTTGATTGTCCGTTTGTTTGTATACAGGTTTTTTTGATGCCAGTATTCAGCTCAAATCTTTCGAAGATTTCCGATAAACACAGTAGTTTGAACCAAAATCAAGCAAGAACAACTCACAAATGCCGATTGAAAGTCGTCATTATCAATGTTTGTTTACGTTACGGGCGAATGCGTTTTTAACGCAAAAACAGGATTGTGTGTTTCATTTTGATTTTGACTAAAAAGGGAAAAGTAACAAGAACATTATTTTGTGCATTACAAAGTGCATTATCTACAGTTTGGTTGGTATGGAAACGAAGTTTAAAACAACAAATTGGTAGGTATTTATTTGAGTTGACATTTGAGTGCGGGAAAAATTTTTCCCGCACTAGTGCGGGAAAAGGCTACTTTGCACACGCAAATGAGTGTGCGAAGTGGCTACTTTGCGCACGCTCGTAGAAAAATATATTTTAATATAATATTTTATTTAGCCCTTAGACTATAAAGTCTAAGATTTAGACGATCATTTTGGGGTGGGGATAACTTGCGAAGGGGAGATATTTGGGAGTGGTTTGACAAGTATGACAGTAATTTTCTGACACATTTGGAAATGCTTGAATGTAAATGTAAACAAACAAAGTTTGTTATTGTCGTTATTTTTATATAATATAAAATAGATAATGATAAGAAAATAATAGAAGATTCAGTCGTTCAGTGATTTTCATGGTCCAGTGATTTTTATGATCGAGTGATTTGTTTGGTTCAGTGATTTTGGCTACTACTTAAGCTTGTTTTTTCGAAAGGGACTATTAGATAAGCGAAATGGCTTGCAAGAAGAACTGTGCTACATTCGAGGAAATGCTGGTGAACCACGAGCAAAGGACTGTGAAGGAGGCCGATAAATATGGGGCCCTGGTGGATTCGTGTGTGGAGTGCATCCAGAGTGGTGCAGTGCCAAGAAAAGGATGGTTCAATGCCATCAAGAGTCAGGTACAGTTATTTCACCTTAAACATTGTCTTGTTTTCCAGATCAGGAAGGCGAAACAAATAGATAGGCTGCTTAAACAACATGCCTATCTATTTGTTGAAACTCCAGTGGTCGCTCTGGAGAAGGAGGAAGAGGATCATCCTCAGGAGGCTCTTTCTCCTCCTCCAGGAAGGGCCCATATGACCAGTGAGAGGATGGTCCTCTCACAGGAAGTGGAACGTCCAGCAAAAAAGAGGAGGAAATAAATGAACAAGGTAATAAATTGACTATATCCAATTAAGATTTAATTTCTTGTATATATTATATGTAATAAGTTTAATAAAAAATATTTGTGGGAATTAAGGTGTCATTTCTTGTATTTAAATATATGTAATGTAATAATTATTTGACTAAGTTTTTTAATAAATCAGGTTGGGCGTTAGGGTGTTATTTCTTGTATATATGTATATGTATATATATATGTAATGTGATAATAATATATATATATATATATGTAATGTAATAATGTGACTAAGTTTAAAAAAAAAAATTCTCCTTGAGTGAGGTATTGAAAATTATTTTTTTTTTGGTCATTTTGTCCTTTTATATACTGTAACAAAAGGGAAACCTACGTCTCTGGAGTTTTGGTTCAACATTATTATGTTTCACATTTGTTGGGGTTCGTTCTTAGCGAGGTTCTTAGAAATAATAAACCACACAGGGTTGAGCAAAAGAGATATTTGTGCAGGAAGTCATAAACATAAAATTCAACTTCAAGAATCAATAAATATAGATTTCACCATAAGGATTTTGGGTTGTGGGAAACAAATACAGACCCTTAGAAATGTCACAGTATGACTATTAAAATAAATGTTTATGACTCATCTGCTCAAGTGTTCTCCAAAAATCAACAAAGAAATATTTGGCGGTATTTATTGAGATACTTTGTTAAAAATGCGAATTGATGGAGAAAATGAATTTGATCATGTATATAATTTAAGATCGTTTTTAGACATCAATTTTTTTTCCCTTGAAGATACCTATGTGTAAGCACCACGTAGAAAGGGTTTTTTCACATTTTTGTCTAATACGTTATCCTTGTGAAGCCTAACGGCATTGAGAATATGTATTAAGTTTTAAAATAATTTGCATGTCAGTTATTATAGAAACAGGTATCCTTGATTTGAAACGATACCACTAACGACATCTGGGACGTTTTCTCAGGAACTAAAGGTCCAGAAAGGGGATGGTCCAGGGGGTGGTACTTGGGGGTTGCAACCTCAAGGAACGACCTCATTGGTCATAGATCTGGGTGCATGGAAAAGCTTAGCTGGTTCCTTAATTTGAGCGAATTAGTTAGTTCTTAGACTTTTGTTCTTCTGAACAGACGTGTTCGTGTATTTTACCTCAGTTGGTGTTTTGTCCTGATCTTTTCACTCAAATTAAAGTACTTGGAATTTTCTTGCTAATCTGAAACTGATTTAATAGTAAAAGGGGATTTTCACTTCCAGGGTGGGACCTCTTGAGTTTTGAGTTCTTTCGCTTCTGTTAATTTTTTTTTGTATTATCTTTTTTGGGAATATTTGTGGGTTCAGTTTTCTTAGAGAGTTCGCCACAACGTCCCAGATAACTTTTAAATCTAGTAGTTTATTTTCTGTCTCACTTTTATTGTTTTATTGTTTTCTCTCTTTATTTAAATTTTTGTGTGAACTCTAATTTTAGTTATTTTGGAATACATAATTCCTTTGGTGCTTAAATTTGGTGTTTCAATTCACAAGAGTTAGAATTTCAACCCGACCCGATTCCCGAGCGCGAAAGTGAGTGTGTGAAGGTTATTTTCCTGAATCAGTTAACTGCAGTTGCTGCAAGTGGAGTAAAGTCGATAGTGGTAAGTCGTTGGAAAATAACAAACTAACCATCTGGAAGTATATCTCACATGAACGACCCCTCCTCCGACAAGTTTAGAGTACAATTATTTTATTTATAAATTTGCGGCAGTATCAAACACACGCTACCTACCAAAAATATCTTTCACGTTGAAATACTGTGACAAAACATGTCGTAGGCGCATTCACCAGATCCACCATTAAGTGTAGAAGTAGCCTGGTACATTCTAGGGAAGCTAGATGGCGTCGCGAACATTCTACTATATTCTACAAATATCTATACAATGCTGCGCTATTCGGGCAATTTCGGGATGGAGCCTGGGATATATATAAATAAGACCACCAGTTGAGGGGGAGTTAGTTCAGTTATCGATTAGCCGCGAATTATAATCGTTACAACATAAATATACGCTGCGATTGTGAACATAAATATTTGTGGTTGTGTTAGTGACTTTAAATAATTTGATTAAAACTGGACAAGTGTTTTCTATAGCAAAACTCGTTACATTGGTGTCAAAGGTGGGATTTATTGTGTGCTATAGAAACGGACATAAATATTCACTGTGATTGCTGCGAAACTAGTGTTTTTAACCGGATTGAAGGTCGCCGAGTTGAAGAAGGAGCTGGAGGAGCGTGACCTGGATAGTAGTGGTAAGAAAACTGATCTACAAACAAGGCTTCGTGAGGCTTTAATGGAAGAAGGCATGGATCCTGATACGTTCCAATTTGAGATTCCCGATCCCAACGCAGTAGTTGAGAAATTGTCCAAGAACTTGAAGGATCAATTGGAAGAGAAGTTTAATGAATCTTCTAGAGCCATGGAAGAGAACTCGAGGAAAATGGAGAAGAAGCTCGAAGAATCTTCCAGAGCTATGGAAGAAATCAAGGAGCAACTGGCGGATAACTACAACTGTTTGAAGGCTCATGTAGCAGAGGAAATCGGAAATCTGGAGAAACAACTCGGAGAGACTGCAAAGGCTCTGGAAGACGAAATCGACGAAGTGAGAAGGCAAGTGGCAGTAATCATGCAACAACCGGAAGGTACTATCGGGAACCAGGGTGCGAGTGCCAAGATAGAAGCTGATACAATCAGAATCCACATGAAAGCCCCACAGTTTACACTACTATTCACGCAATAAGCCACATTACAAGAGTAATAGGAGAGAACAGGGGAGGATGGCATGCCTTAATACTAATCGACGTACAAAATGCCTTCAATACCGCCTCCTGGCGGATCATCTCCAAAAAGCTTAAGAAAAGGGGAATAAGCAAATACTTGACCAGTGTACTGGATGATTACCTCCTCAATCGCTCAATCATGGTGGACAATGTGGTTATGAAAATCGGAGGCGGCGTCCCACAGGGCTCGGTTTTGGGACCTACCCTGTGGAACGTACTGTATGACGATGTTATGGATGTACAGGTGCCGCAGGGAGTGGAGCTTGTCTGCTACGCTGACGACCTGGCTATCTTAGTAATAGCAGACAACGCCAAGGAGATGACGGAAAAGACAAATCTTAGCCTGGCAGTGGTTAATGATTGGATGAAGGACAATAACCTTTTAATCGCGCCACACAAGACCTCGGCAATACTTCTATCATACAAGACTAAAGTGAAAGACATTACCTTCAACCTAAACGGCATCCAAATCACACCCGTAAACCAAGTTAGGTACCTCGGCATGTCGCTGGACAGGGGACTGATTTTTGGAAATCATGTCATGGACGCTTGTGAGAAGGTCAAGAGGACGATGAAGGCACTAAACGCTATCCTCCCCAACATAAAGGGACCAAGACAACTAAAACGAAAAATGCTGGCCTCCACTGTACAGTCCATTCTGCTGTACGGCGCTCCAGTATGGGCTGGGGCACTACAGGCAGGTGGACGTGGCGCCTAATAAAATCGGTGAAAAAGTGGACAGACCGAAAATTCGGAAACCTAAATTATTACTCGGTACAGTGCTTTACGGGTAACGGAGCACATATAAGCTATTCAAAAAAGATCGGGAAAAGGCAGAGCTCTAGTTGCCTCTTCTGCAGGCAGAGGGAGGACGACCCAGAACATGCTCTCTTTCAATGTGTGGGCCACGAGGACGAAAGGGACAAAGTCAATAATGAACTGAACACAACGCTCACGCCAGATAACCTAGTTGAACAAATGCTAATGGATGAAGAAAGATGGAATATTATCAATTCTTTTCTTCAAGAGACGATGGAGATAAGGGAGAAGAAGGACCAAGAAAGCAAATAGACCCAGATTCTCCGTCAGCGGAAATGTTTATTTATTAAATGGGTCCTGGGGAATCCAATACAGAGGGGGTGTTTTTTTTTTTAGCAGGTCGGTACCACACGAGTGGCCCAACCCTGCACTATCTGGGACATCTTCCCAGATGTCTGAAGCGGCTAATAGTCCATCTCCAGTCCAACAGATTTTTTCCCCCCTCTACAAAAAAAAAAAAAAAGTTGGTTAGTTTGGGTTAGTTTCCCGTGTGGGGTTGCTAGACCCCCATCGGGCGCCTCCCCAGGTGGCGGATAGGGGAACGTCCTCCAGATATGGAGGGTACCGGAAGAATTCCGGGGTGGACCAAAAAAACTAGCTAGAGAAGGACAGCTCGATAAAAACCCAAAAATTGACATGTCGGATTTTAAAATAGAACTACCCCAGGAGGGTACCACGCCCAGTGGAGAATCCCTCCCTACTTCGGTAGGCTGCCCCACGGATTCTGGGGGGGGCACAAATTCGAATACCAAACTAGCAACCATAGACCTTACATGGGACGAACAGGCTAAGAAGTCGGTGGACAAAAAGACCGCGACCGCCCAAGCAAAAATGAACTTCGGTTACGAGAAAAGGAATTCAACAGGGACAACCATACTCCTGCAGGAGGTATCAATGGGAAAAAGAAAGGCTACGGAACCAGCTGGCAAGTGCGGCCCATATAAAAAAACGGAGAGGTCAGACGTCTTCGTGATGCGAGAAGCAATCGAGGCAATTATGAGGATAAGCGAGAACTTAGGAAAAAACATTGAACAAAACACAAAACGCGAGATCAAAGACATAGCGCTGAAGCTGAAGAAAGAGGTGGGGAAGTTTAACACGTACAGTATTAAGAAATTTCTAGATGAAAATAGATACAATAGGGTAGAATAAATGATGATTGAGATGGGCACACAGACCGACGCTAATAGGAAAGGTATAACCCCATGCCAGAAGTTTGCAGAGAGGAAAAAACATGAAATAAAGTGGCACAACGTACAAACGACGAGATTGACGGAACTGTACCCGACCAGCTGCTACGAGGAATTTGAAACCATGGCGGCAAAAGATTGGGCTCCAGAGATAAACAAAAACACAGAAATTAAAATAGGGAACCCTCTAAACACAAAAGGAAGTGTCGTCAAAGTTGTATGCATTGAACCAGATGACACAAAAATGGAAAAATCGATACAGTCGATGTATCTAGCAAGGTACCCAGGACTAGGTCAAACCACTCTCGACTACGATTCTTTGGAAATCATGAGTAGAGTAGCGTCTCTAGGAGGCGCTACACAGACGGAGAAAGTAATTAAGATTACATTACGGGATAAAAACCCAAAAACGCTTTATGAACTTATAAAGAAAGTCAAAGAAGACACGGACGAAGTGGAATCTGTGGCGTTCCATCATACCAGCTTCCTCCCAATAACATACCTACGAAAGATGGTAGAGGCAATCTTTCACAAATCGAAAACGGTGGCAATAATCTATACCACAACTAGGAGCACAGCAAATGCAACCCCTAGCCCAGGAAGAGAGAAAGAACAGAAGTCATACGCAGTCATCGTTGAATCCAAACAAAATGACTACAAAACCACAGTTGCTGACATAAAAAAGGCCCTCGGAGACTTACCTGAGTCCAAAGCTATCAAAACCCTCAGGCAAACAAGGGATGGACGGGTGCTGATTGCCACCGAAAAGGACGACGCGGCAATGAAAAAAATAAAAGAGGTCTTAAAGACGAAAATGAGCGAAACCAAGGTGGTATCTAAAGGGAAAAAGAGTGAGTGGGAGACAATATTCCTAAGAAGTATGGATATCACCACCACCAAGGATGACATAATGAATGCTATAAATAGTTCGACTGGTAGAAAGCTTCAGGAAGGAGAATATAAATTAGGCGACCTGAGACCTAGCTTCAGGGGGGGTGTCCTAAATGTGACGATCTCGCTTATTAGGGAAATCGCAGAAAAGTTAATAACGCTACGTAACGACAAAGTGGGAATGTCATGGTGCACAGTGGAGAAGAGGTATGTTATCAATAGATGTGTTAAATGTTGGAGCTACGAGCACTCGGCCAATCAATGCACGGGACCCGACCGTAGGGAGACGTGTTATAACTGCGGCCAAAGCGGGCACATGTCCAAGGAGTGTTAAAACGCTTCAAATTGCAAATTGCACAGCGTGTGGCGACGCGCACAGACAAGGATCGGGAAAATGTAGGGTCTTCCGTAGAGCCCTGTCAACAACAAGAAGACTTAGGAGAGCCGAATTCCGACTGGAAAATCCCCCAGCCCAAAATGTTGCGAATCCTACAGATTAACTGTAATAGGAGTGTCGCGTCCCACGACATGACGGAACTCGTGGTAAAGAGAAGAAAATGCGACATTGTATGTTACTCTGAACCCAACAAAAAAAAGTGCCGCAATAAAAGAGATTGGTACGTCAACGAAAGAGAAACGGCTGCCATACAAGTGACAAACGTAGACTAACTAAATCTCATGCTGGAAAAGCCTTCATCAGGGTGGAAACCGAGGAGTTTTATAATATTCAGTTTCTATATAAGCCCGAACTGCAACCTTAACGAGTTCACTCAGGATCTGGACATAGCATTCAGCGACGTCAAAAATGCGATTTACAGAAAAAAGACTATAGTTACGGGCGATTTTAACGCGAAAAATGCTTTGTGGGGAGGAAACAAGACAGACCGAAGGGGCATGATATTGCTAGAATGGGCCCAGGCACTCCGAATCAACCCTATCAACACCACAACGGAGCCCACTCTGAAAAGATCTACCGGATCCTCCTTCATAGATTTAACCCTAGTATGCGAGAAGACGCAAGCCTTGCTACCTACATGGACAGTACTAATAGACGAAATATCGATGAGTGACCACCGCTTCCTGCTAACGGAAATGAAAGCGAAGAAGGTAGCCCGTAAACAATACGAACTTGGTATCACTAACACCCACAAACTGCTCAAAGAATTCAATAGATATCTGGAAGGAGACACAGAACATCTCGGGGATGCTACATGGCTAGAAAGGGGAATGCAAGAGGCTTATAAGAAGAGCACACCTAAAATCAAATGCGATGACACTAAGCCGCCGTATTGGTGGAATGTAGAAATACAAGAGACAATAATGGCAGCAAAGAAGAGCAGGAGGATTCTACAAAGAACTAAAAATTTACTCAAAAGAGAAGAAAAAAGAAAAATATACTTGGAAATAAAAAAAGACATCCGACGCAAAATCAACAAGCAAAAGAGAGAATGCTGGAATAAGCTGTGCAACGATCTCGACGATGACATCTTTGGAGATGGGTACAGAATAGTGAGCTATTCATCACTGCACAAGAAAACGGCTGTGATGGAGAAACCACCTGCGATATAGTCTGTGATAGCAATACCTGTGATACTTACCCGATCTGTGATATGTCAATACGTGATAATAACTTGGATAGATTTACACAAGAAGAAATAATAGCAGCCAGTAGCAGAATTGAAGAAGGAAAAGCCCCAGGACCAGACGGTATCCCGCCTGGTATAGTGACACGCCTGATTGTAGAAAAGACAGAGTTCTTCTGTGACTTCTTCAACGCTCTACTCGTTAAGAGAATATTCCCCGATAAATGGAAAACAGCGAAGCTAATCCTGTTCGAAAAACCCAAGACAGACCCAAATAGCTGCGCTATGTACCGACCCATATGTCTCATAGATGAAGTAGGCAAAACTTATGAAACTCTCATTAGGAACAGACTTACAAACGAAATCGATGAGTTGGGGGGTTTCCACCCCAATCAATATGGCTTCATAAAGAAAAGATCTACTATCCACGCAATAAGCCACATTACAAGAGTAATAGGAGAGAACAGGGGAGGATGGCATGCCTTAATACTGATCGACGTACAAAATGCCTTCAATACCGCCTCCTGGCGGATCATCTCCAAAAAGCTTAAGAAAAGGGGAATAAGCAAATACTTGACCAGTGTACTGGATGATTACCTCCTCAATCGCTCAATCATGGTGGACAATGTGGTTATGAAAATCGGAGGCGGCGTCCCACAGGGCTCGGTTTTGGGACCTACCCTGTGGAACGTACTGTATGACGATGTTATGGATGTACAGGTGCCGCAGGGAGTGGAGCTTGTCTGCTACGCTGACGACCTGGCTATCTTAGTAATAGCAGACAACGCCAAGGAGATGACGGAAAAAACAAATCTTAGCCTGGCAGTGGTTAATGATTGGATGAAGGACAATAACCTTTTAATCGCGCCACACAAGACCTCGGCAATACTTCTATCACACAAGACTAAAGTGAAAGACATTACCTTCAACCTAAACGGCATCCAAATCACACCCGTAAACCAAGTTAGGTACCTCGGCATGTCGCTGGACAGGGGACTGATTTTTGGAAATCATGTCATGGACGCTTGTGAGAAGGTCAAGAGGACGATGAAGGCACTAAACGCTATCCTCCCCAACATAAGGGACCAAGACAACTAAAACGAAAAATGCTGGCCTCCACTGTACAGTCCATTTTGCTGTACGGTGCTCCAGTATGGGCTGGGGCACTACAGATCAGGCACATCAAAGACATCGTGACATCGACACAGAGGCAAGCGGCCTTGAGGGTCTGCTGTGCGTATCGCACAACCTCAACGGATGCGGCTTTGGTGGTGGCTTGCATGATACCAATACACCTGCTGGCGGAAGAGCGTAGGACACTCTTCTGCAGCGGCACTACAACGGTAATAGCTGGAAGAGAGGAGCGGGACCGAACGATGGCGAAATGGCAAGAGGAATGGGACGGGGGCACTACAGGCAGGTGGACGTGGCGCCTAATAAAATCGGTGAAAAAGTGGACAGACCGAAAATTCGGAAACCTAAATTATTACTCGGTACAGTGCTTTACGGGTCACGGAGCATATATGAGCTATTTAAAAAAGATCGGGAAAAGGCAGAGCTCTAGTCGCCTATTCTGCAGGCAGGGGGAGGACGACCCAGAACACGCTCTCTTTCAATGTGTGGGCCACGAGGACGAAAGGGACAAAGTCAATAATGAACTGAACACAACGCTCACGCCGGATAACGTAGGTGAACAAATGCTAATGGATGAAGAAAGATGGAATATTATCAATTCTTTTCTTCAAGAGACGATGAAGATAAGGGAGAAGAAGGACCAAGAAAGCAAATAGACCCAGATTCTCCTTCAGCGGAAATGTTTATTTATTAAACGGGTCCTGGGGGAATCCAATACAGAGGGGGTGTTTTTTTTAGCAGGTCGGTACCACACGAGTGGCCCAACCCTGCACTATCTGGGACATCTCCCCAGATGTCTGAAGCGGCTAATACTCCATCTCCAGTCCAACAGATTTTTTCCCCCCTCTACAAAAAAAAAACAAGTTTGGGTTAGTTTGGGTTGGTAAGTTTGGGTTAGTTTGGGTTTGGGTTAGTTTGGGTTTGGGTTTGGGTTAGTTTGGGTTTGGGTTAGTTTGGGTTTGGGTTAGTTTGGGTTAGTTTGGGTTTGGGTTTGGGTTAGTTTGGGTTGGTAAGTTTGGGTTAGTTTGGGTTTGGGTTAGTTTGGGTTTGGGTTTGGGTTAGTTTGGGTTTGGGTTAGTTTGGGTTTGGGTTTGGGTTTGGGTTAGTTTGGGTTTGGGTTTGGGTTAGTTTGGGTTTGGGTTTGGGTTAGTTTGGGTTTGGGTTTGGGTTAGTTTGGGTTTGGGTTTGGGTTAGTTTGGGTTTGGGTTTGGGTTAGTTTGGGTTTGGGTTAGTTTGGGTTTGGGTTTGGGTTAGTTTGGGTTTGGGTTTGGGTAAGTTTGGGTTTGGGTTAGTTTGGGTTTGGGTTAGTTTGGGTTTGGGTTAGTTTGGGTTTGGGTTTGGGTTTGGGTTAGTTTGGGTTTGGGTTTGGGTTAGTTTGGGTTTGGGTTTGGGTTAGTTTGGGTTTGGGTTTGGGTTAGTTTGGGTTAGTTTGGGTTAGTTTGGGTTAGTTTAGTTTGGGTTAGTTTGGGTTAGTTTGGGTTAGTTTGGGTTAGTTTGGGTTAGTTTGGGTTAGTTTGGGTTAGTTTGGGTTAGTTTGGGTTAGTTTGGGTTAGTTTGGGTTAGTTTGGGTTAGTTTGGGTTAGTTTGGGTTAGTTTGGGTTAGTTTGGGTTAGTTTGGGTTAGTTTGGGTTAGTTTGGGTTAGTTTGGGTTAGTTTGGGTTAGTTTGGGTTAGTTTGGGTTAGTTTGGGTTAGTTTGGGTTAGTTTGGGTTAGTTTGGGTTAGTTTGGGTTAGTTTGGGTTAGTTTGGGTTAGTTTGGGTTAGTTTGGGTTAGTTTGGGTTAGTTTGGGTTAGTTTGGGTTAGTTTGGGTTAGTTTGGGTTGGTTTGGGTTAGTTTGGGTTAGTTTGGGTTAGTTTGGGTTAGTTTGGGTTAGTTTGGGTTAGTTTGGGTTAGTTTGGGTTAGTTTGGGTTAGTTTGGGTTAGTTTGGGTTAGTTTGGGTTAGTTTGGGTTAGTTTGGGTTAGTTTGGGTTAGTTTGGGTTAGTTTGGGTTAGTTTGGGTTAGTTTGGGTTAGTTTGGGTTAGTTTGGGTTAGTTTGGGTTAGTTTGGGTTAGTTTGGGTTAGTTTGGGTTGGGGCCGGGGAAGCAGGTGATGTTCCTAATCAGCGTAAAGCCGAGCGGGAACTGAGCCTGTTTCCAGGGGTTGCTTTACAGGTCTGGCACGGAGAGTTTTCTGAACATTGCACCTCCATCGACTGTAAACACCCAAGACCGCAGAGTACTCTCAATAAGAAGTGGGAGTATGTAGCCTATGACTGCATCCTTCTCGTGGTGGCCCTGTTGCAACTAAACTCTGCGGATCTAGACTGGAAAGTCGATAAACATTCCTCGTGCTTACGCTGGTAGGCATGAGTACTCTGGAGACTCGTACAATCCCAGTATGAGACCTCCTCCTAGCCCTGAATCTCCTTCACACTATCCACTTCGATGGCTATTAGGTTACCCGAGGGCTCGAAGCATCCTAGTTTTTCCAATTCCTACAGAGAAAAAAAAAAAAAAAAAAAAAAAAAAAAAAAAAAAAAAAAAACGATGACGACTATGGCAATGAACAAGGATCATGAACAGGGGCAGCCCCCCAAAACAGAAACATGAACGGACAAGACAAAACAGCATCTACGTTTACGGTGCAGGGGAGGGATACCCCAGTACCGGTCGGGACACCTGGTGGACGTGCAGGCCAGACCCGACCGTCAGCAAACGACTGTACAGCACCTCTGGCAGGGAACCAGGCCGGGGCGCAGGAATCAGATACTGGAACCAAGGAAATAATTACACCTCGGAGAAGAGACACGAGTGTAGACCCATTCGAGAGGCGAAGCTCTATAGCAAGAACCCCTCCAGGAACTCCAGAACTCGCTATTACACTAGAGGATTCACCGACTCCTGAACAAAAGACCAAACGAAAAAGAACAACCACCGAGCCACTGAACAAACCGGAGGTGATGGGATACCTGCAAGAAGGCGAGCTGAATAGCCTGATAAACAAAGTAATACAGAAAACTAATGCTGCACAGAGCATAGTGAAGGCGAACTCGAATACTAAGGTTGAACTCAAAAGAGTAATAGAGGAACTACTCTACCTGGCAAAGCAACTAGGCAAGACATCAAGGAAATACGAACCAGATGTGCGAACGAACGACGCACGCACACAGACAAGCTCGACAACTCTCAAAACCACGGCAGTACAAACAGATGATATAGAGCTAAAAACCTATAACACAATAGAAGTACAAACGGAACAAGGAGAAATAGTGAACGCAGAAGAACAAGCTAAAAACTACATCCAAGAAAAAATTAATTCTGGAAGACCAGAAGACTTCAAGAATACCATCACTCTACAATGGCCGAAAGGAATCTTCACTAGAGTATATAAATACGAAAACGACCCCCTGAAAGGCATGAAGGAAAACGATATTGTGCTAATAGTAGGGAAAGAAGACTGGAACCTGAAGGGTAGTTTAAATAAGTACCTTAGCACTCGTTTTAGCGGTATAGAAATGTTGATGGAGAAAGGTCTGGAAAATGGAGAAACTACATTTACAATCAACACTAGTGAGATACCTAATAGCAGCGGAACAACAGATAGAAAACGACAATATCTATATTGTCTAGCGATGCTAAACGACTCTGGAGAAATAGACCAAGAGGCGGCATATGATAGTCTCTCAAAGCTTAGAGACCTTCTTGAGAAAGAACAAAGGGACAGTATATTAATGCAAGACATGGGAAAGGACACGTCCTTACTCAAAAAGATGATGGAGTTCATATTCCACAAGACAAAAATAAATATACATATCAGCACTCAGAGTAGGACACAACAACCAAAAGGCACAAGCCATGAAGCTATAATCATTAAGTCTGCAGATCTAACATACGCAGAACTTCTCAAATCAGTAAGACAGGAAGTCAGTCCACAAAACCTCGGCGTAGATGTTGGCGGGGTGAGACAAACAAGAAATGGAGACCTTCTCATAACAGTAAAAGGAGGAAGAGAAAAAGCGGAATGTCTGAAGGAGGCGATCGTTAGTAGAGTGAAGGGCACAGAGGGCGTGGCGAAGACATCATCTAGGATCCTACATCTAAGAAATTTAGACGCACTTACGACCCAAAAAGAAATTATGGAAGCGATTCCCCGAGAGACCAATATCTCACAAAGTAACTTTAGAATTACTTCAATAAGGAAGGGATGGCGAAACACTCAAAACGCAACGGTGATAATGAACTCGTCCGACGCTAATAAACTTATAAAAATTGGAAAACTTAAAATAGGCTGGGCTATCTGCACCGTTGAAGAAAGAATCGAAGACCAAAAATGCTTTAAATGCTGGCGGACGGGACATTCTAGCTCTGGCTGCCAAGGACCCGACAGGATAAACCTGTGTTTGAACTGTGGGAAAGAAGGGCACAAAGTTAGGGACTGTAAGGAAACGCCCGCCTGCTTAGATTGTAAGGGCACCGGTCATAGAACTGGTGCTAGAGAATGCCCCGATTGGCGGCAAAGACGGTCCCAACCAAAACAAAAATGAACTCCACACCTAACACGTCGATCAAGATACTCCAGATAAACCTCAACAGATCCTATGCAGCCCATGACCTACTTAGTGTCGCAGCCAAAGAGATGAATATAGACATCCTCGCGACCTCAGAGCCCAATATTCAAGTAGTGAAAAAACCAGGATGGACGACCGATAATGAGTCAAACGCAGCTTTAAGTCTAGTCAACGCAGACATTCCGTGCCATAGGAAAGGAGCGGGCCGTAATTTTGTCTGGATGGAAATGGAACACTTCATAATACTAAGCTGCTATCTCTCGCCTAGCCTATCACAGGAAGAGGTAGCACAAACACTAGAGGATATTGGGCAATACCTGGATAGCGTCCATAAAGACGCTGTTCTAACTGGAGACTTCAATGGATGGGCGCCAGAATGGGGAATGCCCACTGCAAACAACAGAGGCATATTGATCATGGAATGGATCGCTACCAGAAACCTCATGGTCGAAAACAAAGGAACATCTCCAACATTTGTGCGAGGAGTATCAAAAACAATTCCCGATCTCACCATCTCTAAAGATAAAAGAAACATCGAAATAAATAACTGGAGAACTCTGGAGTGCGAAACCATGAGCGACCATAACTACATCAGTTTTGAGATTCAGTTAAGGGACAAAAGCGGACAGTACCAAAAGAGCGAACCAACCGGCTGGAATACCAAAAAGCTAGACCCTGTGAAATTGGAAAGAGCCATCAGAAATATCAAAAGCAGGGGAAACCTGACAACGGCTGAACAACTAAACCGCGTTCTTACAGAGCTGTGTCAGGCCTCGATGCCGGAAAGAAATAACCCAAAAGGCAACAGAAAGCCCGCCTATTGGTGGACAGAAGAAATAGCGAACCTCAGGAAAACATGCCACGCGCTAAGGAGACAACTTACCAGAAGTAATAGGGGAAAATCTAGGGATAACGCTGAAAACCGAGACCAGTATACTCAGAGTAAAAAAGCACTAAGACTGGCAATAAACAAACAAAAAAAGGACTGTTGGAAACAACTCTGTGATGACATCGATAATAACCCCTGGGGCCAAGGATATAAAATTGCAATGTCCAGACTCAAACTAAGGGGCGAAAGACGGGCACTAACAATGCAGAACGTTATAGAAACAGCAAATGTCTTATTTCCGAGCAGAGACCGAATTGTCTGGCAACCCCCACAAAACGATGTTGAACTTATTCCCAACTTTTCGACAGCGGAGATCGTGGCGGCCGGCCACAAGCTGAAGCCGAGAAAAGCCCCAGGACCAGACAAAGTCCCTGCGGAGATAATCAAATTCACTACACACACAACACCAGAGCTGTTTCAAACTGTACTCAACGAAATTCTAAATAGCGGCGAGTTTCCTCCTACTTGGAAAAAAGCCAAATTAGCACTTATCGAAAAACCTAAAAAAGATCCTACTGAACCAGTAAAATATAGACCTATCTGCTTGCTGAATACCATAAGTAAACTGTTGGAACACCTGCTGCTCAATAGGCTCGAAGATGAGCTGAACCTCAGCGAAACACTATCGTCCAGACAATTCGGGTTTCGCCGTAGGAGATCCACCGTGAAAGCCGTGAAAGAAGCCCTGAAAATCGCTGAAGCGGCTATACACAAAAAAAGTATAAGGCACAGGAGAATAGGCGCCCTTGTCACCCTGGACATCAAAAATGCCTTCAACTCGGCACCCTGGGACACCCTGGGACAAAATAGTGGGAGAAATCGAAAGAAGACATGCCCCAGAGTACTTACTGAAACTAATCCAGAGCTACCTCTCAGACAGAATAATAATACTAGAGGCTGAAGACTATAGGGAAGAAATGAAGATGACATGCGGAGTACCCCAAGGATCTGTCCTTGGGCCTACTCTATGGAACATACTCTATGATGGAATTCTCAATCTAACTTTACCTGACGATGTTACGTTAGTAGGCTACGCAGATGATATCGCTATGGTAATATTGGGAAGAGACATCGAACACATTCAACTGAAAATAGATGCTGCCATGACGCAAATCGAGGAATGGCTGAGCGACAACAGTCTGGAACTAGCGGTTGAAAAGACCGAAGCAGTGTTACTAACATCAAAGAAGAGGGTACCCCGGCCAACTTTCAACATACTGGGAAAGGATATTCCGACGAAAACGGAATTGAAATACCTAGGAGTCTGGGTGGACAGTAAACTTACGTTTGCAACCCACATACAGAAAACAGCCGCAAGAGCCAGCAGCAGTATAATGGCCTTGAGCAGACTGATGCCAAACGTAAGAGGCCCTCAACCATCAAAAAGAAGAACTCTTTTTTCAGTTGCGAAATCAATTATGCTATACGCAAGCCCGGTGTGGGCAAACTCAATGAAAATAAAAAGGAACCGAAAACTATACGAACGTATTCAAAGGCAAGCTGCAATACGCATATGTAGCGCACATCGTACAGCATCAACAGAAGCCCTACCGAAATACCGCCACTAGACATAGAAATAAAAGAGCTATCACACTTATCTCAACTGGAAGGCGCAGAAAGGAAGATAGCACGAGAAGAGGCAAGAGGGAGGATAAGACAACTATGGCAGGAGAGGTGGAGAACAGGCAGAAAAGGAAGATGGACGGCGAGGTTAATTCCGAACATAAGCACTTGGCTAGACAGAAAACACGGCGAAATTAATTTTCATCTCACACAATTTCTAACAGGACATGGATGTTTCAGGGAATATACCTTCGACATTGGCAAGAGCATGGACGACGAGTGTATTTACTGTGGAGAGAGAGACTCTGCAGAACATACATTCTTCTTCTGCCCAAAGTGGACAGAGCTTAGGCGGACATGTCAACAGGAACTCAGCGTGAGACTCAGCCCCGAAAACATTATTGCGGAGATGACCAGTGACTACGAAAAGTGGAGAGAAATCAATAAGATGATCGAAATGGTCATGCGTGTGAAAATCGAGGACGAAAAGGACCTAGAAGAAACTGGTAATACTTATTATTAGAACCTGCGAAGACACGCCATCCACACCGAAGTAATGCGAAAGCGGTTCCAGTGTGAGTGGTTGTACTACGAGGGGGTTTTTTTTAGTCGGTAGGCGGTGTCCGGCACCGAATCCGACACTACCCGGTCGCTAGACCATCAGACCGGGTGTCTTTAGAAGATTTTCCCCCCTCGCAAAAAAAAAAAAAAAAAAAAAGGGTTAGTTTGGGTTAGTTTGGGTTAGTTTGGGTTAGTTTGGGTTAGTTTGGGTTAGTTTGGGTTAGTTTGGGTTAGTTTGGGTTAGTTTGGGTTAGTTTGGGTTAGTTTGGGTTAGTTTGGGTTAGTTTGGGTTAGTTTGGGTTAGTTTGGGTTAGTTTGGGTTAGTTTGGGTTAGTTTGGGTTAGTTTGGGTTAGTTTGGGTTAGTTTGGGTTAGTTTGGGTTAGTTTGGGTTAGTTTGGGTTAGTTTGGGTTAGTTTGGGTTAGTTTGGGTTAGTTTGGGTTAGTTTGGGTTAGTTTGGGTTAGTTTGGGTTAGTTTGGGTTAGTTTGGGTTAGTTTGGGTTAGTTTGGGTGGGGGCCGGGGAAGCAGGTGATGTTCCTAATCAGCGTAAAGCCGAGCGGGAACTGAGCCTGTTTCCAGGGGTTGCTTTACAGGTCTGGCACGGAGAGTTTTCTGAACATTGCACCTCCATCGACTGTAAACACCCAAGACCGCAGAGTACTCTCAATAAGAAGTGGGAGTATGTAGCCTATGACTGCATCCTTCTCGTGGTGGCCCTGTTGCAACTAAACTCTGCGGATCTAGACTGGAAAGTCGATAAACATTCCTCGTGCTTACGCTGGTAGGCATGAGTACTCTGGAGACTCGTACAATCCCAGTATGAGACCTCCTCCTAGCCCTGAATCTCCTTCACACTATCCACTTCGATGGCTATTAGGTTACCCGAGGGCTCGAAGCATCCTAGTTTTTCCAATTCCTACAGAGAAAAAAAAAAAAAAAAAAAAAAAAAAAAAAAAAAAAAAAACGATGACGACTATGGCAATGAACAAGGATCATGAACAGGGGCAGCCCCCCAAAACAGAAACATGAACGGACAAGACAAAACAGCATCTACGTTTACGGTGCAGGGGAGGGATACCCCAGTACCGGTCGGGACACCTGGTGGACGTGCAGGCCAGACCCGACCGTCAGCAAACGACTGTACAGCACCTCTGGCAGGGAACCAGGCCGGGGCGCAGGAATCAGATACTGGAACCAAGGAAATAATTACACCTCGGAGAAGAGACACGAGTGTAGACCCATTCGAGAGGCGAAGCTCTATAGCAAGAACCCCTCCAGGAACTCCAGAACTCGCTATTACACTAGAGGATTCACCGACTCCTGAACAAAAGACCAAACGAAAAAGAACAACCACCGAGCCACTGAACAAACCGGAGGTGATGGGATACCTGCAAGAAGGCGAGCTGAATAGCCTGATAAACAAAGTAATACAGAAAACTAATGCTGCACAGAGCATAGTGAAGGCGAACTCGAATACTAAGGTTGAACTCAAAAGAGTAATAGAGGAACTACTCTACCTGGCAAAGCAACTAGGCAAGACATCAAGGAAATACGAACCAGATGTGCGAACGAACGACGCACGCACACAGACAAGCTCGACAACTCTCAAAACCACGGCAGTACAAACAGATGATATAGAGCTAAAAACCTATAACACAATAGAAGTACAAACGGAACAAGGAGAAATAGTGAACGCAGAAGAACAAGCTAAAAACTACATCCAAGAAAAAATTAATTCTGGAAGACCAGAAGACTTCAAGAATACCATCACTCTACAATGGCCGAAAGGAATCTTCACTAGAGTATATAAATACGAAAACGACCCCCTGAAAGGCATGAAGGAAAACGATATTGTGCTAATAGTAGGGAAAGAAGACTGGAACCTGAAGGGTAGTTTAAATAAGTACCTTAGCACTCGTTTTAGCGGTATAGAAATGTTGATGGAGAAAGGTCTGGAAAATGGAGAAACTACATTTACAATCAACACTAGTGAGATACCTAATAGCAGCGGAACAACAGATAGAAAACGACAATATCTATATTGTCTAGCGATGCTAAACGACTCTGGAGAAATAGACCAAGAGGCGGCATATGATAGTCTCTCAAAGCTTAGAGACCTTCTTGAGAAAGAACAAAGGGACAGTATATTAATGCAAGACATGGGAAAGGACACGTCCTTACTCAAAAAGATGATGGAGTTCATATTCCACAAGACAAAAATAAATATACATATCAGCACTCAGAGTAGGACACAACAACCAAAAGGCACAAGCCATGAAGCTATAATCATTAAGTCTGCAGATCTAACATACGCAGAACTTCTCAAATCAGTAAGACAGGAAGTCAGTCCACAAAACCTCGGCGTAGATGTTGGCGGGGTGAGACAAACAAGAAATGGAGACCTTCTCATAACAGTAAAAGGAGGAAGAGAAAAAGCGGAATGTCTGAAGGAGGCGATCGTTAGTAGAGTGAAGGGCACAGAGGGCGTGGCGAAGACATCATCTAGGATCCTACATCTAAGAAATTTAGACGCACTTACGACCCAAAAAGAAATTATGGAAGCGATTCCCCGAGAGACCAATATCTCACAAAGTAACTTTAGAATTACTTCAATAAGGAAGGGATGGCGAAACACTCAAAACGCAACGGTGATAATGAACTCGTCCGACGCTAATAAACTTATAAAAATTGGAAAACTTAAAATAGGCTGGGCTATCTGCACCGTTGAAGAAAGAATCGAAGACCAAAAATGCTTTAAATGCTGGCGGACGGGACATTCTAGCTCTGGCTGCCAAGGACCCGACAGGATAAACCTGTGTTTGAACTGTGGGAAAGAAGGGCACAAAGTTAGGGACTGTAAGGAAACGCCCGCCTGCTTAGATTGTAAGGGCACCGGTCATAGAACTGGTGCTAGAGAATGCCCCGATTGGCGGCAAAGACGGTCCCAACCAAAACAAAAATGAACTCCACACCTAACACGTCGATCAAGATACTCCAGATAAACCTCAACAGATCCTATGCAGCCCATGACCTACTTAGTGTCGCAGCCAAAGAGATGAATATAGACATCCTCGCGACCTCAGAGCCCAATATTCAAGTAGTGAAAAAACCAGGATGGACGACCGATAATGAGTCAAACGCAGCTTTAAGTCTAGTCAACGCAGACATTCCGTGCCATAGGAAAGGAGCGGGCCGTAATTTTGTCTGGATGGAAATGGAACACTTCATAATACTTAGCTGCTATCTCTCGCCTAGCCTATCACAGGAAGAGGTAGCACAAACACTAGAGGATATTGGGCAATACCTGGATAGCGTCCATAAAGACGCTGTTCTAACTGGAGACTTCAATGGATGGGCGCCAGAATGGGGAATGCCCACTGCAAACAACAGAGGCATATTGATCATGGAATGGATCGCTACCAGAAACCTCATGGTCGAAAACAAAGGAACATCTCCAACATTTGTGCGAGGAGTATCAAAAACAATTCCCGATCTCACCATCTCTAAAGATAAAAGAAACATCGAAATAAATAACTGGAGAACTCTGGAGTGCGAAACCATGAGCGACCATAACTACATCAGTTTTGAGATTCAGTTAAGGGACAAAAGCGGACAGTACCAAAAGAGCGAACCAACCGGCTGGAATACCAAAAAGCTAGACCCTGTGAAATTGGAAAGAGCCATCAGAAATATCAAAAGCAGGGGAAACCTGACAACGGCTGAACAACTAAACCGCGTTCTTACAGAGCTGTGTCAGGCCTCGATGCCGGAAAGAAATAACCCAAAAGGCAACAGAAAGCCCGCCTATTGGTGGACAGAAGAAATAGCGAACCTCAGGAAAACATGCCACGCGCTAAGGAGACAACTTACCAGAAGTAATAGGGGAAAATCTAGGGATAACGCTGAAAACCGAGACCAGTATACTCAGAGTAAAAAAGCACTAAGACTGGCAATAAACAAACAAAAAAAGGACTGTTGGAAACAACTCTGTGATGACATCGATAATAACCCCTGGGGCCAAGGATATAAAATTGCAATGTCCAGACTCAAACTAAGGGGCGAAAGACGGGCACTAACAATGCAGAACGTTATAGAAACAGCAAATGTCTTATTTCCGAGCAGAGACCGAATTGTCTGGCAACCCCCACAAAACGATGTTGAACTTATTCCCAACTTTTCGACAGCGGAGATCGTGGCGGCCGGCCACAAGCTGAAGCCGAGAAAAGCCCCAGGACCAGACAAAGTCCCTGCGGAGATAATCAAATTCACTACACACACAACACCAGAGCTGTTTCAAACTGTACTCAACGAAATTCTAAATAGCGGCGAGTTTCCTCCTACTTGGAAAAAAGCCAAATTAGCACTTATCGAAAAACCTAAAAAAGATCCTACTGAACCAGTAAAATATAGACCTATCTGCTTGCTGAATACCATAAGTAAACTGTTGGAACACCTGCTGCTCAATAGGCTCGAAGATGAGCTGAACCTCAGCGAAACACTATCGTCCAGACAATTCGGGTTTCGCCGTAGGAGATCCACCGTGAAAGCCGTGAAAGAAGCCCTGAAAATCGCTGAAGCGGCTATACACAAAAAAAGTATAAGGCACAGGAGAATAGGCGCCCTTGTCACCCTGGACATCAAAAATGCCTTCAACTCGGCACCCTGGGACAAAATAGTGGGAGAAATCGAAAGAAGACATGCCCCAGAGTACTTACTGAAACTAATCCAGAGCTACCTCTCAGACAGAATAATAATACTAGAGGCTGAAGACTATAGGGAAGAAATGAAGATGACATGCGGAGTACCCCAAGGATCTGTCCTTGGGCCTACTCTATGGAACATACTCTATGATGGAATTCTCAATCTAACTTTACCTGACGATGTTACGTTAGTAGGCTACGCAGATGATATCGCTATGGTAATATTGGGAAGAGACATCGAACACATTCAACTGAAAATAGATGCTGCCATGACGCAAATCGAGGAATGGCTGAGCGACAACAGTCTGGAACTAGCGGTTGAAAAGACCGAAGCAGTGTTACTAACATCAAAGAAGAGGGTACCCCGGCCAACTTTCAACATACTGGGAAAGGATATTCCG